>OY288267.1:108905995-109378495 GCA_958450335.1 Hibiscus tridactylites | reverse complement strand
CCCTAAACCCTAAACCCTAAACCCTAAACCCTAAACCCTAAACCCTAAACCCTAAACCCTAAACCCTAAACCCTAAACCCTAAACCCTAAACCCTAAACCCTAAACCCTAAACCCTAAACCCTAAACCCTAAACCCTAAACCCTAAACCCTAAACCCTAAACCCTAAACCCTAAACCCTAAACCCTAAACCCTAAACCCTAAACCCTAAACCCTAAACCCTAAACCCTAAACCCTAAACCCTAAACCCTAAACCCTAAACCCTAAACCCTAAACCCTAAACCCTAAACCCTAAACCCTAAACCCTAAACCCTAAACCCTAAACCCTAAACCCTAAACCCTAAACCCTAAACCCTAAACCCTAAACCCTAAACCCTAAACCCTAAACCCTAAACCCTAAACCCTAAACCCTAAACCCTAAACCCTAAACCCTAAACCCTAAACCCTAAACCCTAAACCCTAAACCCTAAACCCTAAACCCTAAACCCTAAACCCTAAACCCTAAACCCTAAACCCTAAACCCTAAACCCTAAACCCTAAACCCTAAACCCTAAACCCTAAACCCTAAACCCTAAACCCTAAACCCTAAACCCTAAACCCTAAACCCTAAACCCTAAACCCTAAACCCTAAACCCTAAACCCTAAACCCTAAACCCTAAACCCTAAACCCTAAACCCTAAACCCTAAACCCTAAACCCTAAACCCTAAACCCTAAACCCTAAACCCTAAACCCTAAACCCTAAACCCTAAACCCTAAACCCTAAACCCTAAACCCTAAACCCTAAACCCTAAACCCTAAACCCTAAACCCTAAACCCTAAACCCTAAACCCTAAACCCTAAACCCTAAACCCTAAACCCTAAACCCTAAACCCTAAACCCTAAACCCTAAACCCTAAACCCTAAACCCTAAACCCTAAACCCTAAACCCTAAACCCTAAACCCTAAACCCTAAACCCTAAACCCTAAACCCTAAACCCTAAACCCTAAACCCTAAACCCTAAACCCTAAACCCTAATTTACCGTTGACTGCCAAGATTAAACAATAAGACATATATTAAAGTTGGTGTTTCATAGCACAATTTTGTTCTTAGTGTAGTGGCTAACCCACTGCCTTTGCTTCTACAATGCCCGGGTTCGAATCCCCTTAGCAGCATGTATGCTGAAACTTGTTTTTCTCCTTTAAATAGGTGGTGACATGTGTCACCACCTAATTAATTTTTTTACTAGTTTAAAATTATGACTAAATTGAAAGAATGTGTAAATAGTAAAGACCAAATGTGTAATTATACCTTTAATTTTTTAATTGCCACGTCACCTTTCGTTAGCCCATTAACGGCTAGTGGTCACATTGATCCAATTTCAATAGTTTGGGTGGTCAATTGAGTCGATTTTTTAATGTGGTCATTTTAATACATTTACCATAGTATGGTGGTCATTGAGTTAGTTTACCCTAAAAACTTTTGGTTTTAAAATTGGCTCCCCTTTACTCAAAGCATGAAATATGTTAGTCTAAACAATATGATAATCTAGTTGAATTAAAATAAATAAATTAAAAGAAAAACAAATAAATTCAACTAAAATTTACCACACTTGAATCCAAGGGAGGATGTGAAGCCTTCATTCTTCAAGTGTTCTGTTTGTGTGCATGGAGCTCCCCCTTAATTTTGGACTTGTTGATCACTCTCCATCACACCTAGACAAGACAATCAATTAATTTTTGGTATCCAAATTGGATCCATAGACGTTAGTTGCACATAGTTTAGTCCCCTTATGAATCCATTTTTTAATTTCATCCCTTTTAGTTGAAGTACTTACTCCTTTTAGGACCCAAATACTTCTAAAAGCTTTTCCATTCAAAAATTTAGGGGCACTAGATTGTCTAACATAAAAATTTTATTTTCCCAAATTGTTTTTCTTTTGAAGTTCATTGCAAATAAAATCTTTATCTTTCTTAAGATCATAAATCTCCTTTTGATGATCTTTTTCAATTGTTTGAAGCAATTCTTGTAAACTTGAAATTTTAAGTTCAAAATTTTTATTTTTGCTTCAAACTCTAAATTGGTTTTAGAAAACAAATCATTTTCGGTTTTTAACTTTTGATTGGCTTCTTGTAACTCATCAAAAGTATAAGAATTTGAATAAGATGAGTTAGGAGTTACCTTTCCCTCATTGAGCACCATGAAGCATAGGTGGGCTACCTCATCATCGGTGGAGTCTTCATCACTCTATGTCGCCATATATGCTTTCTTTGAAGATGATCCCTTTTTGTTGGACTTGTGGGAATCTTTCATCTTCTTCTTCGATTCATGCTTGGATTTAGCCATCTCGCTCTTCATGAATCGGGTGAATTTCTTGAAGAGATGGTTCATCTCTTCATCTTCACTTTCCTCCTTGCTTGAATTTACATGTTGGTATGTGGAGGATTTGAGAGCAACGCCACTCGTGTTAATGCCTAGCTCTATGATTTTCTTCTTCCCCATCTTCTTTATCTCTTCCTTCTTCTTTCCCTCTTCTTTTTCTTTCTTCATTATTTCATGAGTGAGAAGAGACCCCATAAATTCATCTAGCTTCAAGGTCTTTAGGTTTTTGGCTTCGATGATGGCAGTCTTCTTTGAGTCTTATGACTCGGGAAGAGAATAGAGAAGCTTTCAGACAAGCATGTCTTCCAGAATGATTTCTCTATAGCCTTTGAGTCTATTTGTGATGGTGGGGAATCTATCGAACATATTTGTGATGTCTTCACCCGGTTCCATCTTGAAGTTCTCATACTCGTGGGTGAGGAGGCCGATCTTGGTCTCCTTTACTTCATTTGTTCCCTCGTATGTGACTTCAAGCTTGTCCCATACTTCCTTGGCATCTTCGCAAAAGGACATATTCTCATAGATGTTGGGGCCAAATGCAAAAAAGAGGGTGTGCAAGGCCTTGCAATTAAGCTCCATCTTCTTGCGATCATCCGCACTCCATTTCGCCTTTACTCTTTGTGGCACATAAGGACCCTTTTCAACAACATCCCAAAGCTTGTAGTCTTTGGATTTGATGAAGAACTTCATTCTTATCTTCCAATGAGCGTAGTTGGTCCCGTCAAAGAATGGCGACTTGTCGATGGATTGCGCCATTTGACCAGTTGATTGAATTTTTGTATCGAGCTTCCAGATCGCCTCAATAGGATGTTAATCCCCTTCTATTGAGCCTCACCCTGATACCAATTGTTGGGTTTGATAGGCTATATTTCCTTCAACCGTTATGGATTGCCAAGTGGTGGAGAAGTAGAATTTTTTGGTGATTGAGGTGTGAAAGCTAAAAGATAAAAGACACGATAATTTAGAGTGGTTCGACCTTCTAACAAGCACCAACATCTACTAACTTAGCTTCCCACTAAGGATTTCACAATCAATCCACTAATTGATTCGTCCCCTTTTCTAGGATTTGGAGGAAAGCCTTACAACGATCAAAGCTTTCTAGCCCAAAGTTTGATCAAACCCTCTCTACAAGAGATAAAGATAAGAAAACTAAAATCCCTCTTACAAGGTTGATGTTTTCACACTAAAGAATTCACCTAAACCTAATCACTTGAGCAAATTTGACAATTTAGGCTCACAAGTGTTGTCTATACAAAGAATGGATAAATTAGGCTCTAAAGACAATTTGACATCATATGATTGTTGACAATTGAAGCATTACCCTTCCCTTGATGCTTGGAGGTCCTTTTTGTACTCTCAATTGAGTTTAAAGCCGGCGAGGACCGTTAGGGTTGAATTGGAGCCGTTGGAGACTTTATTTCCCACCATAAATGTAGCTCTGTAACTACCCGTATCAAAATGGTACCTACATATTTCGAAACACGACTAAAACAAAAAGAGCCGTTATGCGCATTGAAGAGGCCGTATCGAAACATCTTGGGTCGTATCAAAATGCTCATATAGAAATGCCTAGTGTAGTATCGGAACAACTAGCAATTCAAATAGTCGTTGGGGTTATAGTTGTTGGGGTGTATGTGACGTGGGAGTATTGAAACACCAAAGGGTGTTTCAAAACAACACCTATTCGTATCGAAACAGGTGACCCCCTGTATCGAAACAGGTTCTAGCAGTTTCAAAACGTATCGATATAGATTATGCCTGTATCGAAACGGGTACATTAAAAACAATGGTTTGGCTACTTAAAAACGTTTTAAACATTGCCAAAACCTTTTGAAACATCCTCAAACTTATTTTCAAGTTGTTTTTTACTTAGAGAATGTTTTAAATTCTTTTCAATTAAGTCCAAAACATTTTTCAATTATTATATCAAAACATATATTTCTACACAAACCATATTTTTAAACTAACAAAAGCTTTATATGGTTTGATACAAGCTCCTAGAACTTGGTATGAAAGACTTTCAAACTTTTTAATCGAAAAAGGTTTTGAAAAAAAGGAAGGTAGACACTACACGTTTCATTAAAAGTAATGGCAATGACATATTAGTAGTTCAAATTTACGTTGATGACATTATATTTGGTTCTACTAATAAGTTTTATTGCCAAAAATTTTCTAAGCTAATGCAATTTGAATTTGAGATGAATATGATGGGGGAGCTCTCATTCTTCTTGGGACTACAAATCAAGCAAATGAAGGATGACATCTTCATCAATCAAGCTAAATACATCAAGGATATGCTCAAGAAGTTTAGCTTGGAGGATGTGAAGCCTCAAGCCACTCCTATGAGCTCATCAATGAAGCTTGACAAGGATGAATGAGTTACGTGTGTTGATTCTAAGATTTATCGTTCCATGATTGGATATTTGCTTTACCTTACCGCAAGTAGACCTGATATCATGTTTAGTGTTTGCTTGTGTGCTAGGTTTCAAGCTAGTCCTAGAGAATCTCATCTTACAACCATTAAGAGAATCTTTAGATACCTTAGAGATACACCTTGTTTAGGTCTTTGGTATCCTAAAGACTCTCCCTTTGACCTTTATGCCTTCTCCAATGCGGATTATGAGGGATGTAAAGTAGATAGAAAAAGTACCCCCGGGACATGTCAATTTCTAGGTAGTATGCTCATATCTTGGTTCTCTAAGAAACAAAATATTGTAGCCTTATCTACCACCGAAGCGGAATACATATCGGACGGGAGTTGTTGTGCTCAAGTCCTTTGGATGAAGCAACAATTTTTAGATTATAAAGTTGATGTAAGTATCATGCCCCTTAAGTGTGACAACACTAGCGCAATATGTCTCACTAAGAATCCCATCCAACATTCTAGAACCAAACACATAGAAATAAGATATCATTTCATTAGGGATCATTTCTTAAAGAAAGACGTAGTTCTAAAGTATGTTGACACCTTAAATCATTTAGCAGATATTTTTACCAAACCTCTAGATAAAGAGCGTTTTTTGGACTTTTAGGGGGAGTTAGGTCTAACTAGTCTATCTTGACCTTTTTAGAGCCTTTAAGTGCAAAAATTTGCTTGAATTTTGAATGATGATCATGCTTATGTTGTA
The DNA here is from genome assembly GCA_958450335.1 of Hibiscus tridactylites. Lineage (NCBI taxonomy): Eukaryota > Viridiplantae > Streptophyta > Magnoliopsida > Malvales > Malvaceae > Hibiscus > Hibiscus tridactylites. The sequence continues at coordinate 109,373,008 of OY288267.1, read as the reverse complement.
ACCCCCTCGTCCCGGTCTGGTCGGATGACCGATCCGAGTGGGCCACACGGGGAAAACTGAAGCGAAACCCGTTAAGGTTCCCCCTCGGTTAACGACCCAGAAAATTTCCTTTTTTACTTTATCTTGTCTATAGGCATAATTAAATCCTATGTGAAGCACAACAACGGAAAATACAAACAATTCAGCATCGACCAAACAATTATACAATAAACAGCCCATTTTAGCCCTTTACAGCAGGCCGTATCGGAACGCCCTTAGGGTGTTTCGATACGCCTTGACTTAGTCAACAGGCCAGGGTCAACCATAGGGTGACCGTTTCGAAACAGGGGTGACCCGTATCGAAACGACCCTGACGGTTAATTTCTCGTGGTCAACGAGATCTGACCGTTTCGAAACATCAAAGGCCCGTTTCGGAACGCCTTTATCTCGCCAATTTCTCAAAATTCCAGTAGCAAAAATGTTCCAAAACGACCCCCATCTGTTTCGAAACGGCAGGCCAATTGCAAAGGGACCATATCGAAATAGGGTGGCCCGTTTCGAAATGCCTCCTGTCTGCAGACTCGTTTTGGCTGTTTTAAGGCACAAGGGTGCCCCAAAACACCTCCGCAACCTCTAACAACCCACTAGCAATAAAACCTAGGGCAACCCAACATACAAGCATGCTTTAACAAGATTAGGACGAGTCTAAACTCTAAGGCAAGACATCACAAGTCATACATTCATACAACATCATTCAAACATAAAGGCAACCTCTAAGGCACATGACTAACATTCAAAATAAGCAATTTAGGCATGAGTTACAATTCAACATGGACACACAAACCATACAAAAGCAAGATATCAAGGAGTCTAAACAAGCTCCTAAACAACTAGCAACTATCCAACAAAACAACACATGTCCCATTGCTCAAACTATTACATGTTCAACATTAAAAACTCATACTTGAAGTACTCAAGGCTAACAACCACACTTGGAGGCCCTCCACTTGCTCGAGCAACCCGCGAACTAAGGATCTGCAATGTTGAACAAAGAGAGCGTAAGCAATGATGCTTAGTGAAGGTAAACTCTAAAAACAAACCTCAACATTGCAGGGTCCGAGCACGATCTAGCCAAGGCATTACACAATTATACCAAGGATCCACAAGAGCCACGAGATAAAGATGCATGAGCAATATACAATATAAATGCCATGATCATAAGCTCAACTCCACAATACATGTAATCACATTCAAGCATCCCATCAAAGATCCTAAACCTCATCACATTGATATACTTATCAAACAACATTGGCACCTAGCTATGACCCGAATACACGGATAGACACGTTGGAACTCACATCCAACAACCACATTACCTCACGGTGGGATTACACTCATCACCGGTCTCGCGGATGGGATTCCACTCATCCTCACGCCCCGTCGATGGGATTCCACTCATCACCGACTATATTTAAATACAATTTCCGGGCGAACCCGTACTTCTCCTTGGTGACTCAACACCACCAAGGCCACGCGCGACTTTTGACTCATGTGTACACACTAACATCCTAATGATCGAACATTTGTATTCAAGTATACTAGTGCCAACATTTACTCATTTCACATTACTCATTTCAATCAATTCCGTGCTTAGCACGTACTCACCAACAACCATCATCATGCATGTCTCAAGCATCACAAGTCATATCTCATCTCACATGTATAATACAATATACATAAGCATTCATATCACATTTCATACGAGACATACACAACCACATAATTGAGTTCATCCAAAAGCTCTAGATCAAGCTTAGGATTAGGGTACCACCCTAATCCTAACTCTAGGTGGGTCTACCAAGCCCAACCTAGTCCATATACTCGAACCAACCATTTTAAAACCATTTAAAACAATTAACCACTCACCTAAGCTTCCAAGCTCAAAGACCAAGCAAGCAACCACCTTCAATTCCCCGGATTTACTTCCGATGCTTCACCGATGCCCAAACTCGATTCTAACCAATCTCAAACACAAACAAAACATTCACAACCAATAACTCATCATCGGAACTAACCCGGATTAACATTATCAAACATCCAACACTCAAAATCAAACCCAAAACAGAATTTTCGAGCAACCCACAAAACCCACTGAAATCTTCCATTTCAAGCATCCAATCAACCATCAAATACACCCAAAGTAACTCTCATATATCATACTAGCACCAGCCCTCAAAAACCAACATTAAACCACCCCAAAAACCACTTTAAAACCCTCCAAAACCCCCTTGAAACCCAATTCCGAAAATTTGCCCAAAATCATTTGAAATTCACATATGACATACCATTTGACCTCTATATACCATAACTAAGCATATCGAATCAAAACATTTCATTTATCAACATAAAGATCTCATTTTTAATCAAAATATTCAAAACTTACATTTTCTAAAAACTTCATGAAAACGAAAATAAAAGGTACTTTCATGGAGAGGGAGGTGACGGGAAGTCAAAAATGCCATTACCTTTCAATTTGGAGTTGAAATGGGGAGGCAATGTGATGGAATAGTGCACAACAATGGAGGGGAGAGTTTGTCGTGGGTTTTTGTTGAGAGAGGGAGAAGATGAGTGAAATTTTGGTATTTTAGTTGTTTTGTTTTATTCCTTTAAAAATCAAAAGACTCATTTACCCTTAATGAATTTGGCTATTCACAAGGATGGGAAATCCATGGTTAATTGGAGTTTTAATCTTAAAACATGACCCTCCCAAAATTAATTAATTTTGAAAACAAACTCGAAATATTATTTAGAGTATAAAACCGAGCCCAAATAATATTAAAATATTATTTTCACTTAACCCCTAAACCCGGGTGTTACAACTCTCCCCCACTTAAGGAATTTCGTCCCCAAAATTGTTTTCTTGTTTTTCAAAACCATTTCCTTGAACTTCTCAACCAACTCATCATACACCTATTGTAACTCATCATATGCATCTTGAAGTTCATCAAAAGTAAAGTCAAATGATGATGAGTTAGAGTTTAACTTTGTATCCTCCTCAAACGCCATGAGACAGAGGTTGGCAACTTCTTGCTCCTCTTCGGATGACTCCTCATCACTCCAAGTAGCAACGTTAGCCTTGAGCTTATTCTTCTTCCCGAAGCTCTTCCTTTTAAGTTGGGGGCAATCGGATCAAATGTGCCCTGACTTCTTGCACTCATAGCATATGAGTTGGTCCTTCTCTTCCTCTTTGTTTTTGTTCTTGAAGTCTCCTCTTCTATGGAACTTTCTTCCCCGATTGGACTTCATGAACTGAGCGAATTTCTTGGCTATCATTGCCAATTCTTCTTCCTCCTCGTCTAAGCTAGAATCACTCTCTTTATGTGAAGCTTTGAGAGCAAATCCTTGCTTCTTCTCCCCTCCCTTTTCTTCCTTACTCTTCTCTCTTCTCTCTTCTTTTCTTCTTCTCTTCCTTTCTTCATGATCTCATGAGTGAGGAGAGATCCTACCAACTCATCGAGCTTTAGTGTCTTCAAATTCTTCGCCTCGATGATTGCGATTCTCTTTCCTTCCTATGAATCATAGAGAGAATAGAGAAGCTTTTGGACTAGCTTGTCTTTGGGAATGGTCTCACCGAAGCCCTTGAGACCGTTGACGATGACCGAGAAACGATCGAACATTTGAGTGACACTTTCCTCGGGCTCCATCTTAAAGCTCTCCTAGCTATAGTTAAGGATTCTGTTGCATGTAATAAGTGCTACACAATTGTGCAAGTATACATGTCGCAAGTAATAAAATGATATAAGTATCGAGTATCGTCTCCACAGGGATTGGTTAGGGCCACTTTGCTTAAGTTACTGCACTGTAAAAAAAATAAAAAACACAAGTAGGTGATTGTGGAAGTTCTAATTAACAACTAAACTAAGAGCAATAAAATAAAAGAAAGATGTAATCAAATAAGAGAGAATAGGTCGGGTTATTATGAGTTGAGGAGTGATGGTTGAATGGATCGTCTCCGTAAAAGAGTGCAATGGCAACTTAATTGCTGCGGCAAGTGATGTCAATCGGGTTTCTAAGGCAACTAGTATAGCGGTTGCCAGGGTAACTAATATAACAATGTCGGGCTAATGATTACCAGGGCAACTGCTTGGGCAACTAAGCGGCAACCTTCAAGGTTCGGCGAAACGTTCTTCAATGATTTCTTCTTATCCCTAAGTTGAAATACTAGTTGATTGTGCAAGCCTTAATAATACCTCCCGGCGTGAATCAAGGGTGAACAACAACCAATCTTGCGCTCCTCCTAGCCATTGAAATTTGCAACTTATTCCTAGGCCGAATTAGCCTTCATCATCGATTTGATTGAATAAAGACCATGCTCATTTTTTCGTGAATCTAACTCTCATGATATTAGATAAATAGATGGTTTCACGAGATCCTCTCCCAATTCACTCGCAAACAAGATTAAAAACCAAGAATGAGCAAACCTTGAATTAAAATTGCAACTTCAAAAACCTAAACAAATATAATCGTTTATCAAAACCACAAAGCCAAAATAACCCAAGCCAATCAAGTTATTTCACAGCTGGGTTCAAAAGATATACAAAGAATAATCTCCCTAGCATGAATCTAACCGAAACAAAGAAGAAAAAGATGAAGAATTCGAACAACCCCATTGTTTCTTTCTCTCAAACCGACTCCCTTTGAAGTTGACGGCTTGGCCTTATTTATATAGAAGATGGCTAGGCCAAAGTCTTTCTTGAGGAAGAAGTTAAGTTAGAATTAAATTGAATAAAAGAAATATTAAATCCCTTTTAATTTTATTCCAACTAAAACTCCTATTTTCTTGGGATTTAATCTCTTTTTGACCTCTTCATGAATATCCAAGCTCCGATCTTCATGCAAATTATCTCTAAAAATTTAGCTCTTTACACTCTTCAAGTCGCCTACCACTTTGCTCTTTTTCTCCCTTGTCGAAAATTGCTCGAGCATTGTCGAGGCAATTCATTACCTCAGCAATGGCTCGGCATAGTTCGGCGCGGCAATGACCTGGTAGTGGTCTCTAGGACATCTTTGCTCGGCCAGGTGTGCTCATCATCACTCGGTAGGGTTTGGTATGGCTCCACTCGGCAAGGTTCAGTAAGCATCGCATAACACGGCTTGGTTCTACTCGGTCAGGATCACTCGGTAGGGTCCGGTAATGAATTGTGGTGGCAATGAATGCCCGATCAATTAACATGCATGTATCAAAACACATACCAAGCAACACCTTTTCCCGCAAAATAACTAAATTGTGAACTCAAGAATAATGGTGAAGGAAATTATGAAAATATGCATGAATGCCTAATAATGCAACTAAAATGTGCCTAAGTCTAACAATAATGAGTAAAAGGGGTAATAAAAATAGTACTTTTGAACACTCATCAGATTCCAATCTTGGTCTCATTGACATCGTTAGTCCCTTCATATGTGGTCTCTAGCTTGTCCCACACCTCCTTAGTGCTTGTACACGAAGACATCTTCGAGTACATATCCGGTCCAAGTGCATAAAATATCAAATGTAAAGATTTGTCGTTGATTTGAAGATTTCTTCGTTCTTTGTCGGTCATTTCTTGCTTGGACTTTGGATTGAGTCTTCCTTCATCGGTTCTATTCAAGGGTATGGTTGGGCCATCTTCCACAACATCCCACACAAGGTAATCATTTGACTTGATGAATAGCTCCATCATATTCTTCCAATAGAGATAGTTGTCCCCATTAAAATAATGAGGCTTTGTAGTGGATTGTGACTCGTAGAGGTTGTTGCCAGAGGTAAATATCATTGCTTAGTTGATCAAACTCTCCTAGAACCGACTCAAGAGGGTTGGAATCCTTCCAATGAGTGTGGCTTTGATACCAATTGTTAAGTTGATCACACACTTGCAAATGGCCGGTGAATTGGCAATTAAAACTTTGAAGGGAGTGAAGAAACAAATGAAAAATTCGAACAAGGGAATTTAGAGTGGTTCAAACTTCTAACAAGCTCTACATCCACTACCTTAGCTCCCACTAAGGATTTTCAACCAATCCACTATTGATTCTTCCCCTTTCTCGGATTAGGAGGCAACCTTATGTTAAGTGCGCAAAAGTCTTATATTTATACCCTAGTTTAGCTCAATTATTGTTATTCTTAAGTATAGTTTAGGTTGCATGTAGTAGGTAACATACACAAAATAGCATAGATTAGACAATATGCCTTATTTGATTAATTTAGTTGATTTTATACATATGATACTACACAAGTGAGTTTTCTCCTTGTGCGTAGGTACCTGCCCAGGCAAATGCCGCCGAGGCAGCAAAGAGGGCAGATGAAGAGAAAGTTGGGAGCTAAAGGATGAAGCTTTTGGATCATCAAGAGAGTTGATCGAGGAGGAAAGAACCATAATGTAAAGTTGTGCCAACCCTTGCACACCAGTCCATATCCCCGCTGAGGCAGTCGATTACTTGCCGCCGAGGCAGCACTTCAAGGAAGAGTGAAAAAATGCAAAGTGGTATGCGATAGAAAGAGCTCATCAAGCCTGATTTTTAGAGACCACTTGCACGTGCATTGGAGCCTAGTAGACAAAGAAAAGCCAGGTCAAAGTCAAGTTGAAGAAAAGTCAAACGAGAATCTATGAGTATTTAATGATCTTTTAATGAGTTGTAACCATACTCTAACTAGTATTCCTACCCTAAACCGACTTAGACCTAGGCTCTTCCCCTATATATATGTAATCGACTTGAAGAAGAGAACACAATTGAGATTTGAGAGAAACTTCTTCTTGTCGAAACCCTGGTGTCGTCATAACCTACCATGTTCTAAACCTTCCCTTGGGCTAAGGGTTGGTTGCATAGTAGTTGTGAGAGTCTTGCTGTATTTGTTTAGGATTTCAGTTTTGCAATAAAATTCAAGGTTTGTTTACTCTTGGTTCTTCATTGTTGCAATCTTTATTGGGAGAGAAAAGGGCGGTAATCCATTTGTTCAATATTGGGAGAGTTGAACTCACGAAACGAGTAAACACGATTTTATCCAACCATAGGGTAAAGCTACTTCGGCTTAGGGATAAGTTAAGAAGTTCAACGGCTAAAAGAGGATCCACAATCGGTTGGTGTTCGCCCTTAGATTCACGTCGGGAGGTATCATCCAAGACGTGTTCACCAATAGTACTTCAAGCTTCGGGAGAAGAGGGAGTCATAGAAGGGAACCTTGCCAAACCTTGAATCAACGCTTAACTGCCCAGGCGATCTTACACAACTCTGCCGAGGTGGGCGCCTGCCGAGGCATACTTGTGGGCAATGGTTGAAGTTGTTAAGTTGATCAGTAAAACTGTGCCGAGACAGTACATCAATTCTCTACCTACGAAACATCCAATACCGGCCCATTCTCTCACTCTGATATCTCAATTTATTTCACTTGTTTTAGTTTTAGCTTCAATTAAACCAACTCCTAATATTTGTGCTTTTACTTTACTTTTGCAGAAAAGTGAACTCCGAAAAGTTGTCACAATCCCTGTGGAGAAGATATCTTAAATACTATAACTTGGCACCGTGTACACTTGCGCGCTAATTGCGCATCACTTTTGCACGCAACAAGTTTTTGGCGTTGTTGCCGGGGATTGGCGTACAACTTTTTATTTTTATTTTTCTACACTTTTTATTTTTTTCGATTAATCCCCTGGTTTTCTTTGGTTTATGACCAGAGCCAACCAGAAGTCACCCTTGTGAGAATACAATCCAAAACCTGAACGTATTGCGCGCAGATTAAGACAAGCAAACAAGGAACCCATGGCTGATCTAGAAAATGTCCAGAACCTACCACCACCACCCCAAGGTGACAATGTCGCGGCAGGCAATAACAGGCAACTTCCTGCCGCTCGGCGGTTAGTTAAAGACTACCTGGAGGAAGATCTTAGAAGGCTGAACTCGGGCGTGATCGATCCTAAAATAGAAGCGGACCACTTCGAGCTCAAACCCGTCATGTTCAACATGTTGAATACGCTTGGACAGTTTGGAGGTTCCGCCACAGAAGATGCCCGCCAGCACACGAAATATTTCCTAGATATCTGCAAGTCATTCAAAATCCATGGAGTTCATCCAGACGTGCTACGTCTCGAATTATTTCCCTATTCACTAAGGGATAGGGCAAAGACTTGGTTTAACAGCCTACCATCGGAGTCCATTGAATCTTGGACAGAATTATGCAGAAATTTCTTAGCTCGATTTAATTATATCAATTTGACTAATAAACTGCGGACTGACATCACTACGTTTCGACAGGCAGATGATGAACCAATGTACGATGCATGGGAGAGATACTGCAAATTGTTGAATAAATGCCGCTCCCACAGATTTCCAGAATGGACACTAGTATCTATATTCTACAACGTTGTGAACACACCAACAAGGATGATGTTGGATTCCTTTGCCAATGGTACATTGCTCGACAAGGAGCCCGCCGAAGCAATTCAAATTTTGAACATGATAGCCAAAAATGACTATCAGTTTCCTAATGCCCGTCGAGGAGGCATAAGAAGGCAAGCCACGGCAAACGAGCTAGGAACATCAGATGCACTCGAAGCACAAGTTGCCCGGTTGACAAAGATGGTAGAAGCTATGCAATGGCAGAATAATACACATCAAGTCAAAGTAATTGAAGCCTTTTGTGACCAATGTGGGGGAGACCATGACTCATCTGAGTGCCAACAAGGGACAGAGACCAGCTGATTTTAGGAAACTTCAACAGAAACAACAACCCCACATCGAACACCTACAACCCTGGTTGGAAGAGGCACCCTAACTTTTCATGGGGTAACCCCAACAACGCTCTGAATCCAGCCACTCATACGAATCAATCGCAAGGATTTCAATAGACGATGTCGCGACAGCAACCACAACTACAGAAAACACCCAGTGCCTTGGAGTAGAGTCTCATTGCCTTCATGACTCAAACAGGTACATATATGTCCAACATGGATTTATTTGTTAAGAAAATTGAAGCCTTCATGGACAGGACCGAGATGAAAATGCAGAATTATGAGGCAACTTTAAAGTCACTAGAGACTCAAGTGAGACAATTTGCTCAAATTTTGAACACCAGACTTATGGGAGGATTGCCCAACGATATTGAATTCGCAAGAAAACCCACTTACGAGCAGTGTAAGGCCATCCAATCAGTCACCCAAATGGAAGCAAGCAAGACCGCCACGGCATACCCAAAACCATCTACCCCGACAGACTCTCTAGTACCACCATGGATCGTGAAGATCATGCACAACAACTGAAACATTAGAAGAAGGATCACGAGTTCAAAAAAATTCTAGACATTCTCAAGCAAGTGCACATCAACATACCCCTGGTGGAAGTCATACAACAAATGCCTAACTATGCAAAGTTTCTGAAAGATATGGTTTCCAAACGGAAAAGAATCATGGAATTTGAAACGATAGCCATGACGGAAGAATGCATGGCCATGCTACACAACAAATCATCGCCCAAACTGAAAGATCTAGGCAGTTTCCTCATACCTTGCGCTATTGGGAGCCAACATGAGGGGAAGGCCTTATGCGACCTTAGGGCAAGCATCAATGTGATTCCCAAGGTGGTGTTTGAAAAACTGGGAATTGGAAGAGCAAGACCCACCACCGTCATACTCCAATTAGTTGATCACTCTTACATGCAAAAGTCATATAGTTATACCCTAGTTTAGCTCAATTGTTGTTATTCTTAAGTATAGTTTAGGTTGTATTTAGTAGGTAACATACAAAAAATAGCATGGATTAGACAATTTGTCTTATTTGATGAATTTAGTTGATTTTATACATATAATACTGATCTAGTGCGTTTTCTCCCTGTGCGTAGGTACTCGCCTAGGCAGATGCCGCCGAGGTAGCAAAGAGGGCAGATGGAGAGAAAGCTGGGAGCTGAAGGATGAAGCTTTTAGAGCATCAGGAGGGTTGATCGACGAGGAAAATACCAGAATGTAAAGCTGTGCCAACCCCTGCACACAGTCCATATCCCCGCCGAGGCACTCGACTACTTGCCGCCGAGGCAACACTTCAAGGAAGAATGAAAAAATGCAAAGTGGTATGCGATAGAAAGAACTCATCAAGCCCAATTTTTAGAGACCACTTGCACGTGCATTGGAGCTCAGTAGACAAAGAAAAGCCAGATCAAAGTCAAGTTGAAGAAAAGTCAAACGAGAATATATGAGTATTTAATGAGTTGTAATCATACTCTAACTAGTATTCCTACCCTAAATCAACTTAGACCTAGGCTCCTTCCCTATATATATGTAATCGACTTGAAGGAGAGAACACAATTGAGATTTGAGAGAAACTTCTTCTTGTCGAAACCCTAGTGCCGTCAAAACCCACCATGTTCTAAACCTTCCCTTGGGCTAAGGGTTTGTTGCGTAGTAGTTGTGAGAGTCTTGCTGTATTTGCTTAGGATTTCAGTTTTGCAATAAAATTCAAGATTTGTTTACTCTTGGTTCTTCACTGTTGCAATCTTTATTGGGAGAGAAGAGGGCGACAATCCATTTATTCAATATCGGGAGAGTTGAACTACGAAACGAGTAAACACGGTTTTATCCAACCATAGGGTAAAGCTACTTCGGCTAAGGGATAAGTTAAGAAGTTCAGCGGCTAAAAGAGGATCCACAGTCGGTTGGTGTTCGCCCTTAGATTCACGTCGGAAGGTATCATCCAAGACGTGTTCGCCAATAGTACTTCAAGCTTTGAGAGAAGTGGGAGTCATAGAATGGAGCCTTATCGAACCTTGAATCATTGCTTAACTGCCCAGGTGATCTCACACAACTCTGCCGAGGCGGGCGCCTGCCGAGGCATACTTGTGAGTGGTGGTTGAAGTTGTTAAGTTTATCAGCAAAACTGTGCCGAGATAGTACATCAATTCTCCACACTACGAAACATCCAATATCGGGCCATTCTCTCACTCTAATATCTCAATTTTTTTCACTTGTTTTAGTTTTAGCTTCAATCAAACCAACTCCTAATATCTATATTTTTACTTTACTTGGGCAAAAAAGTGAACTCCGAAAAGCTGTCACAATCCCTATGGAGGCGATATTTTAAATACTATAACTTGGCACCGTGTACACTTGCACGCTAATTGTGCATCACTTTTGCACGCAACACCTTACAACCCGATTAAGCTTTCTGCCCAAAGCTTAATCAAATTCACTCACAATTACAAAGAAGGATAGACAATCAAAAATTTATCTCTCACAAGTAATGAATTGCCCAGTTACAAAAAAACATTCCCCAAACTTGAAGGAAAGATAAACAATGAAGAATTTTACAAGTTGGGTACACAAATTTGACTCTATAAGCTCAAAGGGTTTGGAATAATTGTTTGGATGTTGCTTGAAGGTTCAATATTTGTTGTTTGAGCTTTGGAGGCTTGCTTTTATACCTTTGCATTGAATTCTAGCCGTTTAGGTGGTTGAGGTCATTAATCTAGTCGTTGGACTGCATTTTTTCGCAATAAATGCTCCTCAAATGCACGCCGTATCGGTACCTTCGTGACCGTATCGGTACCTGTCTCAAAGAAGAAAGAGTTGTTGTGACTGAAAAATAGGGGCGTATCGGTATGGTTATAAGGAGCGTATCGATACGAAATGCTGTATCGATACGGTTTTTGCTCATTAGAATCATGAATTGTGTTTTGACAAAAAGTGTATCGGCACGCTATCTAGGCGTATCGATACGGTTAACGGTCATTTAAAAATTTGGGATTCCCATAACTAACAAGCAACGTTCGAATCATTAAATACAAAGTTTTGCTATCATCATCGAAATCATATCGATATGGGGTGTAACCGTATCAGTACGCTATGACTTGAAAATTTACCCAGATGAATATCGTATCGATATGGGGATTAACCGTATCGTTACGCCTTGGTTAATTGGTTTTCCAATGAAGGAAAATTGTATCGATACGAGCTAAACAATCAATACGCTTGGGCGTAGATTTGAAATTTTGCTTGAAAAATACTTAAAAAAATTTTGAACACTTACAATATTTTGTCTTGAAAGATCCTTTGATTTCAAAAAGCTTGTCAATTTAATGAGTCTTTGAAATACTTAAAAATTTATTGTATTTGCAAATAAGCCCTTATACAATTTGTTATATCAAAATCAATTTAGGTTTCACACCTTTTCTCCATGGATACTCACAGATGCCTCCTTCTACTACTATGTTGTTAGGGTTTCGGTTGTTTGATTTGTTTTGGGATTTGTTTTGGGCTTTGTTTTCGGCCTCTTTGTCTTTGGCTCCCTGGTTCTCTTGTGGATAGGGGTGAGCTTTTGATCGAGTCGAGTAAAAAAATTTCGAGTTATTCAAGTTGACGCGTCATATTTTACAACTCAAACTTTATTTGAATTTTTTTTTTTCGATTTGAGTCGAGCTTAAGAAATTCAAGTCGAGTTTTCGAGTTTCTATAAAAATTTAATTGTAATTATTTATCATGTTACACTACGATTTGATTCCAATTTAAACAACTTTCTCTAATCATATAAGGTATACACATATATATTTCTTCATATTTTTTCATATGTGAAAATATTTCTTCATATTTTTATATATCAATATATATATATATATATATCATAAAAAATTGAGGGACTTGTCTAGAACTTAAAATAAATCCATTAATTACTAAAAATTTCGAGTTATTCAAATTTCCATTTTACAACTCAAACTTTATTTAAAATTTTTTTGAGTCAAGTCAAGTTTATGAGATTTCGAGTAAAGTTAAGACGAGTCGAATATATTCACCTCAAGTCGAGTTATTCATTTTTTTAGTCGAATCGAATTTTGCTCACTTCTAATTGTGGACGCCTTTTGTTCCCTTTTGTTGGGCCCAAATAAAGCCAGGCCTGTTAGTTTTTGCTTCCTTTTGATTGTTGTTGTTTGGTTGAATGAAATTACACTTTTTCAAGAAAAAACAACAAAGACATAATCAAACCGAAAGCCTATTTAGCGAGGATCAAAAAGAATACAAAACAGATGTGATGTCAGTGTGGATTAATGTACCATTTTTGTTACCGATTTAAATGGAAATTAAATAATTTTACTGGTCGTTTTTAAAAATCGGTGATCAACTGTACTGGTAGAAAATATATGTGACTATATCAATAGTTAATCCTATTTTTTTATAAAAAAAAACTTTGATTCAAACATTAAAAAAACAACAACAACAAATATCACATTTAAAATTTAAATTTACATTGCCATATTATATATTTTGTTAAAATATAGGATTACATTATCCTTTTTTTAAAACTTTGATTCAAACATTCAAAAAAAAAACTCTTCGATTCAGAAATACAATCCAATAAACGAAACCTCTGATTTACGGCGTCAGCTCGTGGTTGATGAAGTTAAAATGGCGATGTATAAACCATTTCTTCAATCTTTTTAGCGTTCATCGCCATCACCATCAAGTTATTTGGATGGAACATGCACTTATTACTTTGACAAAAGCCGCCCTAACAGAACCGCCGTATAAACCCTTCCCTCAGCTGACTCTCTACAGAAACTATGTTTATTATTGATTTTCACATGAAGTAACAACCACGATTCCAAAGTGACGCTGCTCTTTATACGTGTGATGGCCTGCGCTTTCAGTTGCAGGCCTTTACTCATTTCTTCACCCTTTGTCTTCCCTTCTTCATCATCTTCTCCGTCAATCCGTGCGCCTACAACCCCATTTCTCTTTTCCCTCTTACCCATCAAAGCGTCTTCTAAACCAACTATTGATATTGTTGCTGCTAATTCTGGGTCATTTCCTTTGCTATCTGTTGGTGGCGGATGTGACGGCGGCAACAACAACAACGATCATGGCCCGTTTGGGTCCGATTCTTGGTGGTGGGACGACGATTCGTCATCGTTATCTTCTCATTCTTATCCTTTTCTTTTATTCCTTTCTTCACTCCTTGCTTGTTTCTGCCATTCCCAATTATCTGCCGCTCTCGCAAGAACCAATGGAGATACCGAGGAGGATGACGTCGTTTGGGAAGTGAGAGGGGGCAAGTGGACTAAGCTCATCGCTGATTTCTCAGATGATGTATTTGTTGTTTCGAACGGGATTGTGAATTTAACAAAATCGTTGTCGCTGTCAACTCTTTGGGGGAAATGCAGAGACCTTGTGATGCGGTTGTTGCTCCCCGAAGGTTTCCCCAACAGCGTTACCAGCGATTATCTTGATTACTCTCTTTGGAGAGGCGTGCAGGGCGTTGCTAGCCAAATCAGTGGCGTTCTCGCCACCCAAGTAATTTTTTTTGTCTTAATTGCTTGCTTGCTCGCTCTTATTTTCTGATTTAGGAATTGTATAGAACATTTGGTGCTCTTATTCAGGCATTGCTTTATGCTGTCGGGTTGGGGAAAGGGGCTATTCCCACGGCTGCTGCTATCAATTGGGTGTTAAAGGATGGAATTGGGTATTTGAGTAAAATCATGCTGTCCAAATACGGAAGACATTTTGATGTCAATCCGAAAGGATGGAGGTTGTTTGCCGATCTCCTTGAGAATGCTGCCTTTGGATTGGAAATCTTGACCCCTGCTTTTCCCCATCTCTTTGTTCTTATTGGTGCTCTTGCTGGGGCTGCAAGATCAGCAGCTACTCTCATCCAGGTATTCAAGTTATTAAAATTAAGTATAGTGCTGTACTTGTTGCCTTTATCTCTCACTTTGATCAATAGCGCTGATATGTTCCAGGCTGCTACTAGAAGTTGTTTCTATGCCGGTTTCGCCGCTCAAAGGAACTTTGCGGAGGTAAAGTTTGTTTCTTCTTTTATGTCGTATCTATCACAGTATGCAGTTAATACCCCAAAAATGTATTCCTTAAGTATAATCCAATTGGATTCTGCATGATAGTGGCATTCCTGCAAGTGATATTGTGACCTTGGCTTTACTAAAGTTAACGACTTGTTTTAGGTAATTGCAAAAGGTGAAGCTCAGGGAATGGTGAGCAAGTCGATTGGAATTGCTCTTGGTATAGCATTGGCAAACTGTTTTGGCTCATCTACATCTGTCGCCCTTGCTTCATTTGGCGTGGTTACTTGGATCCATATGTACTGCAATCTGAAATCATATCAATCTATTCAACTGAGGACTTTAAATCCCTATCGTGCGAGTAATGTATCTCTGCTAACATTGTTGTTAAATGGGAGTTCTAGTTCGTTAAATAATGGAAATGTTATTGTTTTAACAGGTTTAGTTTTCAGCGAATATCTGTTGAGTGGCCAGTCGCCTTCAGTCAAAGAGGTCAATGACGAGGAGCCACTTTTTCCGGATGTACCATTCCTGAATTTTATGTCTGCAAACAGAGTGGGTTACTGTCTTTCTCTTAGCTCTCTCAGAAGATGGTTACCAATTGACAAAGTATAAAAATCTGGATTGATTGATTAGGGTCAATACTTAAGGAGTCCTTTGAGATTATTTTTTTCTATTGAATGCATATCCTGGTTGAGGAATTAGTAGAAACTTGGATAACCTAAGACATTAAGAAGGTTAGAACTTTGTAAATTTCTTCTTTGTGAATAAACTAATTTTCTTGTTAATTTAAAGAAAACTTGCATGAAGGGATTTGTTTAAAACTCTAGCTAGCTCTCTAGAACATGAACTTTTACCATGGCTCAAGACTTCTATTCCTTGATCGTTGCATTCAGCTCAAGCATGGGATGTTGTGATAATCTATCATACCAATTCAACTTTCTAACATATGCACCAGTAAAAAAATTTCTAGAATCTTTTTCTAGTGTTGGTTGTAACAATTTCAGTATAAAATCTAAGGGATTCTGTCATGAATTCCCATTCTCAGGAACGGTCGGATGTACTATCTTCAGAAGCAAAGCAGGCAGCTTCTGAAATTGAGGTTCGGCTGCAATTGGGATCGAAACTCAGTGATATTGTCAACAACAAGGAGGATGCACTGGCTTTATTCAGTCTGTATAAAGATGAGGGGTACATTCTGACTGAACAAGAAGGAAAATTCTGTGTAAGTAAATAACCATTGTGGCTTTTAGCCTCTATTCATTTACTCTCTCACATCCACAAAGGCAACATTCTTTACTTATTCTTGAAAGACTGAGCTCGGTTCCTTCTCATCTCTCCTATAGCACTCTTCTTATTTGACACCCTTACAACTTCCTGAACACAATTAGTTCTTGTTGGAATCCCTTAAATTAAGCAGATTTTCTACCTTAGTTCTAGGAATTTCCTTGTACTATTAGTTATATTCTAATTACTAATTTTTAGGGATAGGCTAATTTCTAGAGATTATTTCCTTTTTTATTTTTTATGCTATTCTTTAAAAGGCTATATTCAGATTAGAAGAAATAAGAATTGTTCTTCTTCCTAAACTTGTTCATGGCATCAGAGCTTTAGTCCTGCTCTTCCTTCTCTTTTCTTGTTCTGGTTTCTCTGGTTGAAACCCTTCTCCCATGGGTGACACCGAAAATTCCTTTGAGACTGAGATCTCAAAAATAACTCAAAATCACAACCAAGGAATCCCTCAAGGTGACCTTAATTCTTCTCTTATAATCACAAATCATCGATTAGATGGAAAAAATTTCCTGCAATGGTCACAATTTGTCCTTATGGTTCTTCGTGGCCGAGGAAAAATTAGGTACATTAATGGAGAAATTCCTCGACCAGCATCAACAGACTCTAGTTATGCAACTTGGGAGCTTAACAACTCAATTGTTATGGCTTGGCTTATAAATTCGATGGAAGGTCATATAAGCCGAACGTATCTTTTTTTTCAAAACTGCCAAAGAAATGTGGGATGCAATCAAGGAGAATTACTCGGATCTTGGAAATGCTTCCCAAGTATTCGAGATCAAATTAAAGTTGAAAGATATTCGACAAGGAACACTTGAAGTCACTCAATATTACAACAACTAAAAGATCTTATGGCAGGAGTTAGACATGTATTATGAAGCTGATTGGGGCGAGGGCTCGGAACACACCAAGTTCATGGATCATCTTAACAAAGAGCGTCTCTATGAGTTCCTAGCAGGACTAAATCGTGATTGACGAGGTCCGAGGACGAATACTACGCAGAACCACACTGCCAACCATAGGAGAAGCATTTGCTGAAGTAAGGAGGGAAGAGAAACGACGTCTTATTATGTTGGGAGACACAAGAGAACTGAAACCATTGTCCACAGCTGGTCATCGTCCCTCGAGAACTCTGCCCTTATTTCAAGAGGCCCACAATCTCAAAGGTTCAAGGCTGGAAGTGATTCTGGTTCAAATAGGCCATGGTGTAGCCACTGCAACCGGGTTGGGCATACCAAGGAGAAATGCTTTAAACTCCATGGCTATCTTGAAAAAAACCAGAAAGAAAACAAGGCAGCAATGATATCTACTACTGAAGAAGATGCTCAAGATGTTCGGCTAACCAAAACTCTACTTGAGGCTCTTCATAAACTACTTGGGACTCCTACAGCCAGCGGGTCACTAGCTATTCAAGGCACTGCCTTAAATACTACACGCGAACCTATCAAAACTTCCTGGATACTAGACTCGGGTGCATCCGACCACATGACAGGTAATCTAACTTTGTTTCACACCTATTCATCTTGTCATGATCACTCTCGGATTCGCATAGCTGATGGATCTTACTCACCAGTGGCTGGAATGGGGACAGTTAAACTTACTGAAAACTTTTCCCTTGATAAAGTTTTACATGTTCTAAATCTTTCCTATAATTTACTCTCAATTAGCAAGCTTACCAAAGATGAAAAAGTACTTGCTGAATTTTCTGCTTTCGGTTGTGTGGTTTAGGAACAGAAATCGGGGAAAATGATTAGCACTGCTAAAGCTGATGATGGCTTATCTACATCAAAAGAAGATTCTATCATGCTATGGCACCGTAGACTAGGACACCCAAATTTCATGAACTTGAAGAAATTGTTTCCTCTACTATTTCTAAATAAGAAAATAAGTTCCTTGAATTGTGAAGTTTGCCAACTGTCTAAACATACTCGTGTTCTTTATCCTTTGAAATCTTATGTTCAATCTCAACCTTTCTCTTTAATCCACAGTGATCTATGGGGAGCCATTCGAGTAAAAAACATCACAGGGGCTAGGTGGTTCATAACTTTCATTGATGACCACACTAGAGTTTTTTGGGTCTATCTCCTCAAAGAAAAATCCGAAGTCTCTAGAGTCTTCCAAAATTTTCATTCATTGATTCGAACCCAGTTCAATTCCAATATTCACACCCTTAAAACTGATAATGGGAGAGAGTACTTTAATTCTATCATAAGTCCTTATCTTTCTGAGCAAGGAATCATACATTAAAGTTCTTGTTCTGACACCCCTCAACAAAACGAGGTTTTCGAGAGGAAAAACAGACACCTTGTAGCCGTGGCTCGTGCCCTTATGTTCACTATGGGTGTACCAAAGTATTTATGGGGAGAAGCTGTCCTCACTGCTTGTTATCTTATAAACCGACTCCCATCAAAGGTATTAAACTTTCAAACACCTTTACACACTCTTCAAAAAAATTTCCCCTTGTTTCGTGTTCCTAATCTCCCAACAAAAACATTTGGTTGCAAAGCGTTTGTCCACAACCATTAACCTAACCGATCTAAACTTGATCCTAGAGCCCACACTTGTGTCTTTATTGGTTACTCACCTACACAAAAAGGGTACAACTGCTACTCTCCAACCTTACACCGGATGTTTGTGTCCCTTGATGTTACTTTCTTCGAAAACGAGCCATATTTTTCAGCCTCTCATCTTCAAGGGGAGACACTTAGTGAAGATGAGACCTTGAACAATCTTCTTATTATACCTCGAGACTCTATCAGCCCTACCACCACTACAAAACCTGCTGAAAATCCTACAGCCACTGTAATTCCTATTTTGGACCCTGTTTTTCCTATCTCCATTGTGCAGCAACAAGAAAAAAGGGTGATTAACCATACTAATGAAGAAAAACAACCCTTTCATTCTGAAAAACAACAAGAAAAAACTCAGGGGCTTCGTGTATACTCTCGGAGACATCAGCTGCCCGAGACTGAAACAGCAGTGCCAATGCCATCTTTACCCGAGGACTGTCCTGGGGAAGAAGTCTCACCTCCTTCACCTTCCATCTATCTTCCAATTGCAGTAAGAAAAGGCACTAGGAGCTGCACTTAACATCCCATTTCTCGGTTTGTATCCTATGGAAACTTGTTTAAATCCTACAATGCCTTTGTTTCTATTGTTGACTCTGTAGAAACTCCAAAGAACATAGAAGAGGCTCTTAAGTCAACCAAATGGAGGCAAGCTGTGTTGGAAGAAATAAAGGCTCTTGAAGACAATGGAACTTGGGAAATATCTAAACTACCTACTGGGAAGAAGACCGTGGGTTGTAAGTGGATTTTCACCACAAAATTTAAACCAGATGAGAGCATTGATCGATATAAGGCTCGACTTGTGGCCAGGGGTTTCACTCAAACATATGGGTTGGACTACGAGGAAACATTTGCACCGGTGACCAAACTGAATACTATTCGAGTGCTTCTCTCAATTGCTGTCAACTTAGAATGGCCTTTGATCCAATTGGATGTAAAGAACGCTTTTCTCAATGGAGAATTAAACGAAGAGGTCTACATGGATTTTCCGCCTGGATTCGAAGGAAGCAAGGGCCAAGTATGCAAGTTGAAGAAGTCCTTGTATGGACTAAAGCAATCCCTTAGGGCTTGGTTTAATCGTTTTGCCAAAGCCATGACTAGTAGACATTATATTCAAGGTCAAGTTGATCACACCTTATTCTACAAACACACTGATAATGGGAAGTGTTGTTTTCTCATTCTCTATGTAGATGACATAATATTGATAGGGGATGATTCTATCGAAATTGAAAGACTAAAAGAGTTCTTAAGTCTTGAGTTTCAACTTAAAGACTTGGGGAATCTTCGATATTTTCTTGGAATGGAGGTAGCAAGGTCGAAGGCAGATATTTCAATCTCTCAAAGAAAGTATGTTCTTGATCTACTTTCTGAAGTCGGACTGTTGGGCTGCAAACCAACCGAGACTCATGTGGAGCCCAACCTTAAATTAGGAACTGATAAGGATGGTGAAGAGGTAGACAGGGGGAGATATCAACGGTTAGTGAGAAAACTTATCTATCTTTCTCACACTCGTCTAGACATAGCTTTTGGAGTAAGTGTTATTAGTCAATTTATGCATGCTCCTAGGGAGAAACATTTGGAAGTTGCCTACAGGATATTGAGATACTTAAAAGGGACTCCTGGTAAGGGGTTGCATTTCAAGAAAGATGTAAATCGAAGCATAGAAGTCTACACTGATGCAGACTGGGCAGGGGAAGTTAGTGACAGGCGCTCCACAAACGGTTACTGCAACTATGTTTGGGGTAATCTCGTGACATGGAGGAGTAAAAAGCAGTCTGTTGTAGAGATGGGCACGGGTCGGGTCGGGCCGGGTTTTTGGCCCACCCGAACCCGACCCGAAAATATTAACCCTAAACCCGAACCCGACCCGACCATATCTTTAAAAAAACCCGACCCGACCCGAAAATAAATATCTAAAACCCGACTCCGACCCGACCCGACCCGACCTATATAAAAAATCAATTTTAGGGACTAAATTGTAAAAAAAATAATTTTAAGAGACTTAATTGTAAAAAATAATAAATTTAAGGACTAAATTGTAAATAAAAAAATCAATTTTAAGGACCTAATTATAAAAAATATATATAAAAAGGGGTATTATTACAAATATCCCTAAAAAATTTAGGGGAAAATTACACTATTAGTCCCGGGTCGGGTCGGGTAGGATTTTTTCACCCTAAAACCCGAACCCGACCTCACCCTACACAAAAACCCGACCCGACCCGACCCGAACCCGATTTTTTCATAAAAATACCCGATCGGGCCGGGTCGGGTCGGAACCCGTCGGGTCCGGGTTCCGTGCCCATCCCTAGTCTGTTGTGGCACGCAGCAGTGCTGAAGTAGAGTATCGAGCTTTGTCCCACGGTATATGTGAAGGAATGTGGTTACAACGGCTATTGGGAGAACTAAAATTATCCTATACAAAACCTATAACATGGGAAATTGATCGTACACCATGACACCATGACCGTACCAAGCAGCAAACGTGGGAAGTTTGTGTTTCATTTCTACCTACAAGAAAACAAGTAGCAAACGTGTTAACCAAAAGCTTGAGCAGAAAAAAAGTTCGAAGAAATTATGGGCAAGCTGGGTTTGATTAACATCTACACTCCAGCTTGAGGGGGTGTTGGAATCCCTTAAATTAAGCAGATTTTCTACCTTAGTTCTAGGAATTTCCTTGTCCTATTAGTTATATTCTAATTACTTATTTTTAGGTATAGGCTAATTTCTAGAGATTATTTTCTTTTTTATTTTTTTTTTGCTATTCTTTAAAAGGCTATATTCAGATTAGAAGAAATAAGAATTATTCTTCTTCCTAAACTTGTTCCTAAACTTGTTCAGTTCTTAAATTTGTTAAATACTTTGCCATCAAAATAGGACAACCTCAATGATGATGTAGTGCAGTAGGCTAGTTACTAGGCATGGAATTGATAATAGAATCGTCGATGCTGATTCAAGATTCTTTCTGGATAAACCAGGTGGTGCTTAAAGAAAGTTGTTCACCACAAGATATGCTGAAGTCACTTTTCCAGGTAAACTATTTGTACTGGTTGGAGAGGAATGCAGGAATCGAATCAAGGGGTGCCCCCAATGACTGCAGACAAGGGGGTAGGCTACAAATCTCTCTCGAGTATGCGCAAAGGGAATTCAACCACGTTAAAGTCGACAGTGAATCAGTGGGCTGGGCAACTGATGGACTTATTGCAAGGCCTTTACCGAACAGAATTCGACCTGTTTATTCGGCTGGATGAATCAACTGCCTCTTGTTGATGTGAAAAAGGATAGTGGGAATTGTCTGGTCTTTTTTGGCTTCAGAAAAGTAGGAATAATTAGGCTTTACAAGACAGTTGAACAAAGAAAACAAGTTATTCTAATTTAGTGAAATCATTTCTTATACAAATCGAATCTGTATTTTCCTTTTTGGTATCTTGTTTGAAAATCAGACTTTGATCATAGCAAGTAGCAACATGGCATGTAAATTATATACATCATTGGTAAAAGTTGATACCTTCTCCTAATCTGGTGTTTACACTTTTATTTTGTAATTAACTTTAATGATACTTGTACTTAGATATTATCAGTTTTCTTAATTCGCAATTTGTTCCCTCTAATTTCTCCTAAAAATTCTTAATTTTCCTCCGTATTACAAATGTTCAAACGGCCGATTATGTTAATAACTTAGCTGAATATGCATCAACTGAATTAATTAAACATCGAAATTTTTTATACATTAACCGAATCAAAATATTTAGAAAATTAATTACCGGAGCCAAATTAAATTTTCATCCAACCTTGCATTATTAGTTATAGAAGAGTATGTTGGATACATAATAGGTGAGTTTTGGTGGCTTCTTACTTGTCCAATATAGATAGGATGGGCTATATTGGAAGAATTATTAAGTTGATTTTCAAAAGTGCTTTTGAAAAGTTCGATTTAAGATTAGTGGTGTTTGGTAGTACGGTCAACAAATATTTTTAAATAGATAAAATATATATTTTAAACATGTAAAATAAAAATAAATTAATTTAACAATATTTAGATTTTTTAATATTATAATATATAAAATATATCAACCTAATTTACAATAAGAATATTTTATAATACATCTATAATATTTTAATATATAAAATACTAATTTAAAATATTTTTAAATAATTAACATAATTTTTGTGTAATGCAAACTTGAAAATGAAATGATATTTTATAATTATAATTATATAGATATAGGGGTAAACTACATCAGTAGTCGCCCAACAATTATCGTTTTCTTATTTTGATCACCAAACTATTTTTTAGCAAAATCGTCACTATCGTTACATATACGTTCTATTTTAGTCATTGACCGTTACGTTTTCTTTAAGTTTAAACGGAGATAGTGATGTGGCCTTATATATAATCATTTATTCTCTGAACTTTATGCATTCTTTCAATCAAATTTTAATTTGAAATAACTCAACAAATTTTTAGGTCAATTAGGATTTTTCATCCTCTTTCTTCTTCCTCTGAAACAATTTAAAAGGAAAAAACAGAGCTTAGCTCCAACGAAGCAGAACATAAACCAATTCAGAGGAAGTTAATTTCTGCTCTTTTGAACTTGGTTTATGTTCTACTTCGTCGAAGCTAATTTTTGCTTTTTTTTTCTTTTGAATTGTTTCTAAGAAAGAAGAAAATGGGAAATTTAGGATTTGATCAAAAATTTTGTTGAGTTATTTTAAATTAGATCTAATTGATAGAATGTATAAAGTTTAAGGACCAAAATGGTCATTATATCATGCCACATCATCATCTTTATTAAAACTTAACGACTAGTGACCAAAACAGAACATATATGTAACATTACAATTTTACCAAAAAAATAATTTAAAGACCAAAATAAGAAAACAATAATAATTGGGCAATTACCAGTATAATTTATCCTAAATATATTCACAAGTGTCATAAAAAAGTGAAATTTTCGTGAGGGCATTTTAGAGCGGAAAGATATCAATGGCTCGTGAGTTAGCAACTAAAATACATGCACCATAAGGTGCTCAAGAAGTTCTTTGTAAAATTTTGGGCTTATCTAAAAGAGCACCTAACTTAGTTAGGCGGTTGGAGATTAATAGAAGGCTCAATCATATTGAGCATGGTAAACTAATAGATGACATCTTATGGGCGAATATTGCAGGAGATGAGAATATCCACCAATATGAGCATCCATGTGGTACGTAGCTTTCGCTCTGAGTCGCTGATGTAAATTAATCTCAGTCATTCATTGTAAAGGGATTCAACTATAAATATAGGTCTTTCCATCTCATTTATAATCATCCATCTTCCGAGTAATACAAAATATTTACTCTAAATTTTCTCTTTTGTTGATTTAAGTGTTTGTCTCGAAAACATCGTCTAAAACTACACAGTTCACTAGAATAAAACTCTAATCCCGTAACAATTTCCAAAGTACTTAAATTAATCTTACATGTTAATTCAAGAAACCATAATTAATAACTAGCGTATTCTACCTACGGGTTCATTTATTATAACATAATTTTTAAGAATAATTTATACTACAAAAAATTATAATATTACAATAAAATTATTAAAAATATTAAATTTGTCACGATATATTTATTTTAATAAATTTTATTTGTTATCATGTTTGTTAGTATAACTCCGTCATGTAAAGTGTACTGTGACGAAATTATTTTTGTTAACATTTTATACTATTTATCGTAACAATGTAATTTCGTTACAATAATTAAGTTATCATAAAAAAATATTTGTCACAATAAATTAACTATTTCATCACAAGATGTATGTTATGTCACAAGTAACTTATATTTTAACATCAAATATAAAGGATTTTGTAACAAAAAATGCATATATTTCGTCAATAAATGTAACTTAGAGAGATAAAATATTTGTTAGAATAAACTATTTATTTCATCATAAAAAATAAATTTTGTCACAATTAATTTAAATTTAAAATCGAACGAAAAATATTTTTATAATAAAATACATATTACAACAAAATCTAATTTCTCACAACTTTTGTTTTTTTCACTAAATGTCACTGTTGGGCTTGAAGCGATCAACTGAATATGTCGAAAGGGAGTGAATTGGCCCTTGAACAATTGTGGATGAAAAGCTAAGAATTAAAAATTTTACAAGATGAGCTTTAGTGGTTTGACTTCTCAACTAAGTCTACATTTACTACCTTAGTTCTCGAATTTTCACAATTTCACTAATTTATCTTTTCTTTTAAAGAAAAATAGATAATTTTACAAATCTCCAAAGCTTATATCCCAGAATTTTAAGACACTTTCTTCAAATTTTGTCCGAATTAACCTTATTTAGTTGTTTATTTTATGCATTTACTTTGCTGTTGCTGTTCTTGTTGTTTAAATCAGAACAAACAAACAAAAAATCAACTTAATTAAATTACTTAAATGAAAAATCATCTCCTTAACTATGTATTTTTCTGTTTTAAGTACTTAAATTATGATTTAGGCAAAATAAACCCTTAAATTATCATTTTTAGTCACATTTTATGGTCAAAATAAATACCTAAATTATGTTATTTTTTTTAGTCCTTAAACTATCTATTGGTCAAAAAATTGCGATGTATTGATATCTTATTAGTCGAAATAATTTTCTTTTGACTTAAATGCTTATAAGACATAAAGTGACTAGAAATGATAGATTAGGGGCTTATTTTGGGATAAAAATTTTATGCTCATTTTCGGTGCCCCTACTTATGCCCCAACACTAAATAACACAACAAAATTAAATTCCAAGCCCTAACCCTAAATTCTAAATCCTAAACCTTACGCCCTATACCCTAAAAAATACAACATACCCTAAATTCCCTAAATCCTAACCATAACCCCTAACCTAAAACCCTAAATCTAATTTTAAGTGTGGGGCATAAGTAGGGGCATAAGTAAGGGCACCGAAAAGAGTAAAAGATTTTCATCCCTTATTTTTGCCAAACAAAGTTTGAGGGCTGCTTTTTAGTTTAAGCCTAATTAAATAACGGCACATTGTAATATATAGCAGTCCATTATTATTCGTTTATTTGATCCATTTACAGACATAGCTCAATAGGCCCGTAACATAACTAAACCTAACTGATTATTTGAAACCTTAATTTGTTTTCATTTTGCACAGCCACATCGTCCAGTCGCCCACATCTTCAGTTGCCACGTAAGATAAAAGCTCCCTCCAGAATGATCTGGTCGTTGCATGGACGCCACGTCGTCAAGCAGCTCCATATCAGCGTACGGCCATTCCCTCTCACTAGTCTACTCCTTCTCTCCCAAGTCACATGCAAAGCCAAGCAAATATTAGAGGAAGACGGTACACATGAATATGAATACATACACAAAAGCAAAGAATGTTAGAGCCAATTCTGATGTAACCAGTAGAATTTTTTTTGTAATTCTTTTTTTAAGAAATATGTAATATCTACATTAAAAACATTTGTAATCGGCTACTCATTTCCCAAGGAATACAGAGCAAAAAAAAACATTTGTAATCGGTTACTCAGTTTTACCTTTTCGTCGTTCAGCCTTTTCACTTTTCGGTGATAAGCTTCGTGGTTTCTTTTGGGACCGGGTGAAATGAATCGGCTTAAGGGAAGAATGGATCTTTGTTTTAAGAAGAAGGGGTTTCAATTTTTTTTAAAGAAAGGGAAGTGATGGGTTGTTTCTCAAATATGTTTTTTAAGAAAAATAGATATTTTCTTTTGTTTTTCTAAAATCGAGTTTTGATTATAGTTTTTAAAACGAAAATAGGTTTAAAAAGTTTTTTTAGGGTTTCGGTGCTAACTAGCGGCGGCAGAATCGGGCGAAACCCCCATCTGGGTTTAGTGGTGGTCGAAAGTGGCTTTCAGCTTTCTGAGTGGTGTTCATGATGAACACGATGAGCACCTTAGGTGTTCATCCCTTCTTTGGGTGTTTGATCAGAAAAACAGGAGTAATAAGGGGTTTTCACGTTTTATTTTAGAGAAAAAGGAGAAGTTTTAGAAAGAAAAAGCAAAAAAACGGCAAAAAGGGAAAAATTATATCATGGGTCTACGTCATCCATGAGACCAACCAATGAAAATCACTCACTTCACCATAATTTTTCCATGTCATTTTTTCCAACCAATGAATCTTCACTAAAGTTTTTTCTGTCATTTTAAAAATTATTTTTTTTGAAGTTATTCTATTATTAGATTAATGACATGGAAAATAATGATGAAGTGGGTGGTTTCTATTGGTTGGTCCCATAAATGATGTGGTGAGAATCACCCATGATATAATTTTTCGGCGAAAGGGTACATTTTGGCCGGTCAGTGTGTTTTATAGTGGGGTTCGAAAATAAAATGATCTATTTGCTCTTAAGGACCTCCGCCCTAAAGATTTTGCTCCGCTACCCTTCCGCCTTCCGAAACCCTCTTTGAAGTCCTTGTCATTTTGAAATGTTTTCAATTTAGCCCGTGCCCAATAGGTTATTTCCCTCTTAAACCCGTCTTTTTAATTGGTTTAATATTTGCCCACATGTTCTCATCCATTTTAAATTTCAGCCTTGTTTTTTAATTTTTTTTTTTAATTTTCAGCACTATTTTTTTATTTGCAATTTCATCCTCTTTTTATTTGTTTATTTTGTTATGCTTATTGTCATATTTGATATGTTTCATCTTAAAATGTTATCCTTTTACTTGTCTTGTTTTTCTTGTTATCTAGATCCATGTCATAGTTGTATCTATTGTTGTTTTTTTTAAATGTTTGGGTTTACATTGCGTTATTTAGAATGATTTGGGTGAATTTCTTTTTTGGATAAATGGAACTTCTATTCATCCAAGAAACCGTCAAAAAAATAATACAATGTAAAACCTATACAACGGGAGACCTAACTAACCAAGGCCCCAATATGATGCTATACAATTACCATAAAAATTAAATCTAGTGCTAGAGCTAAATTTCGCATGTACATCTCGCGTAATAACATTGAAAATCTCCAAACCAGACTTAGGACTTAACTCATGTAGTCTACGATTTCTCTCTTGCCAAATATAGTAATTGAAGCAGCGCCAAGCAAAACATATTATTGATGCCTTCAATGTTTTGCCTTTACCAGCACGAATCACCCAATCAAACAATGAACACCAATCATTGTAATCCAACCCCACGCTACAAGCCTGCAAAATCAAGCTCAATAACTGCTGTGAATAGCAACACATCCCAAAAAGGTGATCTCGAGTCTCCATTCCATCACCACACAGCAGACACATAGTATTAACATAATAGCCCCACTTCCACATACGGTCCATAGTCGGTAGGCGATTCAAGACAACGAGCCATGTAATGAAAGAGTGCCGAGGGATTACAAGGCCACTCCAAATAGCATGGTGCCAAGGGATACTTTCCAACTTATGTCTTAGACTCTCCCACACAACTTTAGTCACATACTGACTTCGATTATCCCCCACACTTCTATATGCATCACGAAGCTTAAGGAGCTTCCTCCAAGCCCAACTGTGACATGCTTTCACCTGAACTTGCCAGATAGATATCCCCTTCAGTAAGTAGTTCTGAACCCAAGCAACCCAAATGGAGCCTGCCTAAGCAAGCAACAACCATAAACAACACATCATACATGCCTTGTTTTAAGCAACTGTGTCCTTGATCCCTAAGCCTCTTTCCTTTTTAGGGTGACAGATAGAACTCCAGCTGACCCTAGCACCCTTAGCATTCCCATCCACCCATTTCCACAAAAACACATTACAAAGTTGAGTGACCCTTTTAATAACTTTCGAAGGTAATAAAAACACCCTACACCAATAATTTTGCATGCTAAAAATCATTTCCTGGATTAGCTGCAAACGTCCAGCAAATGACAAGCTTTTAGAAGGCCAACTCTGAATTTTCCCAGCAATCTTATTGACCATGATCTCACAATCATTAAATGTTAAATTCCGAGTGACTAAGGGTACTCCAAGGTATCGCACGGGTAACACACCCAACTTAAACCCAGTCTGTTCTTTCATAAGCTGTCTCTCCTCCTCAGTAACCCCAACTATGAACAAATCACACTTAGATTCATTAATATGCAAACCAGACATACGATAGAAAACCTCCAAAACATTTTTGATTCTTATCAAAGAACTCAGATTGCCATTAGAAAACACCAATAAATCATCAGCAAAACATATGTGTGTTAAAAAGACTCGTTAACATTTTGGATGAAACTCCATCACCCGAAATTTCACAGCCCGGTTTAACAAACACGACAGCATATTCAGAACAAGTATAAACAGATATGGGGATAAGGGGTGACCTTGCCTTACCCCTTTCGCCCCTGCAAAATAGCCAATCAAACCACCATTGAGATTGATAGAGAATTTAGGACTCATCACACAAGCTTCAATCCACCTGCAAAACATAGCAGGGAAACCTAATACACGAAGAACCTGAAGCATAAAACCCCAGTCCACTGAGTCAAAGGCCTTCCTAAGGTCGATCTTAAGAGCACATCGAGGGGATAAATTCTTACGCCCATATCTATGAACCGGTTCCTGAGCAAGAAGAACATTATCCACTATGTCACGGCCTGCCACAAAAGCCCCTTGATTCTGCAACACCAGAAAAGGCATCAACTCCTTCATACGATTAGCCAGGATTTTCGTAATACATTTGTAGATAACCGAGCAGCAAGAAATAGGGCGAAAATCTGTTGCCTTCATCGGAGCCACCACTTTCGGAACCAATATGATTACAGTTGAATTAAATGCAGCAGGTAAATTGTAGGTGTCAAAGAAAAATCTAACTCCCTTCACCACATCCTCACCAACAATTCTCCAAGAGGCCTGAAAGAACTTCGCAGTAAAACCATCAGGGCCTGGTGACTTGTTACCATTCATTGCATAAAGAGTCTCTTTTACTTCCTTGGAGCTCACTGGAACCAACAGCTTCTCCCTCATCTCAGCAGATAATTCAACACCCACAAGTTCTTTGAGGAGTTCATCAGAAAAGCACTCCACAGTTGTGTCTCTCTGCCCAAGAGACTGTTGAAAAAACCTTATAAGCTCACCAGAAATGTGCTCATAAGAATCCAATCTTTGCCCCTCCTCATTGATCAACACAGTAATCATATTAGACTTGTTCCTAGACTTAACATGCCTGAAGAAAAATGCAGAATTTTGATCCCCTTCCCTGATGTATTAAACTCTGGATTTTTGCCTAAGGAACAATTCCTCAGCACAAATCAAACTCCGTAAATCAGTAGCAGCCTCCTTCACAAGCCCAACGTTTACAGCTGATGGAACAGTCGCCATATTAAGCTGCAATCTCTCAAACTTTGTTTGCTTAATCAGTACTCTCCCCGAGATATCACTATAGGCTTCTCGATTTAACCTTCAGAGAGGCTCCTTTAACCTCTTAAGCTTAGCAAAAAGGGCCTGCAGAGGATTACCACTCACTGCCTGGTTCCAAGAACTCTCAATTACAGAATGAAACTCAGGGTGACCTATCCAAAAATTAAAAAACTTAAAGGGCTTAGGGGGAGAGACCATACCCACCTTAAGCACTAGAAAGCTAGGACAATGATCTGAGCAACCAGGGGAAAGAAATTCCACTCCAGAATCACCAAACTTAGAAAACCACAACTGATTAACAAGGATCCTATCCAATTTCCTAGCCAGAGGTTGGTCTTCACGGATATTGCACCAATTAAACATAGGCCCCTGAAAAGGATGATCAAGCACATCTAAGTCCTCCAAGCAATCAGAAAAGTCCTTCATTGCTCTTGAAATACCCTGGGAACCAGAGAAATCTGAGCTTTCCTGAGGGTATAAAGTGACATTAAAGTCACCAACAAGAACCCAAGGCAAACCATCAATGCGTCCTTTAAAACAAACCAAATCACGCCACAACTCACGCCTTTCCTCACGACTATTACTAGCATAAATCATCAAGAGATAGAACGCAACTACCCCATTACTGACAAGACACATAATGGATTGAGTAGAAGAGAAAACCATCCTAACTAACCAGCCTCCTCGACTTAAAATCCACACCCTAGCATTAACAGCATACTCATAGTTATTGAAGAACTCCCAACCCTGAAAATGACAATTAACAATGCCCACAGCATTACCTTCCTTCACCCGAGTTTCCAACAGGCAGAGAATATCAATCTTACAGCTATTAACAACCTTCAAAACACTCTTGCGTTTCAAAGGATCATTAAAACCTCTGACATTCCAAGTAAATAATGTCATATATCAGGAGAAAACTCACCTCCCTTTTTACCAAGCCCCTTCTTACCACCACCGCGCCCTTTCCCTTGCTTCTTGGGCTCCTTAGCCTTAGGTTTCAGCTGTTGCATCAGATCAGCAACACCCCTAGCTGCAGCACACTCCTTTCGAACAACACCACCTGAGAATCGAGCCCTATCAGCATTCCCACCAATCTCATCCAAAGAAGCCAACGCCTCAAAAGAATTAGGACTATGCACATCCTTCTCACAATCTAAATTCACAGTAACATCACCCTCAACAGCAACCAAATTAGCATCAGGATCATCTGCCTGAGCTACTGGAATCTCCCCAGCTACCCTCAAATCATTCACCAAATCCTTCGCACAATCCTCCTTGTCATTCGATACAACACCAGAATCCCCAGGAGCAACCACTGAGTCCTCTAAATTAACCTTACGACACTTATAATCCAAATGACCAAACACAACACAATGTTTACATTTGGGAAGAGACCAAACAATTCCTCATATATATGTTTATTTAGGCGGCCTTCGTGGTTTATTGCTTCACGTGCAATCAGTTTTTATCGTATGTCATATATATGTTTTCATGTAATATGTGGTGTAGTATGTAGTTTTGTATCTTGATTGATGTATATATTTTATTGCTTTTATAGTATTGTTATTTATTGTTTTATGTTATATATTTGCCATGTCTTTTTATGTTGCATTCGAGATATAAATTGTTAATGCGACGCTTCTTTATTCGAGGGTAAATTTAGCTAGATCCAAAAGTGTTAGTTGTGGTTGTCGTTTATTCCTCGAACCGGGGACGGAGCCAGGATTTGGGATTGGGGAGCAAACTATAAATATTTGAAATTGAGGGGGGGGGGCAAATTTATAAATAAACCAATTTTTAAAAAAATTTAAATAGAAGGACAAAGGTGAAAAAAATTATTCGGGGGTGGGGGGCGATTGCCCCTCCCAAAGCCTTAATGGCTCTGTCCCTACCTCGAACATTGAAGCCCTTTAAAATGAATTCGCATGTATAAACCAAAATATAATTTAAATATCACTTTAACTCGCAAATCTGATATTAATAAAATGGTAATCAACTTGGTACCAAGTTAAGGCGTGGTGGGGTTGCGAACCCTTCCTCACACGTAACCGACTCTCGAACCTAAATAAATGAGAATCTTTGGTTTGTTTTTTGGTGTCTGATCTACCTAACCCAAATGACAAGTGGCGACTCTAGTTTTATTTCAAAATATAATTTTTAAAGAATTCCTCATTTTTAAATTCTTTTAGAAAACGCGGGGAACTTCTTCTAACAGAATTTTTTAATCGTTACACTTTCAAAGAGAAAAACCTCACAAGTTAAATTGTTTGTAAATTTAAGCTCTTACCCAAATCTAGACACTTGAGCAATTTTGACAATGAAGCTAACAAGTGTCTTCTAATGAAAAAAATAAACTTTACAAGCACAAAATAGATTTCTCTGACATTGAATGTTGGCAAGGATATTTCTTAATGTTTCATAGCTGCTTGAAGAAGTCTTTTAAACCCTCTAATGAGTGTATAATCATTTATGACCATTGGGGAATGTTTGGAGCCATTGGAAGGTGTTTTTTTCCTTCATAAAATGCAGTTATGTCTAGTAGGTATCGGTACTCGAAAATGGGTATCGATACCTGCAATAAATTCAAACAAAACTAGTCATTGAAGGCTCTACGTATCACTACTCAAGGGTTGAGTATCGGTACAAGGCTTTGAGTACCGGTACTCGAAAGAGCGTACTGGTACCAAAATTCCATACTAAAATTTTGAAAAACATTACGTATCGGTACGACATGTCGCGTACCGATATGGGATGTTGGGTATCGATAATGTGTTAATGTATTGATACTCAAGGCATGTTTTTGACACTTAGGCAATTTTGAAAGCATTTGTTCAAGTAAAAAATACTACAAAAGTGTAAAATCAATAATTGATTTTGATATAACAAATTGTTTAAGGACCAAATTGTAAAAGTAAATAAACTTTTAAGTACTCAAAAGTCTCACAAAATGACAAGAATTTTGAACCTAAATTTATTTCTAAGTCAAAAACTTAAAACCCCCAAAATTTTCTAAGTGTTTTATACCCAACTAACCAAAAATGCCTATGCGTATCTGTAGCGACTAAATTTTTGAAAAACACTATGTATATATATGTATATAGGTGTATGTGTATAGGTGTAGGTATTTTGTTATGGTATGGTGGGAAGGATATTTTAGAAATTTTGAAGTTTTGAAATTGAGGCTAAAAAGGGAATTTTTGGAAAAGATGGGGTGAAGATGGATTTTAGAAAATTATTGGGAAATTGGAGGATTAAAAAAAAATATTTTGAAAAAAAAGGAGTCGTCACCGGCCACTTTGAAATGGTAGACCAGACACCGGAAATTGAAACCAGAGATTCGAAAAGGGTTCGGAAGTCGGTTACACGCGAGGAAGGGTTAGCACCCTCGACGTGCCCAAAATTGGTACCTAAACTTTACTGCTTAATTAAAATCAAATTTTGCGAATCGAAGTGACAATTTTAACCGAAACTTGGTTATACACGCGAGTAAATTCCGAAAATCCTAATATTCGAGAACGAACGTCCGAACCACCACCACTACGACTGGTACTGACCTCGTTCGTTTCCGAATAAAAGGAAATCGCACTTTTGAAAACAATTTTAGATTTTTTATAAAAACCGAAAAACCGAATGCATGAGTACAAAATTAAATATAATCTAAAGTCCTACGGTGCCAAAGGAATCGATATCTGAGTATTCAGAATGTCGTTCCCACGCGGACACCGGGACCGCGAGCTAATAACGAATAAATTAAAAAGCAAAAATCCGGAAATATACAAGATCAAATGAAAACAGAAATTAAAGAACACGAATTAAATAAATCCTACACACATATATACGAATATATACACGTAACATAAGGTATAATCTGTATAGAACAATATATATATAATATAGATACATAAAATATAAAAATAATTTGTAACTACCATAAGCACTTGATAAATGCGTATATTATAAGAAATAATAATCTCATGATATAAGGTACGTTTATTATATATATATATACATATATAGCACTAATTATGGGAAGCCAATCAGTATGTTATATGACTGATAGCTGTACGCCATATACATGGGTAAAGCACAAAAAGGAAGGTAATTTAGACTCAGACATAAATGCTTCATCAATTTATGTGCATAAAAGCAAAGAAGCTGAAAAGAATCACAATATTAATAAGGAAACACAATAAACAAGGTAAAGAAATAATAATAAATGATAAAAAAGTTAATATAGGGGAGGAAATCAGGAGTTGGAATCACGGGATTCGGGTAATTTTTTTTAAATGCGTTTTGAGAATAAATAAAATAGGCTAATCCTATAAAAAAACATCTAAAACAGGTTGAGAATCCCCATTTCTATCTATTTTAAGTAAACTCGAAAACCACTTCCCTTTTCTTCTTCCCTCGT
This sequence comes from Hibiscus tridactylites, assembly GCA_958450335.1. Classification (NCBI taxonomy): domain Eukaryota; kingdom Viridiplantae; phylum Streptophyta; class Magnoliopsida; order Malvales; family Malvaceae; genus Hibiscus; species Hibiscus tridactylites. The sequence goes on along the minus strand of OY288267.1, from coordinate 109,338,614 downwards.
CTCCCTAGGGTTTGGAAACCTTTATGGCCGCCGGCAAAGCGAAACCCGACGAAGAACGCCGGCGAACCCGCGGGATATAACCCCTTTTTACTTCCGTCTTTGTTACCCCGAAATCGAAGAAAATCAGTTCCTTTTTTTGTTTACCCGCGGAAGAAGACAACGGGATCCTTGTCTCCTTCAAGATCTCGAAGGCTCACCCCGGTTGGGGCTTATTGCCGGAGAACGACAGGAGAAAGGGGAGAACGAACGGCCGCTACAAAAGATAACGGTAAAAAAAACTCCTCTCCCTTTCTTTTTATTTTTTTTTATTTCGTGCATGCAATAAAAAAATTTAGAAGACAAAATACCTCTGGAAAAATGTTTTTCCTATTGATTTTTCTGATAATTGCCGAGAGAAAAAAAAAATCCTCCTTTTACAATGTTTTTGGTTCGGTTTTTATAACCGAATGTTACAACAATTGCAGAAAGAAAAGAGTTGGCTTGCTCGGTTTTTGGTTGTCTTTGCATGTGACTTCTGAATTTGCTGTTGTGCTTTCTGAATTTGTTGTTTTTTTCTTTTCCGTTTTGGGGTCCCTGACCGCTGTTTTTTTTCTGTGTATGTTGTCGGATGAGCCCAATCGGGAGGGACACGGCGTGGTGGTGGCAGAGAGCTTCTGGAATGGTCTCCGTGAATTTGAGTCGTCCGATGTTGCTTCGATCCAACGGACGGGAGAAAGCGGCGCCAGATGGAGTGAAGGGGGGCATCTAGGGTTTTGCTTGTGGGTGCAATCTGCACCGTTAGATCGTCCCCGATCCTATGGCTGAGATCGCACGGCGTCTGGCTTGATTGTAACCCTTGCTAGGGTTTTTTGTGCTGATGGGATCTGGACCGTTAGATCGCGAGCCAGATCTAACGGTTCAGATCGTGGCGGCTGCATAAAATAAAGAGTTGATGTTAGGGTTTTCATTAGGGTTTTGTATTTGGGCTATGTTTGGGTTTAACAAATGTAATAGTGGACTTTTTATTTAATACATATGGGCTTTTATTTATATTGATATATTGGGTTTATTTATTTCATTTGGCATAATAATAATAATAGCAATGATAATAATAAATAATAACAACAATAATAACATACTAATAATAATAGCAATAATAAATAATAGTAATAATAATAATAAGTAATAACACTAACAAATAATAAAATGTGATAGTAATAATAGATAGTAAATAATAGCAAATAATATATTGATAATAATAGTAATGATTATATAATAACAAGATATATATATATTCTTTTTCTTTTTCTTTTTTTTTTTTTTCTTTAATTATTATTATTTTAGCCCAATAATAGCCCAAAATGTGAAAAAAAAGAGTTTAAGTTTCGGGACAAAATTAGTGATTACAGTATCGATACAACATTGAGTGTTTCGATACGACTTTTAGCTACTGAAATTTTAAGTAAAAATACGTATCGATACGGTTATACCTGTTTCGATACGGCCTTTATCTGGGTTTGTGTTCTTGGTTACATGTATTGATTCGATACGGGGTGTAAGATTTGTGAGGATTGTTTGCAAACAAACTTCTTGTAAAATAGTGAATTGGATCAAGCTTTGAGTAGAAATCTTTGATCGATTGTAACAGTTGCCTCCTTAGCCTAGAAAAGGGAAGAATTCTTAGTGAATTGTTTTGAGATCTTTAGTGTGGATCTAAGGTAGTGGATGTAGAGCTTGTTAGAAGCTTGAACCACTATAAATCCTTGTGTCTTAAAATTTTCATTTTCCAATTGCTTCCCTTCAAATTTTTATTTGTCAATTCACCCCCTCTTGAGAAAATCGAGTTGTTTAATCATCCTAACAAAAAGCCTTTCAAACATATTTTTCAAGCTAAATAGACTTAGAATTATTTTTACAATATTGTTTAAGTCCAAAAATATTTTTCATCTTGTTATACAAAATGAAATATCTCAATAGTTATTTATAAGAACAAAATATTTGTTAAAATAAAATATTTACTTCATTACTAAAAGTTCATTTTCACAAATAGCTTGAATTTTAACATCAAAAAAAATTATTTTTGTGATAATACTCATGAAGTCGTTCATATAGAAATCATGATAATAACTAGTGTTTACTCTCTTAAAAGGTCATTCTTAAGATTCTAAAGTCAATAGCTATAAACTATGGATAGTCCGTCCTCACTCCTTTGTAGTTTAAATGTCACCGTCCTCTTGATATATATTCTATGTCAATTATCACACCTAAAGAGTGGTATTTCGACTACACTCAAAATTACTCATGGCTCATTTTTGTTCCATGAGAAATTTGAAATTTTAGCTTTATGCCCTACATGAACGAAAAAGAGCTTTAGAGGGCCATCATCTACGCCTAACTCAATTTTTAATTGCTCTTCTCTAATCTTATAATTTAATAATAAAATAACAATAGACCGTGAGAGAGTGCATGAGCAGTTGAGAATGTTTATACGTAACAATGTTAAGGGGGGTTAAGAAGATCAATAATTCTAGACAAACCCAAAGATAATCAAAACCACAAGAACAAAGCAAGTTTGGGTTGTAAAATGGTCTAATTGATGATGTTGCTAAAAAACTTCATTCTTTTTTGAATGCGTGAGTCCAATGTGTTTTAATGCATATTTGAACACAAATACATTAGGGTATTCCTACCAAGGGTTCTTCAAATACATAGAAAAATTACATAAAATTGAACATACCTATGTTGGACACATGCTCATATACATATCTTATATGATTATTAAAAAAAATTATTTAAATTATAATTAAACTGTACTATAACATGATAAATAATTACAATTAAATTTGTATAGGAACTCAAAAACTCGAATCAAAAAAATTTCAGATAAAGTTTGAGTTGTAAAATATGGCACATCAACTTGAATAACTCGAAATTTTTTTACTCGACAATATCAAACACTCACCTTTATCTTCAACTATATTTTATTGTTGCAAAATAAACATGAAAGAAAGACTCAAACCTAAAAATTAAACATATAATTAAAACTTTCTATTTAATAGTCAAATTAGGATAATTTGAATTGAATATTTATATTCTACAAGCATTAAAATAACCATTTATTTTAAGTTACCTGACGAAATTCGAAATTTCATAAGCAAAGGATTGAGATTTAAATCATTATAGGGTAAACTAACCCAATGGCCACCATACTATGGTAAATGTATTAAAATGAACACATTAAAAAAATCGACTCAATTGACCACCCAAACTATTGAAATTGGATCAATGTGACCACCAGCCGTTAATGGGCTAACGGAAGGTGATGTGGCAGTTAAAAATTTAAAGGTATAATTACACATTTGGTCTTTACTATTTACACATTCTTTCAATTTAGTCCTAATTTTAAACTAATAAAATAAATTAATTAGGCGGTGACATGTGTCACCACCTATTTAGAGGAGAAAAACAAATTTCAGCATACATGCTGCTAAGGGGATTCAAACCCAGGCATTGTAGAAGCAAAGGCATGGGGTTAGCCACTGCACTAAGAACAATATTGTGCTATGAAACACCAACTTTAATATATGTCTTATTGTTTTCTACATTTATTTTTTTAATTTCACATATAAAATCATCTAAATATAAATAATTAAATTCCTTCAATAAGGTGTTGACACGTGTCACCACCTAATTAATTTATTTTATTAGTTTAAAATTATGACTAAATTGAAAGAATGTGTAAATAGTAAAGACCAAATGTGTAATTATACCTTTAATTTTTTAACTGCCATGTCACCTTCCGTTAGCCCATTAACGGCTGGTGGTCACATTGATCCAATTTCAATAGTTTGGGTGGTCAATTGAGTCGATTTTTTTAATGTAGTCATTTTAATACATTTACCATAATATGATGGTCATGGGATTAGTTTACCCATCATTCTATCCGAGCCATTGCGAGAAGCTCAAAAATCCGAGAATCAAAGCTCTAATTTGGTGATTTAACACATATATATATATATATATATATATGTATATATATATATATATACATATATATATATATATATATATATATATATATGTGGTTATTTCAGTTAATACGATTAATTAACTAATAAAGAAATTTCTTCAAAATCGTTTACAAAATCCCTAACTAAAAGTATTTCAACCACCGATCCGAATTAATTCGACCGGTAATTCAGTTAAAACTAAAATATAGTCAAAACCATAATTAAGGATGTAAAAAGATGACCCGACTTGAAAACCCGATTGAAACTTGCTCGAGTCAAAACTTGATTTCTCTCGAGAATGTGATAACTCGAAATTGATTTGTAACCGACTGTTGTTGACCCGAACCCGAGTTGGACATGTTATTGTAGTAATCGAACTCGACCTGCATCCGACCAAGAACGACTGAACCCGAATTGAACCTGTTACTATGGACCCGAAACCCAACCTGCACTCGACTGAAATGAACCCGAACCCGAGACTGACCTGGCAGATAACTGATATTACCCGACTGAATAGACCAGAGATTCGATTATACCCGACCTATTTTGAACTAAACTTGTTAAATGACCCGACTTGTTTTGAATCTGACATGTTGTTGACCTGAACTGATATTTACCTGACATGTAATTGAGGAAGTCTATGATTTGATGAATTTAAAGTGTTAATAAATGTAAAATATTAAGTGTTGATAATTCTAAACTATTACTTTAATTATTAATGGTTGTAAGATTTAGGGGATGACATTTGGGGTTTAGGGGTATAAACAAATAAACAATACATGTTTCAAGTCGAGTGTTTAGAATTGGGGTTATGAGATTAGTTTATGGATTAAGGAATTTTGGAATTAATATTGTACTTTAATTATTAATGATGGTAAGATTTAGGGGTTTGTGTTTGGGGTTTTGGGGCAAATGTGTCAAGTTGAGTGTTTAGGGTTATGAGAATAGTTTGGGGAGTGATGTTTATTTTTGTTCATATTAGTCTTTAATTTTTAATTGAATTGACCTCAATTTATTTCAAAATTTTCTAATCTAGTCCAATGTTCTAAATATGATGATATTTGTGTTCATTATAGTCTCTAAAACTTTATTTTAAGTCTAAATTAACTCGTATATATTTTTATTTTTGATAATTTAGTCGAATAATATTTTTGTTTATTCTAGTCCCTACAATTTAATTTTTACTCAAAATTCTCCATATTTATTTATATTTTTTTTGTAATTTAGTCCAATTTATCCTAGTCCCTAAAATTAATTTTTTAATCCAATTAATCCTTGTTTATTTATTTTTTTGGTAATTTAGTCTAAAATTTAAAAAAAATAATAATAATATTGCCCAACTTTTAGTGCGGCCCGCCCAATTGCCCAAATCCCTAGGCCAAACGGTACAATGTACAATCCCATCTTCCCATAGGTGATGATATAGGCCTACCAATTCAATTTCAAAACTCAAATCAAAAGAACAAAATGGTCATTTTAAAATTTTTAGGGACTATTTGCACTTTAGGTCTTTACTACTTTAGAAGCTTTACACTTAGGTCTTTTTTATGCTTTAGTTTTAGTTTGATTCATTTTAGTCCTAATTTTATATTAGTTTCCTTAGAGTTTATGTTTTAGGGTTTACAGTTTAGTCCTAATATTAGCGAATGTTTGATCTATTTTATGGTTTAGGGTATATAAATTAGGGTTTACAATTTAGGGTTTATGGTTTATAATTTACAGTTTGATTCATTTTAGTCCTAATTTTAGTTTAGTTTTAGTTTGATTCATTTTAGTCCCAATTTGTATTCTTTAGTTTTAGTTTGATTCATTTTAGTCCCAATTTTAGTTTAATATTTTTGTTCATTATAATCCCTCAAACTTTATTTTTATTCCAAATTGACCCCTATGTTGCCCTCAAAGTAGATTCTAATCAGACATAATGTGATCCGTGTTCGTTAAAGGCGTTAAATAATTCACTTGAAATGACTCAGCCCAAAGTCTATTGATTATTTGTATTGTATCAAACTCAAACTTAATACGTATTCGAAACTCGAATTAACCCGACCTAAAATGAAACTGACCTGAAGTCAACCTGAGCCCGAATTAACCCGTCAATTAACTAATTCGGACCTGAACCGTTTTGACCTGACCTAAAATGAACACAACCTGAAACTGACCCGTACCCGACCCGAATCGAATCGAAACATCAAATCGACTTAAAATAACATGTATTCAATTTGATCCGACCTAACAGGAACCGACCTAAAACCTATTCGTTTATCTATTTTTGCATCCCTAACCATAGCCTCATTTGAAACACATATATATATATATATATATATATATATATGAATCTCTTCCGGAAGCTGGGCACAAAATATATCAAGGTAAAACCCGCAAGAACTGCTTCCATTAATCAAACTTGAGAAACTTTCGTGACATTCCAAACAGATAACTATATCCTGATTATAGTGAAAATTAGGTGGAAAATATGCAAAACTCGTGGGGATCTGAATCGGTGGGACAAAGAATAACTGAGATCTTCACCAACGGGGACGGATGAAGTTTTATCACCGAAAATCAAATGGGGATAGGGACATGAATTGCTATATCCGAACTGTGAAGATAACCGAACTGTAACTGTATAAATAATCGATAGGATCCCAAAAATATCCGCAAGTATCCTGATATTTCACAAGATTTTTAAAATATATATATACTTATTTATTTATATACACTAATATCTATCTTAATAAAAAAACTCTAACTGTTATGAATATTTATCTATGTGGATGTCTATCATGCTTAGAACTTTATCTAAGGAGTTTGATTTATTTATTATTAGGAATATTATCTCTATTAATTAGAGTTTAATATATTATGTACTTCTTATGTCTATAAATAGATGAAGGCATTGTACACAATTTTAGTTTTTGATAATAATACAAATCTCTCTCTTTCTCTCATCTCTTTGTTCTTTTATACTTGTTCGTTGTTATTCATTATTTTAATCACAACACGTTATCAACACGAGACTCTAACCAACTGAGGTGTATGTCGTTCAAATCCTAAAAGAGTTTCCGAAAAGAAGTTGATTCTAGCATGAATTAGAGATAAGTTCTTCTCCTCGATTATATTTTAATTATCAATTATTTTTCTCTCTTGATCTTTAATTTGATTTTAATTTTTGGAAAATCAATGGTTGCTCGAAAGATTTTGGTGCTCTTTGTTCAAATCCCAAAGAAGTTACCGGAAAAGTTTTGATCCTACGTTGAACCGAAGATGGTGGCATGTTTTGAAGGTTTGAACGAGCCATGGATTTTGAAGCACAATCTCGCTCGATTCATGATTCTTATTGGTGATTCCCCGAAAGAATTTCAATTTCATATTGGTGACTACAATTTTTTGATCTACGACGAAAAGAATGCGAACCAATGTTTGATTGCAAAGATTTTGGCTTGAATACACCCCTTAAACCTTGATTCGCCGTCCACTCAATCAAATGTCACTTTTTCATTTTTTTATTTTCAAAAAAAATTATTTATTTCTTAGCTTATATTTAAACATTGATATTTATTCACGATTATTATAATTATGAGATTTGATATTTTTAATCGTGATTTGAGTTTAACATGTGTTTAAATGGCTTGGAAAGAGACGCGATATAAAGGGATTATGAGAAGCTATCTCGGTCATTTGTTATGTCTCCATTGTCCTCGAGAGAAAAATTAATATCGATAAATTTTAGTTTTATTTTTATTCTTTATATTATTATTTTAAAGTGCGATAAATCATGGTGATTTTGCTCGGAAGTAATATTTCTTCTATATCGAAAAAATCAAGTGTAGACTTCTCCCAATGCCAGATTACAAAAATTCATCTTGACAAGAATTTTGTGAGAGGCATTCCTTGAAGTGAATGCAAGCATGATGTTTACTCCATGCGATTATCAAGATGAGGCATTCCCTAAAGTGAATGCAAGCATGATGTTTATTCCATGCAATTATTGGATTCGTTTCATTCCCTGAAGAGAATGCAAACATGGTAAATCACTATTTAATTGGTAACAGGACTTCGATATAATCCATGTATATTGGTTGGACATCCCGTTATGCGAGGCTATTGGTCTCAAAGGAGGTTTTTAAAGGACCTTGTGGACTGGTTTAACAATACCGCGTACGAGGATTAAATCTTTGTTCTTTGTGATAAGGATATGTGAAAAATGTTTCAAATGCCCACTAGCTCTACTCCATTCCCTGAAGTGAATGTGAGATTATATTATGGAAAAAATAAAAGTCACGTTAGAAGTTGTGGCCGTGATTGAAACCATGAATATAGACATGAAAAATATGGTCATTTTAAGAATACTTCTACCTACCGGTAGTGAGGTTATAAGGATGACAAGAATGATAAAAGATCATTCTAAGGAAGTAAAATCTTTTTTATTACCAATGCGATATAATAACTCATTGGTCTCGTACTTGTCGTACGCTGAAAAATCAACAATCATTGAATGATAAAGGAAAGAAAATAGAAGCAATTTTTTTTTTTTGCGAAAAATATGAAGATGATATTGATCCAACTCATTTGGACGTTGTTGATTTCCTTATAACCCTAGAAGGGAATAAATCATATTCAAATTATTTTCATAACTTTGAAAAGAATTATTTATCTTTTTATTTATTTTGTTGTTTATTTACTTTACATATTAATTATTTATGTTTTATATTTATATATTATGATATTTATTTATTTTGTTTAACATGATTACTTGTCAAATACAATTTATGGTGATAATTTATGCTTAGCAAAAGTATAAGATATATTTTCCCATTTAATGCAAGAGAAAATATGAATACTATATCTTAAAGTACTGAAAATATTTATACTTCAGAAGAGCAATAAGTTCTTAAGAGAAAGTACATTATGAAAAGTACAGAATTGTGAATATTGTAAAAATTACTGTTGATGATAATAATATCGTCACCACTAGAAGTGGAAATTTTAAGAAAGCAATATGAGTTCGCAAAATAATTCTTCAGGAATTATAGATAACAGATGTTATCAATTGGCATTTGAAATAATCCAATGTGGATATAAGTTCTGGTAGCCAAAAGTCAGTGGAAAGCTCTAGAAGAGCTATATATTGCTACCAAAAGATAATTTTCATTGAAAGCTCTGAAAGAGCTAAATATATTCCTATTCAAAGGAACAATTTTGAAGGTTGTACTAAACATGTAAGTGTGAAATTGAATCACATGTTATGGTAAACCAGAAGTTTACCAAATTCAGAAATATATATACACACATGTATATAGTTGGCATGATCGGTTAAACCATCCTGATCAATAATAATGCGGAAATTATTGATATTTACATGTGCATGTATTAAAAGAACCTAGAGTTCTCGTGGTACTTATTCTCAAAGGAATTAATTAAATTTCGTTTATTAAAGAACATGAAGTTCTTGTGTTGCTTAAAGGAATTGATTAAATTCCACTTACTAAAAGAACATGAAATTCTTGTGTTGTTTGTTCTCAAAGGATTTAGTTGATCCCACTTACCAAAAGAACTAGAACTTGAAGTTGAGACTACATGTCTTGCATATCTGAATAAAATATGGGCCTATATATCCACAAATATAAAAAGTTTTATATGATTTTAGTAGATGCATCTACATTGTTTTATCAACTTACAACCAGAAGATTGTGAGATTGATTTTAAAAGGACTTAGATTATGCAATTAGACTATTCGTCTTGCAAAAGTTAGTGGGTTTATATTTTAGGTTATATCAGTTGTTACAAAGCCTATTGATTATGAAAAATATAGTTTAGCAAAATTTCAAATGGATGCCTCCTTTTTAATAGCTAAACTATGAGAACAAAATAGAGTTATTGGTCTTGTTTGGTAAAGAGAGGTTTGAGCAAAAATGAGAGGTTTGAGGCATAATTAGAGGTTTGACCAGTCAAATCCGCTAATATTGTTGTTTGGTAAACAACTGATTGAAAGAGCGGATAAGAGTGAAACCGCTGATTTTGAAAAAGCTCATAATATGAGCTTTTTGAGATTAGAGGTTTGATATTAGAGTTGTAAAGACTCTTTTACACTTACCAGTTACCAAAAATCTTAAAATAACCTAAATTAAATATTTTCTCACCCTATTTATAAGCTAATTCTATTTACTTCTTTTATTTTTATTATTACATATTTATGTGTATTTAAATTTATTTATTAATTAAATTATATTAAAATAATTATATAAATAATAAATTAATATATAAATTATTCGAATATGTTTAGAAAAGTTATATTAAAAATAATTTTATAGATCTAATTAATAATAATTAGATACAAAATATTGATAACTAATAAACTATTAAAGAAGTATTGAATATAATCATGTCCTTATATGTCATTTTGTTTGTTTAAATAATCTAACAATTATCAGCTATCAGTTAATTTTACCAAACACTTTTATACAATCAGCTAATACAATCCGCTAGCCAAATCAGCTAATGCAATCAGCTATCAGCTATCAGCTAATATAATCCGCTATCCGCTATCAGCTATCCGCTAATTGCCAAACAAGGCCATTATTTATATGGTGTTTCCATATAGCAACACTTATACGTATCAAGCCAACGAGTTATAATAAACTCCCCGTTATGATTGGTTTTTGGTCGGAAGCCATACAATTTTTATTTTATAATTTTTGAATGTACTATATGAATTGCTCCACCACAACGCACAAAATGAGTAAATAAAAAGGGTTGAGAATATATATTGAGTACGAGCCTCCTTTTATGTTTAAACTCTTAAACATTAATTGGAGAATCATTTATGAGATGATTTTTGTCAATATTAGGGGAGAGAATAGTCAACTGGATAAAGAAAGAAAATTAATTATCATTATCTAGATCCTCGAATATGAACTAAAAGTTCATAAGATAATTTAAGTTATTGTATGTCAACTACCAGACATATTTACTAACCTAATGAGAGTAATCAAGTCTCATATACCAGCTAAAAATGCTCTAAGTTTAAATTACATGTTAGAGCGAATAGATGTAAATCATGTCTGAAGCATGATAGTTGAAATTGGTTCCAATGATCAAAGTTCTCGTAAATAGAAAGTAATATGAGATGGTTATATATTGGAGGCAGGTGCTCCTGAAGAGACCCAAGACGCAACTAATTATAAAACTCTTGAAGAGTTTTAGGTACCTGAAATAAAGATTGAAATCTTGAAGAGATCTCGATGAGTTATGTCACTACGAGAATGGAACCAGAAAATAAAAAAGTTGTCGACAACGATTTTGCAAACAATTTTACATAGAATACTTATATAGAAGTAAAGAAAGAAAACGCTGATCTTGTATAATAATTTATAGATGTTGAAATGATTGGCGAATATAGAAAGACACTTTGAACTTCTAAAAGTGAAGTATTTGGACTAGCAATCCAAACACCTAAAAGTGTAATGCAAGTGAGGCACAAATAAGTAGTCGTAAATACGACTTGACTTATAATTTATGAAGAGTTTTAATTACTTCATAGTGGATGCAATTAATTTGGCAGTTATGAAATATATTACATGCGTCTAATTATTTATGGATCCATATTTATCCTTAAAGGATTTAAAATGCTAAAAGTATTTGGAAATTTTGAGGAAATTGATTTAGACATGTCTCATTGAATATTTTGGCATATTTGGTATAATCGCCTTAGTGAGTACTAATTATAAAACTCTTGAAGAGTTTTAGGTAACTGAAATAAAGATTGAAATCTTGAAGAGATCTCGATGAGTTATGTCACTACGAGAATGGAACCAGAAAATAAAAAAGTTATCGACAACGATTTTGCAAACAATTTTACATAGAATACTTATATAGAAGTAAAGAAAGAAAATGGTGATCTTGTATAATAATTTATAGATGTTGAAATGATTGGCGAATATAGAAAAGACGCTTTGAACTTCTAAAAGTGAAGTATTTGGACTAACAATCCAAAGACCTAAAAGTGTAATGCAAGTGAGGCACAAATAAGTAGTCGTAAATAGGACTTGACTTATAATTTATGAAGAGTTTTAATTACTTCATAGTGGATGTAATTAATTTGGCAGTTATGAAATATATTACATGCGTCTAATTATTTATGAATCCATATTTATCCTTAAAGGATTTAAAATGCTAAAAGTATTTGGAAATTTTGTGGAAATTTATTTAGATATGTCTCATTGAATATTTTGACATATTTGGTATAATCGCCTTAGTGAGTACTAATTGAGGAAATATTGCAAGAATGATCAGATTTCTTTATGTATTTTATAAAAGAGTTTTGGATCAAGATTCATTATGATAATTTGAATTTCATTAAAACTCTTGAAGAGCTTCAAATTGAAAACTCGAGAATAACTTTCAAAGCATTTGATGAAAGTATTTGAGAAAGATAATCTTTAGATGTGGTTTTGTCTCGACCTAAAGATCGAGCACTTAAATATGCGTTTTTGTCTATGAATGGACATAAGTTGAAAGAATCTTAAAGAATATTTAATATGGATAAAGCATATCTATTGTAAGATTATTGAATGTGAATAAAGATAATTATATCTTTTCTTGGTCTTGAGGCACCGTATATTAGTTGGTCAAGAAATATTCATTGATATACAAAGATCAACCTTTAGATCTTCAAACATTCGTTGATGGCTCCTCAAATGTCGTAGAAATAATTGTTATGCACGAGAGAAGCCAAAAATGTGTTTGGCTAAGACCATTGACCCAACATATCCAAAAGATAGGTGTATTAACATATCCAAAAATGTGTTATGATACAAAGCTATCTTGTGTTAAGATAATGCAAGATGTATATCTCAATTTGAAAGGTGGATACATCATGGAACATGCTACTCCAAAGTTTCATCCCTCACGATCTTTAGAAAAATAATATTCAAAATTGAATTATGAAGATTAAAAGATCTTCTGCCATGTTTTCATGAGGGGAAGTAAATACGCGTTGCACTCTTTTTCCCTTAACCAAGGTTTTGTCCCAATGAATTTTTCTGGTAAGATTTTTAATGAGGCAACATGGTATGCGTATCAAAGATGTGTGTACTCTTTTTCCTTTATTAAAGAATCTTTTTTCACTGGATTTTTATCTTAGTAAAATTTTAACGATGCATATTATCTTCATAGACATCCAAAGGGGTGTTATGAATACTTATCTATGTGGATGTCTATCATGATTAGAACTTTATCTAAGGAGTTTGATTTATTTCTTATTAAGAATATTATCTCTATTAATTAGAGTTTAATGTATTATGTACTTCTTATGCCTATAAATAGATGAAGGCATTGTAAACAATTTTAGTTTTTGATAATAATACAAATCTCTCTTTTTCTCTCATCTCTTTGTTCTTTTATACTTGTTCGTTGTTATTCATTATTTTATTCACAACACTAACTATATTATTAATTTTATTTTATATTTGTTCGTTGTTATTCATTATTTTATTCACAACACTAACTATATTATTAACTTTCTCTCAAACCTAGCCTCTCAATATGTTTCTATCTTAGTTTTTAGATATAAGCTAATACCCTCTCCTAAATCTTCCATAACGCAACACTCTTTCAATCTTGCTCATCTCGTAACTGCTTTCAATCGAAGTATCTAAATTTTATATTTTAAATTGAATTGGTCATTTATTTTAGTAAATAAAATAATAATTTTGTTTAATATTTTTTTGGGATGGGATTCCCGAAAACAGCGGGGATCCGTGCTGGGAAGATATAGACACGAAAAAATTTCCGAAGTATTTAATGGAAATTCTCCGAAATCGTAACCACAAGTATTGAGGGCAAAGTAAAAAATTGCAAAACCATCTCTGCCCTACCCCACCCCTAATCCTGACCTTTTGCGGAAGCTTTGCCAACACAGAAAGTACAAATTTTTATTGTGTATAAATCATCGATGTCCTGGCAAACTGCATTTCTTATAACAAATTAAGACAGCATAAAGGTGCAAGAAACTAAATTTATAGCTATTTGAAGAGGGAGTTGACGAATTTCTCTTTGCTACCCATCAAAGTTTACAACTGCCGAGTGACACTACCTGATCTTAGTAAAATATACCTGTGAGAAAAGGGCTCATGGGAACTTTACACCGCACCGGGTTACAAAGTTAGTCAATGGGCTTTGCTGATAAAACGGAAGCAAAAATGTGTCCTCTGTGGTGCGGGTTCTTGTTAATCACTGCTTCTTTGTGAATGTGAGGTTCAGAAGGCCGAACGACATGAGACAGCAACCCCGTAGCAGTGTGCCTTTCTTTGTAGGACGCCCAAGTGACCATATATAGACCAGCAATAATTAGAAAACCTCCAAGCACACTGTTACCGTAACAAAAGGAAACTAAGCTCATTCAAACCGGCTTTTTTCGAGTACTATAAATGAAGTGTGCAAAAATGTGCTATTTTTGTATTTGATGAGAGATTAAGTTCTACTTTGTACAAGAAGAGAGAGAAATAGAACCTTCCCAAAAAAATTGGACTGCCAAGGAAAACTCTCGACAGAAATGCTGATGCTGCAGGTTGAAGCGGATTATAAAGAGCAACTAAAGCAGGCCCCAAGATCTTATTCGACCACGTCAGGAGTCCATAGTTAAGAGCAGATGCAACAATTCCCTGAAGAAAACCAAAATTGTTATAGCTTTAGGTTTATGGTTTACCTATTTGGTAGGCAGCTAAGTTTTTAAGATACAATAAGAAGGGCATCACGTTTTGTTACTTTCGTGGAGCCTTTATTCTAGAACGTTTCCCTATTTTTCCAGGACCACAAGGGATTCCCAGCATCCTTGATAGATAGCTTCTAAAATCCTTATTACAGACCCTGAGGGCGGCAAATATCAGTTTAACCATACAAAATGTTCACACATTTTTCCTGTTCTACCAAAAGTTCCTCACAGTTTTCTTATTTAAATCTATGTCTACTTCCTGCTTCTCTCTTTAAGAAATCATGCACTTCCCTTTGCTTTATAGGGGAACTGCCTTGCTAACCTTCAACGGGAACATTTCTTAAACCTGTGTTCCTAAATGTGTATAGATGGGGAGGCAAGAATAGGCCAAACTAAAGAAAATGTATTCTTGGGGGGGAAAATCAAGGGAGTTGCTATATTTAACATTTATATTTCTTATTCCAATTAAACCCATTAATTTTCTTTTTCCGACACCTAATAGACAAATCAATTCAACTTGGCGCACCAACTCTTAAATTAGATGGTTACATAAATTCATTTCCCTCACTTCCACCTACTACAATGACTGAAAGAATCAAAAACTGAGCCTCAGTCTTGATCATTAAACTAGCATATCAAGCATTGACCCAGAAGATTTTAAAACAAGCACACAATAACATTTGAAACTCAGATAAAGCAGCAACTTTGATCGCTAGTCTTTCAATAACATGAATTGCAAAACATTTTAAGAATGGAGATAATACAAAGTCCACAAGAAACTTACAGCATATAAGACGGCAAAAAGCTCAGACTGTGTCAGCCTCCAGTCTGTTGACTCATTGGTCATGAAAAAGGATGTTGTTACCATCAATACGGCGCCAAAAAAATAGGAAAAGGCTGTGACAGAAATGTTTGCAGGATACTTGGCTAAAACTGGAGCCTGGAATTGTAAAAAAAAAAAAGAAAAAAAACGAGCCTTTAATATAATTCAAAACTAAATTACAAGAAAATACACGTGAAGTCAAATTATAAGTAAAGATGCATGTGATAAAATAAGTCAGGACCGTTTTTAAGGAAATTTAATGTAGATGTTAATGATAAGAATCTATAAGGTTCACTTTTGTTAGTCCTTGTGAAAAGTAGACCACTGAGCAAAAGCAAACAGTAGATGCTGCATAAATGCATAGTGTTGCCTAAGCAAAGAAGGTATAAAAGCACCACAGATAGTTACCCCAAGATATGATTAAAATTTAAAACAGGCATCGCAAAGCATTGGAATGGACCTAATTATATGATCATAACAGATAGTATCAGATCATGAAAATCTAATGAGACACAAATCAAAACAGTAAGGGACAAGAATGGCATATCAAACCTCAAACTATATTCATGGCCACACAGACTGTTTTCCGTTTATTGTCCTAAAAAAGAGATTTCGTTTTTTCCCTCCAGCAAATAAGATATGGAATTTAATCTACTACAAGCAAGGAACATCTTTTACATGGAAAAACTTTGCACTGATACATTTTGCTTGATAATTATTGAAAAATTCCTACAAGAAGATTATTTAATAGAAGTGGTACAAGAGCAAATAGTTATAATCGTCCAAAAACCAACCATATGATTATGAAGGCATACCTGAATGGCCAGGAAAGCAGCCATGCACATACAGTTCCCTATCAAGCATAGGACTCCAATATGCCAATATTCAAGACCAAATTCCAGAAAACTAGAAACAAGCCATCCAGAAGGTTCTGGTTGACCCCTGGCACTTATGTCATAATGAGCAAAGTCTGCGTCTTTCTGTCCAATTAAAGCTGGTCCACGAAACAGAACCATTAATATTGCACCGCAAACACAGATTAGTGTACCTCCAACCTTTGCTTGACCTTCAGCTTTGAGCAAATTCACTCTTTCTGTGCTGCACGTAGAGTTCCATACAAAATACGGCAAAAAGTAACAGACATCAAAAGACATGCATTTAATTTATAAGAAATACAGAAATGAACTGATATCATAAACGTATAAAATTGTTGCCATTACCCCATCATTACAGCCAAGAGAAAGGTGAATACTGGAATTGAAGGCTGTATGGCAGCAGCATAACTTGGATTTGTGTAGCTCAGACCAATGAGAAATAAAAGCTGGTTGCCGAATATCCTATTCCAGTTAATCAGAACCAGATAAGTTGGCTAGCAGGAAGTTTTATAAGATACAAACAGAGTTTAAGTAGATAATACAGTAACATATCAATTAGGATTGTTTAGAAAGCACTACACTACTCAGTACTCACCCAGTTAGCCCAAGAAAGAAGAATGAGAGGAGGAGGCGTTTGGTCATAGGAGGTCGAATCCTTCTGCAGGAAAGAGCAACAAAATGACCCCAGAAGTTATATTCCCGATTCAAGCTTCCAGGAAAACAAAAATAACTAAGGCAATCAATTTAGCCTATGGATACAATGTAGAACATCTTAATGAGAACATAATCAGTGAATCATCTTAATACAACTAAGTTAAAACAGAACATCGAAAACCCAAATTGTGAATCCAAACCAAAACGAAGAGAAAAGGAAGGACCCAATTTAAAACTGTACAAGCGAAGAAGCAGAGTGAAACCCAGAAAAACAGAAGGTCGTACTTTTCACGAACGTAGGCGATGGGGGCAAGAAGAGAGAGAGCAAGAAGATCACGGAAGACGCAGAAGACAAGCTGGTTAACACCAACATTGAGGGCTACTTTGGTAATTACATGATAACCTCCATTGCAGAGCTGCACCAACGCCATGGAGGCATGGGCTTTCCGTGCATCTCGCTCGGCCACTCCTCCAATCATCCCTGCCATCTCCGCCCTCGTCACTCCAAATAGACTGAAAAAGAACTACAACAAAAGGGTATATAGACGAGAAGATTGATGCAACAGACAATTCATATAAGGGGATTGAATCTGGAACTGGAAGGAAACCAAATTAAGGTGCTGCCCTTTGGAATCCGTGTTGCATAGGCCTGCGGCTGGGTTTATAAATTATTTATTCTGATGTTGTTTTTTCTTAAATCTCAATGCCTTATTCAATTTTCCCTTCTGTCTTCTGCCTTTTGTTTCATATTTTGGATTTATTTCCCTTCTTGCTTGTTGTAAATTTGCATAATTAAATTTAGAAAAAGGAAACTTAGTAAGTACTAAATAATAACTCTAACTTTAATGGGTCTTAATCTTTCTTTTGAAGGAAGGAGGGTGAATAATAAAGAAACAATTAGTGTGTCCTTTTCTTTTCTAATCTTCATTCCAAAAACAAAAAGCATTTCAGATCCATAACTCATAAACTGTATGAAATATAAATATATGAGTCATTTTCTAATTTGATTGGTTTTAAATTATGTATTTAGTGTTTAAAATCCCTAATCCAGCATTTACATCTTTCCCTTTCACAGTTACATCCCTTCCTTCAGTTTGGCTTTATTTATTCCATGTTTTTCATTCCGTCAGACATCAACATTCGTGGAATGTAACTATAAACTCTGCCAATCAGTCACTGCCAAGGTTACCGTACGAGTCTATGATGCGGTTAAAATACGACCAACTTAAAATGTTAGAAAATACAGAACTTAAAATGTTGTCCATCAACCAAATGTTATATTCTTTTATAATATTTTTTATTGGTGGTTTTTAAGACAAGTCGCGAAACTTGTCATAAAACCAAAAACCAAGTTTTAAAACTTGTAAAAAAACACGTCTAAGAGTATTTTAGCCTCAACTGGAAACTCACCTAGGGTTAAGCAACTTGCTACCCAAAGAACAAATAGAGGCTGATATTTCCGACATGTTGAGTTGTAAATGTGTTAATGTCTTACTCAATACGTATTCTACGCACACAAAGGGGTTTTGTTTCCTCCACCAACTACTAATTCACCTCAACTGGAAACTCACAATAATACACACATTCTGCAGGTGGAAAACCAGAGCTCTAGAAACTCGCAATAATAATCGCGGACATCATCGAAGAAGATACATCATCATTGCTACAATAATTGTTTGTGTATTTGGAAAACAAACCCTCTATAGTTCATACTAAAGGACATCAAGCAGCCAAAATGTTTCTGTTGCTCCCCAAAAAATTTCTCTTTTGATTCTTTACATTGAAAAAGTAAAATATGTTCCCGAGCCTCATATTCCCAGAATGGTTCTTATCTGATCTGGAGGATGCCTTGCCAGTGATTTGGGATCCGGGTATTTGTTTTTGGGGTCCATGATTGCATTGTAAATAAGCTCATACGAATCAGCCAATGACCTAGCTACCTGTATACACGCATCAGCGCGCAGCTTTGGAACTTGCATCTGTTCAAACTCGGGCAAGGAACTCTCGCTTCCCAAAATAAATCCAAAGAAAGCCTTCAAACACTCTGAAAGAGAAGATGGAGTCGTATCTTCTACCTCAGCTAATGGTGTCCCGGCTGTTGTATCCTTTGAATTACGGAAGTGATGCATCTTCATTGACAGGCCACATCTTCTAAGAATTGTGTCGACTTCTTTTTCCACGAGAACATTTACATGATTATCAATCATAGTCCCAAGTTTCTTTGCATATTCAGCTGCAACCTCGTGTCCAAGTAATGGTTGCTGAATAGCACATAAGCAGTTGATAAGGAAGATCTTGGACGGAGCTTCACTATTCTGCATAAATTAATGATATAGTGAGTAAAAAAAGGTACCTAAAGCCCAGAACCATGCATGTAAAGTATATGACATCACATGAACACAAGATCAAACAGATATATACTTTATTAACCTGAGAGAATGTAGCAGAGTTGTTATTTGACAAAATTGCATCAACAGCAGATTTACTAAGCTGGCCTGAGTCAGAACTCATTCTGCTTCTTCTTGATGAGTGGCCCGATCCCTTTGATTTGTGTGCCTCTGCTGCTTGCTCACACATCTGCATTCCATCAACGGTAAGTTAATCTACTGTGCAGAAACCACTAAGGACTAGAGTTTTGACTCCTAAATTCTAATGCAGAGAACAGTTATCTAAGCAAGCGTTAACTATCCGAAAATAGGAATACTTAATATTGTAAGGATCACTTACAAATACTGCACACATTTGAGGGAAAAAGAAACATGACACACCTGTATAATTGGATCAAGTAAAGCAGATATAACTGGATCAAAAGCTGGCTTTTTCCCTGAAGCAGGAACCATCATGCTGTTATATGTGTCAATTATCTCAAGCAGCACAGAGACTCCTTCCCTTACAGCTGGTGCCGGTGAAAGATCTACAGCAACAAGGGGAGGATATCGTAAAAGCTTTTCCCCACGACTTTTCAGAATTTCAAAGAATGTTTTCTGTGCAGCATCTTTGAGTGCCCAAAGTGTATTGCAAAGAGATGTTTCTCTCCCTAGTAGATCTGATATCTGTAAGTAAACATATATTGTTATCAAAAAGATGACAAGCAAACCATATACAACCAGAATAACAAGAGACAGATCACTCACTGTGTAGCTGTAGAACTCTAGCGTGTTACTAAGTTTATAAGAGATTATAAGACTAGGTTGTGACTGTAGAACTTGCTCAACTCTCACTTTAAAAGGCCGACAAACTCCTTCAAAAATCCTATCCAGAACAAACGTCAAGTCTGCTTCAATCTTTCCAAAATCATTCTCCACATTCTTGGATAGAAATGGGTTTGCAGCAGATCCAGTCTCTATCAATGCATCGGGATCTAGTAATGCAAGCACAAGCTCACGCTCTGACGCCAAGGCCTGTAAGGAGAGCAGGAAAGCTAAATTAACACAAAAGAATGAAATTAAATGTTTCTTAACATGAATATAACTATATGAAGAAGAGAAGAAAGAAACATATAAAGGTCTGTTTTTTCCACAAACCTGATGTAACCATCCTAACATGTCTCCAACGTAACGTAAAGGATCATGAGCATGCACTTCTATTGGTCTTGGCATCCCACCCGGCCCTCCCCGTGTAAGAGCACTTATAAACCTTCTAAATAATGCATTATGCCTCATATTTGCTACCTGTGATTACAGCAGAAAATCTTACAACATGCAACAGAAAAACCACAAGGCAGTGGAGTTATGAACATAAAATTTTAACTCAATGAAGTCACCTCTTCAGCACAATACTTGAAAAGGACGGGCCTTTCCATAAGACAGCGCACAGCTGTTTTCAAAAGCTCATTAACTTCCGGATTATCCGTGTCACCCAGTTTCCGACATTCTGCCTGAACCCACCTACAAGAAAGGGGCAAGACATGTCAACCAATTATTCCAACACTTGGGGAAAATCCCCCGTATCTCCTATTCTCTGTCAAGTAGAGAATGCTGTACACACAGCCTAGCCAACAGCCGCCAAAGTCGATTAATCTAATGTATGTAGCAAGAATATTTCACACTTCAATAAGAAATAAACGTATGAAATTAAAGACAGGACAAGGGAGGACAGTAATTAACAACATTTCAAACATGAGATCTTACTTTTAGTATGTTCCCTCCTACACTCAAAACTCTTAACAGATATCATAGTGCATTACTTAATTCTATCTTAGAATAAAAAGTTCTATCATTCTATATATGCTTGACCTGCACAGTCGCTCATAAGCTCCTTCTTGGTACATAGCCATCATATCCATCAGTTCCAAACCAGCACGCTGCGATGGATTCTCATGTTAGTGATTGTGTTAAGAGTTAAATAATGCACAAGGAACAGATCAACATACGCAAAGGCAAAGAAACCTAACAACAGAAACAATTGGCAGGAAAACTTAAGACTAAGAGCACGACATAAAATTTATAGCATGTCTTAAATCTAAAGATATCAATGGCTAATTTGGCAATTTATAGGCATACGGTTAAGAGTTCATATGCAGAATAGGAAATATATCATTAACCTGATGATGCGTCCTTAGAAGTATTTTGCAATTGGAATGAATTTCTTGAACGTGAGAA
Source organism: Hibiscus tridactylites (assembly GCA_958450335.1). Classification (NCBI taxonomy): domain Eukaryota; kingdom Viridiplantae; phylum Streptophyta; class Magnoliopsida; order Malvales; family Malvaceae; genus Hibiscus; species Hibiscus tridactylites. The sequence goes on along the minus strand of OY288267.1, from coordinate 109,316,961 downwards.
AGTGCCTTGAAGAAATTTTCATCCAACTCTTCATCTCTCAATGCGGTAATCTACAAATGGAGGAGACGGACAATGGATTCAAAAAACGGGCGTCAGAAAGTATTGAAGCTAAAACTAAAAAGAAAAAAAAAGGTTTACGAGTGAAAGTAAACCTCTTGAGGAGAAAGCTGATAATCTCGAAGGAAGTAGGAGACTATCTGCTGCTTTTGAGTGGTAACTTCGAGTTCCTGCTTCAACCTCTCGGTGGTATTGATAATATCACCGGTGCTAGCACTGCAACTGTTCAATGCCTTTGCAATCCTATCAAGATTCGATCGGATCTTTCTTTAATTACATAATATAAGTCCAAGACATGAGGAACAGTTCACATTGGAAGTCTTAGATAAGAAAGAAAGAGCACATACGTATCGCAGCAGTCGGCGAGGGAATTGACCTCGTCCTCGACTCGATCCAAAGCGAGTTGAGCAGCCTGGGAAGCACGGAGGAAATCGAGGTTGATATCGAGAGAGCGCTTCTCGATGGTGGATCTCAGATTGCGACGCGCCTGGGGAGTGTTTTCGGTGTAGAAAGTGGAGAGAGTGTTGAGAGAAGCCAAAACTTCGGGGGTGTCCGTCCGACATTCCAATACCTTCTTCAGTTTACGCGACAGCCCAGGAGCAAGTCCCCCTGCCACCATTTTCTTCTTCTTCTTCTTCTCGTCGATTTTCCGATCAATTGCCAAAATTCCCGATTACTTTGAGCAGTCGGAGGATAGACTCATAGATCCATTTCCATTTTCCAGCATAAAATTTTGGGATTTCTAGTTTTACTATTTGGTTTGGAATTGGATACTTTGGATACAAGGAAAAATATTTCTTGTGTTGATTAAAATGTAAAGCCCAATAAGTTACGGGTCTACATCTGCTTGCAACACCAGTTAAAACTTGAATTGAAAATTCAGATTGATCCGATTCAAAATCAATCCAATAAAAAATAATATTTATTTTCTTTTTTTTTGAAAATAAGCCGGCTGAGATATATTAGGGAAAATAAAGAGTTATACACGGCCCAAAACCAGGGCCCAGAGAAACTAAAACGGCACAAAAACCGCACGAAGCCTCTAGAAACAAGACAATAGACAGACCGGCAGACCTCCTCCGATCGAGCTCTGAGAGAGAAAAGAACTTTAAAGCTGGAGAGGTCTAAGTTAAAACGGGGAGAAAGATCTGAGGAAAACCCCTGTCCGAAAGGAAAAAACATCGCTCCTCACGGTGGAACAAGCCATCTTGAATCTTCATCGGCAACCGCCTGGACCGACGGAGGAGCCTCCTCGACCCAAAACCGGTCCACCGACGACGGTAAGCCTTCCTTCGTCATATTGTGAGCTGCTTTATTTGATGATCTATGGGAGAAACGGAACATGCAGCTTTCGAAACTCGTAGCTAAAATCTTACCGTCGTGAATATAGGAGCTGATCTCCGACTTGTCTCGGTCAAGTGATTGGAGCTTTGTGATGACGGATTTGGCGTCCCCCTCAAGTATCACTCTGGAGAACCCTAGCTCTAAGGCGAACCGGAGGCCCACTGTTGCTGCCAGAGCCTCCGCCGCAAAGGACGATGCCACATGGAGATGAACACGGTAACATGAACCCAGAATTTGTCCGTTCTCATTCCTAACAATCACTCCCGAGCTTGATTTGTATTCATTTGCTTTGAAACCTGCATCGAAGTTGATTTTTACAAAGGAGACGGGCGGTGGAATCCAAAGGCTAGTTGCGGATAAGTCCGGGCCGGAGCTAACTGGTTGTAAAGCATCCAACTCCCTGCAGTAACTCTGAACAAAGGTAAAAACGTCCTTTACTGATTGTAATTTACCTTCATGTAAAAGTTTGTTCCTGGTTGTCCATAAAGCCCAAATTGCTGTGATGATAGTGCGCCATTTTGAAAATTGATAATGATCAAATAGCCACGCAAGCCATTCCTTAAAATTTAAATTGTTTACCATGTTAGGCCACTCATATTGTAACATACGCCATATGTTAGCTGCAAAAAGGCAATCTCTTGTGATATGTAAAATTGACTCCACAGCTCCATTACACCTAATGCAACGGGGATCCTGAGCAATTCGACGATAGTATAGGTTCTGCTTCGTGGGCACAAAATTATGCAAGAATTTTCATGTATTGATCTTGACCTTAGAGGGACACTGAATTCTCCCTAATTGATTAAATACCTTAGTATTCTCAGTAGCTTCGGAGTTATTAGTAACTAGGATCTTATAGCCACTTCTGACTGAATAATTGCCTGACCTCTCACCAACCCATACTTGTACATCCGGGCAAGGTGAACCCGGCAGAGGAATACGTAGGATAGCTTCCACCTCTCTACTATTAAAGTGCTCCCTAATTAGATCCGAATCCCATTGGTTTGAGTCTCCTCTAATTAGATCAGAGACCCAATTTATACCTGGCACCTTTGGGGAACTGATGGTTGTCCTTGGTAAGCCTGGTACCCAAAAATCATCCCACACTGAAATACTTGATCCCGAGCCTACTCTCCAGCTAAGCCCAGAAAAAAGTAACCCTTTCGAGCTCCAAACACCGCGCCAGATAAGAGATGGGTTAGAGCCCAGAGTGGAATCCAAAAAATTGACGTTACGAAAGTATTTAGCCTTTAGGAGACGGGCCACCAAAGACGTCGGGTTACTAAACAATCTTCAGGCCTGCTTTTCCAATAGGGCAATGTTGAACTTAGAAAAATCTCTAAAGCCCAATCCCCCACAATCTTTCAGTTGGCACATAAAAGCCCATTCACACCAGTGTATGCCTCTTCGACCTTGACCTTTCCTCCACCAAAATCTAGCTTGGAAAGATTCTAATTCTTTACAAAACGTTTTAGGAGGTAAAAAGCACGACATCGCATACATAGGGAGAGCCTGAAGAACTGACTTGATGAAGACTTCCTTACCCCCAGCCGATAGGAACCGGTTACTCCAGTGCTCCGTACATCTGTTGAATCGATCGCGCAGGCCAGCAAAGGCCTCCTTCTTATTCCGACCCACAATAGCGGGTAAGCCCAAATACTTTTCTGGGCTATCCGTACTCGAGACCCCCAATATTCGTTGGACATCATCTCTATTGTAGCCCAATACATTCGAGGAAAAGAGGACTCCAGATTTCTCATAATTCACCTTCTGACCCGACGCATCAGAAAAAACACTGAGAATAGTTTTAATATTCGAAGCTCCCTCTGTCGTCGCCTCCCCAAAAATTAGACAATCGTCTGCAAAAAGTAGATGAGTAACACATGGAGCATTCCGAGCAATTCGAACCCCCGTTAAACTACCTTCCGTAGTTGCTAAACGAAGCAGAGAGGACAAACCTTCCCCACACATAAGAAACATATAAGGACTTAGCGGGTCACCTTGACGAAGGCCCCGAGATGGTACAAAGCAATCCCCACACTGTCGGTTAACCATAACCGAGTACGAAATAGAGGAAATACAATGTAGAAGCTTACCAATCCATCCACTGGAAAAGCCCATACGAGACATTATATCAGTCAAAAAGCTCCATTCGACACGATCATAGGCCTTGCTCATGTCTATTTTCAAAGCACAGTAGCCCTTCTTGCCCGACCTTCTCATCTTTAGCGAATGAAGGATTTCATAGGCCCCAATAATGTTATCCGTAATCAACCTTCCCGGAATGAAAGCGCTTTGAGCTTCGTCTATACAAACATCCAACACCCCCTGCAATCTGTTTGCCAATACCTTTGCAATGATTTTGTATAAAACATTGCAGAGGCTTATCGGCCTAAACTGGGTCATAGAAGTAGGCCGTTTGGTCTTTGGAATAAGAACAATTAGGGTATGGTTAATGGAAGAAATACTCTCCTCACCTCGTAAGACTGCAATGCAGAACCGAGAGACCTCCACCCCAATTATATGCCAGAATTTCTGGTAGAAAACTGCACCCAGACCGTCTTCACCAGCTGCCTTCAAGGGGCTCATTGATTTAACCGCACGTAGAATCTCTTCCCCGTCAAACTCACGTTCCAACTCTGCATTCATACAAGCAGTTATACACGGTGAAATACCACTTAGGACTCGGTCTACATTCGTAGAACCTGCCGTTGAAAAAAGATCAGCAAAATAACTAGTTGCTATCGAAGACATAGCATCATTCTCCTCCAATTCCCGACCAGTAGCATCAATGAGTTTTGAGATACGTTGTTGACGTCTTCGCTCGAAAGCATGCTTATGGAAGAACGTTGTATTACGGTCTCCATTCTGCAGCCAATTGACTCGAGCGCGCTGTTCCCAATACAGCTCCTCTTTGTCCATCTCAAAATTCAATTCCAATTGAGTATCAACTAACACATGTAGAATTTCATCACTCGGGAAAGCTTGAGACAGCTCCTGCAACCGTTTCCTCAAATTAGATTCCTTATACCTGCGATCCTTGCGTAACACCGTGGCCCATTTCCACAGGCCTGTTTTCATATATTCCAGACGTTGAAGGAGATGTCCACTGGATTCTTCCCACAGCCTTTTAACCTCCATTTCACAAGAGCTTTCCAATAGCCAACTAGCCTCGAATCTGAAGACCCACTGATCTGGCTGGCCCATCATGCTTTTATTCGTATCTAAAAGAAGTGGGCAGTGGTCCGAAAAAGTATGAGTAATATGTTTCAAATTATAATCGGGAAATATCTCCCTCCACAAATTATTTGCAACCCCTCTATCCAACCTCTCTCGTATATTGTTATCCGCCATCCGCCCTTTTTGCCATGTGAACCAAGCCCCCGAGTAGCCCAGATCATCTAAGGAGCAGTCCTCAAGCATAGAGCGAAATCGTTCCATCTGTCTCTCGCTACGAATGCGGCCACCCTGCTTCTCGAAAGAGTACATAATTTCATTGAAATCACCAATCACCATCCAGGGAGTCTCAGGGCAATCATTTAAACTTCGCAAAAGATTCCACGAATCCACACGATTTGATTCCTCAGGGGCACCATAGAAACCAGTGCAGTGCCATTGACATCCATCCGAATCTACACTAAGAAAGAAATCAATATGTCGAGCAGAAAAAGAGCGTAAACTAACATTACATGTCGTCTTCCATCCAAGAGACAGACCTCCACTTCTTCCAACAGAACTCACATCTATACCATTAGGGTAGCCCAAACTTCAGCGTATATTCACCATTTTATTATCATTAACCATCGTTTCGATAAAGAAAATTACATCAGGTTTTAAGTCTCTCAACATATGTCGGAGACGACGAACCGTCCGTGGCTTCCCTAGGCCACGAACATTCCAGCTAAGGAGCTTCATTGGGCCCGGCGGACCTGATCCATCAGGTCGGCCGATTTAGTATTTAAAGGGCCAGACGAGCAGCCCACAACATCCACAGTAGCATTAGACGATCTGGTCTCACCAGCAAGGCCACATGCTTTCCTTGGCCTTTTGTTTCCATCCACTTGCTCAATTGGGCTATCTTCAGTCTCCAGGCCCATCTGGATATCCATTAAAGGCAGCGGGTCCGTTCCCACATGATCAATAGAACCTCCCCCAAATTGGATAAAATCAGATTCCTTTCCTTTTAGAACTCCCAAAGTCAAAACCGTGCTGGCTGAATTTACTCCCACATAAACCGTTGGCCTGGGATTTTGGAAATTACCTATATTTGTTGCCATAGATGCTCCACAATTAGCACCCAAAATTTGGCCCGACGAGTCATGATTTTCGCGCAGCCAGATACTTCTCGGTGTCGATCTCCGTGGTGGTGCCCGGAGGGTAATGTCCCAATTGAAGATAATCTCCGACTGATCCAAGCTCAGGCGAACCGGGCAGAAACTGTCGCTGTGACCTAATCTGCCACAAAAGAAACAGAACGTTCGAATCCGTTCATACTGAAACCGGACATAAACTTGATTCCCATTGCGCAAAGCCACCTTTTTCCGACGCTTAAGAGGAATCCGAGTATTAAACCAGACACGGATACGCATAATTCTAGCCTGGATGGCCTGATTCGGGCTAGTATCATACTCTACAAAGCGACCAACAAAATTTCCCAAGGATTTAGCTACCCCTTCCGACATAAACCCGAACGGTAACTCAAGGACATGGACCCAGAGCTTTATGAAATTCAACGGAACCATCATGGGATCATCTCCATCCTGAAGTCGGTGTAGAATCAACATATGATTATTAAAAAACCAAGGACTACCATTATCGATTCTCTCCACATCCACCACGTGATACAGACGGAAAAGAAAACGATTCTCCCCCAGATCAGAGATCGATATGCCCCCCAGGGGTTTCCATACATTTGCCAGAGTGTTCCTCATCGAATCAAAATAAATAATGCTCGTCGTCAGGAACATACCAACAAAACAGTGTAGAAAGGACACAGCAACAGAAGGATTTTCAGCGTCAACCTGTAGCACATCGTCCTCCTTGTCATCGATCACCAAATTCGCCAGATGAGTCTCGACGGCCGCCATAGAAAACACAGAGAGGGAAAGACGTGTCAAAAGACAGACAGAGAATATGTGTCAAAAGACAGACAGAGAATAGTGGATAAAGACTTATAATATTTATTTTCTTAATCAAAATCAAATTTTAAGTTTTATCTATTTTACAGGATGCTTGTAACACCCAATTTATATTCTAGATTGTTAGTTTGAGGTCTTGTATTTTTTTCATAAAAATCAAAGGTTAAGTGAGTTATGGGTTGGGATGGGCATGGACTCGGACTAACTTATATGGTTGGGTTTTTTATAATAAAAAAAGGGAATATTACACAGGTGGTCCTCAAATTATTTTTTTTGACAAAATCATCCCTTTTGTGACATAATTTTCTTGTTTTGGTCCCCAACGTTAAATAGCTAACTGTTTTACTGATGTGACATTTTTAAAATATTTTTTAATATTTTTTTAATCATTTCTCTCTCCTCCTATATTATTTTTATTTAACTTTATTCACTCAATCACGTGATGCCACGTGGCATTGCCCTATTGGTTGAAAAAAAAACCCAAAATCCTTAAAGCCACATTTAGTGCTATTGGGATTCAAACCCAAGACCTACAGCACACAAACCATGCACATGAACCACTTGTGCTAAGTTGATTACTTGAATTAAATCTACTAAATTTTATATATAAGCTATACATATTAACCCAAAAAACGGATTCGAACCCAGGCAACTAACATGCAAGGCCAACGTGCAAACCTCCTTGTTGATTATGGAAAATCAAACACGTCATAAAGGAATTAATTATATAAATAACTAAACGGACATAACACTTTGTGTGGTTCTTTAATGGATGACGATGGACAATCCTCCTGATGCTGCTAGATATCAGAAAGAAAAGAAGTTGAGTGCATGAATAATGGTGTGCTTGTAATACATCCATGATATTATTGCATATTAATATAGCTGTCAATGCTAAAATGATACCAATTTTCTTGACTAGTTTCTTTGCAAATTGTGAAAGTTGTGACCAGTGCATCGGCTAGTGCTAGCAGAAAGTTCCTTCTTAAGATCGAGAGGCGTACACTCAAGTCTGTTGAACTTGTAGAAGCTGATTATTTGTTGATTGCTAGTGGAAGTAGCCCACAGGTGTGGATGGATGGCTATTGCATTAGCATAACCATCTTAAGGCATCGAGTTTTTCTGACAAATGATTTTGCTCATCTGACATGGTCATAATCTTGATTTTCAGCTTGTCATTCTATCATAGATCTGGTGCCAAGCTTATTCACTTTTAAGATCGAAATGCAGAATTGATAGAGTTATCGGGGGTAGCTCTCTCCATGGCTCATCCTGTGCATATTGTCCTATTATGATCATTTTCATATCTTGGAATTACAATTTACTGGGTTATTCTACACTGTAGGAAAAATTATTGCTCGGAAAACCCTTAATTATGCTATGTTAGATTTCAGTATAAATGTTGAACTAATTTTCTTTCCATTGTGAGCTGACCTTAAAAAATCATAATGCATTAAGCATATGACGTTTGAGAACTTTTTCTATCGTTTCCAGGATATGCTTTTATATCTTCAAAATTTAAACATGTGTGGTATTTGCAATTGATGTCCATTATTGTATTTTCTCCAAAGCTCTATTTTTTATTTCCTTTTCATTTTTTATGTGCTCAGGTTACGTTTTCAAAGGTTATTGTCATGTTGAAATTAGCTTAGAACAGCTGGTCTGCACGTTGGCCTTCAATGTTAATTATTTGGGTTTGAATCTTGGCGGCTCTAATTTGTGTTTTTAAGGTTTTTTTTGGGTTAATATGTATAGCTTATATATAATTGTTAGTAGATTTAATTTAAGTAATCAGTCTAGCACAAATGATTCATGCACATGGCTCGTGTGTTGTAGGTTTTGGGTTTGAATCCCAGCAGCACCAAATGTAGCTTTAAGGATTTTGGAGTTTTTTTAACCAATATGGTAATGCCACGTGGCACCACATGATTGGGTGAATAAAGTTAAATAAAAATAATATAGGAGAGAGAAATTATTAAAAATATTTTAAAAATGTCACGTCAGCAAAATTGTTACCTATTTAACGCCGGGGGACCAAAACAAGAGAACTATGTCATAGAAGGGACGATTTTACCAAAAAAAAATAGTTTTGAGACAAAAATAGGAAAACGGTAATAGTTTGGGGACCACCGGTGTAGTTTTCCCTAAAAAAATTAGGTTCGGATTGTATGGGTGTTCACAGGCGGTTAATCGTGTAACCCCCTCGTCCCGGTCTGGACGGCTGACCGGTCCGAGCAGGTCACACGGGGAAAACCGAAGTGAAACCCGTTAAGGTCCCGCCCCGGTTAGCAATCCTACAAAATTTTCTTCCATTATCTTGTCTAGATGGATCATTAAACCCTATGTGTGAAACGATAGCGGATGAACAAGACAGGACTTTGCATACAAAACGTAAGTTGATATAAATTTACCATGTATTCAAGTTAGATCGGTTTTCTTACGTACGCGCCCAAACCAAACATAAACGACTACAAACAAGGCTCACAAGAAAGCACACAACAACTCGGACCCAAGCCCAACACTTGAGGACCTTCAAAGATGCCAAAAGCCCAAGTTACAGGCATGTGTTTCGAAACAGGCTTGCTCGTTTCGATACACGGGCCCCAGTTTTAAAAGCCAGACTACCCGTACTGATACGGCCCACCTCGTTTCGGTACAGGGTCCTTTTTCGCCTAGACGTTCCAAAACACGTTCCGGAACAGGCCCTCACAGTAGCCAAATCGTTTTGGTACGCGTATCAGAACAGGGGTTCACAGTAGCCAAACCGTACCGGAACGCGTTCCGATACGGGTATCCCTGGAACCACACCTGTTCCCAAACAACCTTACCCGTTTCGAAACGCCTGCAGTCTGTGTGTTTTTAAAATCAGTTCTAAGCATCTCCAAACGTCCCCAACATGCCTCAAACATCAAGAATCAAGATACAACGTGCATATACATACTCTAGAGGCATACACCCTACTTCAAGCATGTCCGAACACTTAACATACATTAAAAGCCATCCATAAAAGAATTCAAGCATTCACCAAAATACATTGCATATCAAGATTAAGCATGCGATGCTACTTAACCGAACAGACGTGGCATCCAACACAAGAGAAGCACTTAGGTAGGGAACTTGCATGATACCATACATGACTTCACCATTTCATTCATAGGCAATAAACACACACATAGACATTTCAGAACAAGGTTTCACATGCTTTTAAACAAACACATAAACAACATCATAATCATATATTACAAATCCACATCCAAGGCATTAACACCAAAACCAACACATATAAGTCTAGCAACGCTCATACAAAACACATAGCATCATCAAACCAAACATGCTAAAACACCAACCAATCAAACTAAGGAGTTTGGCACCAACTCCATACAAGTCTAGCACCCCCATTGTCTAGGCATTATTACAAAGACTTAAACCATACTTGAGCTACTTGAGAACTCCGAAAAGCTCATCCCTTGCCCACTTGCCTTCCATAACTCTAGCGATATGCATGTTGGAAAAAGAGAGCGTAAGCTGGGAAGCTTAGTGAGCGAAGCTCTAAAAACTCATCAATCATGCAGTTTTCAAAACACATTTCTTAAATGATAAGTAAACCATTTAAATGCACGAAAAGTAACACATCAACATAACTACATGGTTTGCACATGCACAACTAAAACACGATGGGACCACACATCACCGTTCGACTAGTATTTTTCCGATGGGACCACACATCACCTTACTCTTCTACTAGTCACTACCGGTGGGACCACACATCATCGTAGTTACAACAACCATCATATGAGGCTCGACACCAACAATGACTACTGTTGAGTGGATCGAATGATCGAAATAAACCAAGAGGGGGTGAATTGGATTTTTAAAGTTCTTGGTGGTGGAATTTGCAAATAAAATTGGTAGACAAGGAATTTTAGAGTGGTTCAAGTTCCAATTGAACTCTACATCCACTACCTTAGCTTCACTAAGGATTTGCAACAATTCCACTAATTGCTCTTCCCCTTTTCTAGGCTTAGGAGGTACCCCTTACAATTTTCGGTCAAATTTTCTACCCAAAATTTGACCCAATCCTCACTCAATAGAAACAAAGAAGTTGTTGGCTAAAACAAGTATCTCTCAATACACAATATAGCCCAATTACAAGCACTTAACCCAATTGAAATGATAAGAATGAAAAATACAATTGGGGTTACAAGACAATAATGAGATTTAGGCACAAATGCTTGGATTTGATGTTTGGATGTTTGCTTTAGGATCAATAGTTGTTCCTGAAGCTTTTAGAGGTCTCTTTTATACCTTCTCATTGAATTCTAGCCGTTGTGGTTGTTGCATTCATCAATAGAGCCGTTGGGGGTGTTATCTTCCCTCCATAAATGCAGTCTGCAACCACCCGTTTCGAAACGCCCGACCCTATTTCGAAACAGACCAAAATAGAAAGAGCCTTTGGGGTGCATTAAAGAGCCCGTATCGAAACTGTTAGAAATGTTTCGATACACTAAGAGTCGTTTCGAAACAATTTTGCCATTGTTAAAGATCGTATCGAAACGGCTTGAGATCGTTTCGATACGCATTAACGATTTGTTTAAAATTAGTTAAAAACATTCAACGGTCATATTTTTCAAATCAGATTGAATACCATTTCGAAACATTTGATGTCGTTTCGATACGGTGTCACAATGTTCTTAAGCCGTTTCAAAACTTGTTTCGAAACATGGGTTGGCAGTGTTGAAATCGTTTCGATACCCGTTCCGAAACATGAACTCACAGTTTCAAAACTGTTTCGAAACGCCTTAGGCCGTTCCGAAACAGTGACTCGAAAATCACTATTTTGGCTTTGAGAACACTTAGAAAACATTTGATAAATTTAGTTTTTAACTTAGGCATTTTGTTTAAAACATATAGAGAGGTTTGAGGACTTAAAAATTCGTTTTCACATTTTCAATTTAGTCCTTAGGTTCTTTAGTTATATCAAAATTAAAATATCGGTTTCACAATCTCCCCCTTTTTGATATAACAAAACCAAAGTTAGAATTTTTAAGAGTTTTGAAAATTTTGAATACATTCTAACTCCCCCTCAACTTAAGATAGGTTTTTAAAGTTTTAAAAAGGATTTAAGGATTTAAATTCAAGGTTTAAAACTTAAAAACACTTAAAACATTAAAAAAACAAATTTTGGCTCTTAGATTACTTCTCCCCCCTTTTTGTTAGATCAAAAATAATAAACAAGGCTCAAAGAGAAGAGATAGGGTTAAAGGCAATAATCAGTAAGCAATAAGCAACATAATATTAAATTCATAAAATTCAAATATCCAAAACATAAATCTTAAACAATAAGTTCAAAGTATAATCCCAAATAAAATCAAAGCATAGGTTCATAAAACATAATGGAAATAAAGATGCAAACTTAATCCTAATATGCATAGCTAATATGAGATGTCATGAGAATCCTAAGCCTCGTCGTCGTCACCATCATCATCCTTAGCTTGAGCGTGACGAAAATTCATCCATTGGCCATAAAAGGTGGAGAAGGACATGTCCATAGATGCATGTTGATTCTCAAGGGATGTGAGGCGATTCTCATTTGCAAGGAGACGATCCTCCATGGATTGCAAGCGGGTATTGATAGCACCAAACCCTCTAGACATGTTAGTGTCCAAAGTGTTGAACTGCTCGGTAAGGAAAGCCGTGAGAGCTTCATTGTTTGCGACCGGAGCTTGTGGTTGAGGTTCAACTTGAGGTGGAGGTGCTTCCTTATCAACACGTTCCCATTGCCCATTGATGTATTGAAAACCGGACCTGCGGAGAGAGGACTCACTAATTTTTGACTTACGGGGGTCCGGAGAGTCATAGGTGCAATCAAGATTAAGCTTTCCAAAGATGTAACTTAAAACAGTCTCATAAGTGAAAGATTTGAGTGCATCGGTGTCACGGAGCTTAACATTATTTACTATCTCGGCAAACATGATCTTAACAAGATTAGGGCGCTCACCACGACGAAAACATTCAAGCCAAAAATAGTCTACTTGACGAACGTGAGAAAATTTACCTCCGGAGGGGCGAAGAAACCACGAGACTATCAAGTGGAGGAACCTATCGTGAGCATCCAAGGTAAGCACCGAACCGGTGTGGGAACCAAAGTGACTCTCATTCTCGATTCCTTCGTCCTTAAGACCAAAAGTAGTCTCTAAATAAGGGATGTCAATGACAATTCTCTTTCTCAAGATAGAAGACTCAAGGCCAACAACTTTGGATTTGTCTTCACTATTAATAAATTGGGCATTTGAGTAAAAGAGAAGAACCATGTGCTTGTAGCAAATATCCAGGATACTCAAGAAACCAAGGAATCCCCATTCTCTTAAACGGGGGAGGTAACGAAAGAGAAAGCGCTTGGAGTCAAGAAACGAGATGTCAACAACACGCTCACGACGAACGTCAAACTCCTTGACATAATTGAAACGCTCCCTCATCTCTGGAGTCCGAAGAGTTTTGGAAAACAGCTGGGAGAGATTAGGACGAATACTCGAATCACTTGTTTGACCCGTCTTACGCTTTTTGTTAACGTTCTCCATAGACATCCTAAAAACATAAAGCAAGCAATTTAAACACAAGTTTAAGTGTATACACAAAATTTCTTAATTCAATCCAATGGTAAATCTCACTTAGGTTTAAAAACAAGTTTTAAAAGAACAAAGAAACAAAACAAAAAAAATTTAAGAGAAAATCAATTAAAAAATAAAGAAAATACGAATGAAAACATATATATTCGAATCAAAAAAATTGAAGATTTTGAAATTTTTTTACAAGTTTTGAAAAACCCAAGTATCAAAACACATAAACTATACAAAATTAAAATTTTCTAACCTAAGATTCGAATACAAAGTTAAGGAAAAAGAAAAAGATGAAAATATACCTTAAATTGGGATTTTGGATGAATAGATGAAAATCCTTGCACAAGATTGTTGATGTTTGCTTAGACTTTTGTTTAAGAGAAAAAGCCCTCAAGATTTGGTGAAAAACAATGAGGTTTAGAGGATTTTTATAGGAAAAATCGTTTTAGGGTTTTTAGGGTTTTGGGAGAGTTTTAATTAAAGTAGAACTTTAACATTAAAAGCCCTCTATAAAGTTGTCTGCTAACCCGTTTCGGAACGGTGTCGACCGTTTCGAAACGCGGGCATCGAGGTTTGACCGATTTTTCAACTCCAGGTGACCGTTTCGGTACGGGTTTGACCGTATCGAATCCCCGTTGACTCGTATCGAAATACGTTTCGATACACCCCTTGGTAGTAGCAAAAACGTTTCGAAACCCTTGGGAGGCGTTTCGAAACATCCTTCTCTCAGATAGAATTTTAAAGCATCCGTATCGAAACAGGTGGACCCGTTTCGATACACATGGGCCTGGAAGTGCAGATGAGGCTCTAAAAGTGCAGAAAAATGAAATTTTCTAAGGCCTAACTTACATGAATGACATGAATGAGCAGGAAAAACATATGCAAACATAAACATACTCCCCCTAGCTATATGCATGGATGAAATTAGGAGTAAAAACACATAAACATGGCATTTCACAAGATCAAGCAATTTTAAGCACAAAATAGGTCCTAAAAGGTCAAGATAGGCTAGTTAGACCTAACTCTCTCCTAAGGGACCAAAAATGCTCTTTGTCTAAAGGTTTTGTAAATATGTCCGCTAATTGATTTAAGCTGTCAACATACTCTATAACAACATCTTCTTTAAGGAAATGATCTCGAATGAAATTGTTGGGCTTTTAGGGGCTCGATTCGATCAACCAAGTTAGCTCACCAAGTGGTGGAGAGATGAATTTTTGGGTGGAAGGGTTTAGGAAGCTAAAAAGAAAATAGACACAATGACTTATAGTGGTTCAACCTTCTAACCAAGGTCTACATCCACTACCTTAGCTCCCCACTAAGGATTTCACAATCAATCCACTATTGATTCGTCCCCTTTTCTAGGATTAGGAGGAAACCCTTACAACCGATCAAGCTTCTACCCAAAGCCTTGATCAAAACCCTCTTTACAAAGAGACAAAAAAGCAAACTTAAAACCCTCTAATAGGTGTTTGTTTGCACAATCAAACACTCACCCAAAACCTAAAAACACTTGAGCAAATTTGACAATTTTGGCTCACTAGTGTTTGTCTATACAAGAATTGACAATTTAAGCACTAAGACACTTTTTGATCATTTGATGTTTGACAATGTGAGCATTAGTCTTCTCTTGATGCTTGGAGGTCCCTTTTATACTCCCAAATGAGTTTGTAGCCGTTACTAGCCGTTGGGGATGAATTGGAGCCGTTGAGGACTTTATTTCCCTTCATAAATGCTGTTCTGCAGCTATCCGTATCGATACGCGTGGAACTGTATCGGTACGGCCTTCATATGAACTAGCCGTTGGGCTCTTGCCAGCCTGGGCGTATTGATACGCTTGAGGGCGTATCGGTACGGGTTCACATTTAAATGTCCGTTGGGAAATAGCCGTTGGGGTAGTTGAAATGGGATCGGTACGTTGACCTGGCGTTATCGAAACGATCCTGATGCGTATCGATACGGCAAGGGCCTGTATCGATACGGGTTTTGACAGTGGCCAAACTGGGGCAAAAAGGTATCGGTACGGGTACAACCGTATCGATACTGGTAACGTGAAAACACAAGTTTGGCTATTAAAAACATGAAAAATCTTTGCCAAAAACCTTTTAAAATACCTCAAACATAAATTCAAGTTGTTTGGACTTAAAACCAAGTTTTAAATTCTTTTCAAATTTGTCCAAAACATTTTTCAATTATTATATTAAAACATTAGTTCTACAATCTCCCCCTTTTTGATATAATAAAACTAACTTGAAAAATTGTTTGGGATTCTCCCCTTTAACTTTTAAAAATGTGAATAAGAGATTAAATGTATGAAATCAAATAAAGCTTCCCCTTATTCATTTGAAAATTCAATTTTTTAAACCATTTCTCCCCTTTTTTGTTATATCAAAAAGAATTTAAAACATTAAGTTCAAAAATAACAATAGAGGTAAAAACTTTGACTAAAATAAGAATTTGGTTTAAAAATGGCTCCCCCTTACTCAAAGCATCATCAAAAATGTTAGTCCAACATATATGATCATCTAGTTGAATAAACTAAAAATAAGACAAATTAATTCAAAACAACTAGAAATTTTACCAACACTTGAACCCAAGGGAGGATGTGAAGCCTTCCTTCTTCAAGTGTTCTTCCTTGTGTGTATGGAGCTCCCCCTCAATGTTTGACTTGTTGAACATCTCCATCACACCTACAAAAGACAATCAAGTAGTTTTTGGTATCCAAATTGCTTTGGATCCATAGACGTTAGTTGCACAAATTTTAGTCCCCTTAGGAATCCATTTTTCAATGTCATCCTTTTTAATTGAAGTACTAAGTCCTTTTGGGACCCAAATACTTTTAAAACATTTTCCTTTAATAAATCTAGGGGCACTAGATTGTCTAACATAAAAGTTTGATTTTCCAAAATTATTTTTCTTTTCAAGCTCTTTGAAAATCAAATCTTTTTCTACTTGAACATTTTGAAGCAATTTTTGTAAATCAAGACATTTTAATTCAAACTCTTCAAGTTTTGCTTCAAGTTCAAGTTTGGTTTTAGAAAGCAAATCATTTTGAATTTTTAACTTTGAAATCAATTTATTGTTTTTCAAAATGTGGCTTTTAAAATCTAAAACCAAATCATCATAGGAATCTTGTAATTCATCAAAGGAATAAGAGCATAAAGTAGATGAATTAGAAGTTACCCTTGAATCTTCTTCGATGGCCATAAGGCAAAGGTCGGCTTGTTCATCATCGGTGGAGTCCTCATCACTCCAAGTAGCCACATGTGCCTTCTTCTTATGGCTTGAAGTGCTTGCCCTCTCCTTTCTTTTAGGTTCTCGTTCAAGCTCTCTCAAGGCTTTCTTCATGAACGGGGCACACTTCTTGAAGAGATGAACTATCTCTTCATCTTTATCCTCCTCTTCACTTGAGTAGACGTGATGGCAAGTGGAGGATTTGAGAGCCATGGCACTTGCATTGATGCCAAGCCCTTTGATTTTCTTCTCTCCCATAGCACTAATTTCTTCCCTCTTCTTCTCATCCTCCTTGTTCTTCTTCATGATTTGATGAGTAAGGAGTGACCCCATGAGTTCATCAAGCTTCAAAGTCTTCAAAATTTTGGCTTCGATGATGGCGGTCCTCTTTGAGTCCCAAGACTCGGGAAGTGAGTAGATGAGCTTTCGAACAAGCTTTTCCTCCGGGATGGCTTCTCCATAGCCTTTGAGACCATTGGTGATAGTGGAGAACCTATCAAACATCTTCTCGATGTTCTCTTCTGGATCCATTTTGAAGTTCTCATACTCCAAGGTTAGGAGCCCAATCTTGGTCTCCTTGACTTCATTTGTCCCCTCGTATGTGAATTCAAGCTTGTCCCATACCTCCTTGGCATTCTCACAAGAAGACATCTTCTCATAGATGGTTGGGCCAAATGCACAAAACAAGATGTGCAAGGCTTTGCAATTAAGCTCCATCTTCTTGCGATCGTCGGCACTCCACTTCGCTTTACTTCTTTGAGGCGCGAATGGACCATCTTCAATTACATCCCATAGCTTGTAATCTTTTGATTTGATAAAGAACTTCATCTTTGTCTTCCAATGGGCATAATGAGTTCCGTCGAAGAAGGGCAGTTTGTCGATTGATTGTGCCATTGAGCCGGTTGTTGAAATAGTGATCGAGCTTGCCGGATCTTCTCAATAGGATGTGAATCCTCTTCGATTGAGCCAAGCTCTGATACCAATTGTTGGGCTTTTAGGGGCTCGATTCGATCAACCAAGTTAGCTCACCAAGTGGTGGAGAGATGAATTTTTGGGTGGAAGGGTTTAGGAAGCTAAAAAGAAAATAGACACAATGATTTATAGTGGTTCAACCTTCTAACCAAGGTCTACATCCACTACCTTAGCTCCCCACTAAGGATTTCACAATCAATCCACTATTGATTCGTCCCCTTTTCTAGGATTAGGAGGAAACCCTTACAACCGATCAAGCTTCTACCCAAAGCCTTGATCAAAACCCTCTTTACAAAGAGACAAAACAAGCAAACTTAAAACCCTCTAATAGGTGTTTGTTTGCACAATTAAGCACTCACCCAAAACCTAAAAACACTTGAGCAAATTTGACAATTTTGGCTCACTAGTGTTTGTCTATACAAGAATTGACAATTTAAGCACTAAGACACTTTTTGATCATTTGATGTTTGACAATGTGAGCATTAGTCTTCTCTTGATGCTTGGAGGTCCCTTTTATACTCCCAAATGAGTTTGTAGTCGTTACTAGCCGTTGGGGATGAATTGGAGCCGTTGAGGACTTTATTTCCCTTCATAAATGCTGTTCTGTAGCTATCCGTATCGATACGCGTGGAACCGTATCGGTACGGCCTTCATATGAACTAGCCGTTGGGCTCTTGCCAGCCTGGGCGTATCGATACGCTTGAGGGCGTATCGGTATGGGTTCACATTTAAATGTCCGTTGGGAAATAGCCGTTGGGGTAGTTGAAATGGGATCGGTACGCTGACCTGGCGTATCGAAACGATCCCGATGCGTATCGATACGGCAAGGGCCTGTATCGATACGGGTTTTGACAGTGGCCAAACTGGGGCAAAAAGGTATCTGTACGGGTACAACCGTATCGATACTGGTAACGTGAAAACACAAGTTTGGCTATTAAAAACATGAAAAATCTTTTCAAATTTGTCCAAAACATTTTTCAATTATTATATCAAAACATTAGTTCTACAGAAATGATGCCTTATTTCTATGTGTTTGGTTCTAGAGTGTTGGATGGGATTTTTTGTCAAACATATTGCACTAGTGTTATCACACTTAAGGGGTATGGTTTCAACTTTAATACCATAATATAAGAGTTGTTGCTTCATCCAAAGGACTTGAGCACAACAACTCCCTAAGGATATGTACTCGGCTTCGGTGGTAGATAAGGCTACACTATTTTGTTTCTTAGAGAACCAAGATATGAGCATACTACCTAGGAATTGACAAGTTCCCGAAGTACTTTTCCTATCGATTTTGCATCTCCCATAATTTGCATCCGAATAAGCATGAAGGTTGAAGGTGGAGTCTCTAGGGTACCAAAGACCTAAACAAAGAGTATCTCTAAAGTACCTAAAGATTCTCTTAACGGCTATAAGGTGAGACTCTCTTGGACTAGCTTGAAACCTAGCACACAAGCAAACACTAAACAAGATATCAGGTCTACTTGCAGTAAGGTAAAGCAATGATCCAATCATAGAACGGTAAAGCTTAGAGTCAACACACTTACCTCCTTCATCTTTGTCAAGCTTTGTAGATGAGCTCATAGGTGTGGCTTGAGGCTTTGCATTCTCCAAGCCAAACTTCTTGAGCATATCCTTTTATGTACTTTGCTTGATTGATGAAGGTGCCATCCTTCTTTTTCTTGATTTGGAGTCCCAAAAAGAATGAGAGCTCCCCCATCATGCTCATCTCGAATTCACCTTGCATTAGCTTAACAAACTCTTTGCAATGACATTCGTTAGTAGAACCAAAAATAATATCATCAGCATAAATTTGTACTACTAAGATGTCATTTTTATACCTTTTTATAAAAAGTGTAGTGTCCACCTTGCCTTTTTCAAAACCTTTTTCAATTAAAAAGTTTGAAAGTCTTTCATACCAAGCTCTAGGAGCTTGTTTTAAACCATAAAGAGCTTTAGTGAGTTTGAAAACATGATTTGGAAATTTTGAGTCTTCAAAACCTGGTGGTTGTTCCACATACACTTCCTCATTTATAAAGCCATTGAAAAACGCGCTTTTAACATCCATTTAAAAAAGCTTGAAATCATGATAACATGCATATGCAAGCAACATCCTAATGGCTTCCATTCTAACTACGGGTGCATAGGTTTCATCAAAATCTATTCCCTCTTCTTGAGTGTAACCTTGTGCTACTAGTCTAGCTTTATTTCTCACAATGTTACCACTCGCATCTAGTTTGTTCTTAAAGACCCATTTAGTTCCTATGGTAGATTGATTACTAGGCCTATCAACTAATGTCCAAACGTTACTTCTCTCAAATTGATTTAACTCTTCTTGCATAGACATAATCCAAAAATCATCTTTCAATGCTTCTTTTATATTCTTAAGCTCTATGCATGGGATAAATGCAACATGATTCATTAGTCTAAGAGAAGATCGAGTGGTTACCCCCTTGGATGGATCACCCAAGATTTCACCATCTTTGACATAGTTGAACTCCCTTGGGTAGCTCACTTCCTTTTCCTCAAGAGCCAAGTCCTTCAAGGCTTCAAGAGGTGGATCTTGTGTATCCTCTTCTTTTGTTGGAATCCCATCCTCTTTTGAAGTTTGTCCTCCATCAAAGGCATTTATGATTCCTACATCATCATCATCACAAGAATCCTTCCTTGGAAGGAGGTTATCATCGAATACAACATGTATATATTCTTCTACTACTAAAGTTCTCTTGTTAAAATACACAATAGGCTTTAGAGGTTAAAGAATATCCTATGAAAATAGCTTCATCACTTTTTGCATCAAATTTACCTAAGTTGTCTTTTCCATTATTCAAAATAAAGCACTTGCAACCAAAAGGTTGAAAATAGCTAATGCTAGGCTTTTTAGGTTTTTAAAATCTCATAAGGTGTTTTCTTTAAAATTGGCCTAATCATTACTCGGTTCACAATGTAGCAAGCGGTGTTTGTGGCTTCCGCCCAAAAATATTTAGGTAAATTGTTTTCACAAAGCATGGTTCTAGCCATTTCTTGTAAAGTTCTATTTTTCCTCTAAACTACCCTATTTTGTTGAGGAGTTCGAGGAGCCGAAAAATTGTGGCTAATACCATTTTCATTCAAAAACTCTTCAAACCCTAAATTTTGAAACTCGGTTCCATTATCACTTCTAATATGAGAAATTCTAAGTTCAAGATCATTTTGGGTTAGTTTTGAAAATGTGATGAATTTTTCTAAAGCCTCATCTTTAGTACTTAAAAATAGAACCCAAGTAAATTTAGAAAAATCATCAACAAGAACAAATGCATAAGATTTACCACCCAAGCTCATAGTCCTAATTGGCCCAAATAAATCCATATGGATAAGTTGTAAACACCTACTTGTAGAAACATCATTAATGGATTTAAAGGATGACTTATGTTGTTTACCCTTAGAGCATGCATCACAAATTTTATCGTTTGAGAACTTAATCTTGGGTAAACCTCTAACTAGATCAAGGGAAACTAATTTTTCTAAAACACTAATGCTAGCATGTTCTAGTTTCCTATGCCACAACCATGCATCATTTTCATTTTGAGCTACTAAACATGCATGGGATGTATGTATGTCATCTAGATGTACCATGTAAATGTTACTTATGCGATGACCTGTGAGCATAATATTATTAGATTTAATGTCAACAATTTTGCACCCATTTTTATCAAATAGAACATTAAATCCTTTATCACATAATTGACTTATGCTCAACAAATTATGTTTAAGACCGTCGACATACAAGACATTTTCAATAAGAATAGTAGAGTGATTACCTATGGAGCCAATACATTTAATGTGGCCTTTGGAGTTGTCACCAAATGTCACCACTCCTCCACTTTTTGGCTTTAGATCCATGAATCTACTCTTGTCTCCGGTCATATGCCTCGAGCATCCACTATCAAGGTACCGTGAGTTTTGACTTTGTGCTTTGGCCTTGTAGCAGTGTTCCCCCTACAAACAAAGATATTAAGCTTTTGTTTTTGGTATCCAAATCATTTTGAGTCCACGAGTGTTAGCTCCCAATAACTTGGTTCCCTTAGGAATCCAAGATGACATAGCAACAATGTTATTAGATTTTACAAGTTCCTTAGGAACCCATACACTTCTAATCCTTTTAGTTCTACTATGTCTAGGAAAGCTACTTTGTTTGTAGTTATTAAACTTTTTCCTATGTTGGTTCGTTTTTGAAGATTCATCTATTTGCTTCACACTACCAACATTTTTAAAAGACTCTTTGAGCTTGTTAAGCTCATCTAACACCTTTTGGTGTTCACTATTACATTGAGAAAGAAGATTATTAAGGTTAACATTTTCATCTTGGAAGAATTTTAGTTCATCTTTCAACCCTAAAACCTTTTTCTTAAATTTTAAATTAGCTTGAGAAAGTGAGTCATTTTTATCATTTAATTCCAAAATAATTTTCTTATTCCTAATGGCCGACTCCTTGTATTTCTCAACTAATTCATCATAGACCTCTTGCAACTCATCATATGCATCATTTAATTCATCATATGTAAAATCTAAAGATGATGAGTTAGAGGTTACCATGGAGGAATCTTCCTCAAGTGCCATGAGGCAAAGGTTGGCCACTTCTTGTTCGTCATCCTCGGATGAGTCCTCATCACTCCAAGTAGCAAGCTTTGCTTTGAGCTTATCCTTCTTCTCAAAGCCCTTCTTCTTGAGTTGAGGGCACTCCGGACGTATGTGGCCGAGTTTATTGCACTCAAAGAAAATGATTTGATCTCTTGCTTCTTCTTTGTTTTTACCTTTGAAGTCCATCTTTATTTGAATTTTTCTTCCCCGGTTGGACCTCATGAAGCGTGAGAATCGTTTGGATATCATAGCCAATTCTTCTAGCTCATGATCCTCACTAGAAGAGCTCTCCTCTAGTAATGAAGCTTTGAGAGCTATTCTCATCTTCTTCTTCTTTTCCACCTCTAGCTTCTCTACTCTTTTCTCTTCATTCTTCTTCTCTTCTTCCCTTCCTTGCTTCATAATCTCATGAGTAAGGAGAGAACCCACTAGCTCATCAAGTTTTAAAGTCTTCAAGTTTTTGGCTTCTATGATGCCGGTTCTCTTCCCATCCCAAGATTCGGGAAGTGAGTAGAGTAGCTTCCGGACAAGCTTGTCCTCCGGTATAGTCTCTCCAAATCCTTTAAGCCCATTGACTATGGTTGAGAAGCGATCAAACATCTTGGACACCGTCTCATCGGGCGCCATCTTGAAATTCTCATAACTAAGATTGAGAATTCCAATCTTAGTTTCCTTGACATCGTTGGTTCTCTCATAAGTGGTCTCAAGTGTATCCCACACTTCTTTGGCACTCTCAATGGATGAGACTTTGGAGTAGATGTCCGGACCGAAAGAACAAAAGAGCATGTGAAGAGCTTTGTCATTTATTTGGATCTTCTTCCTCTCTTCTTCACTCATCTCCATCTTCTTCTTCAAAATCATCTTCCTTTCACTATCTTGCTTCAATGGAATGTAGGGACCATCTTCAATGACATCCCAAACCGAGTAATCGTTGGACTTGATGAAGAGACGCATCCGATTCTTCCAAAACGGATAGTTGTCACCATTGAATAAAGATGGTTTTGTAGTGGATTGAGACTCATACATGCTCGAATCGGAGGTAGATGACATATCTTGATTTTTGGATGATCACACTCGTCCTAGGAACTCCTCTTGTGGTTGTTAATCCTTCAAAGATGTAGGCTCTGATACCAATTGTTGAATGGATCGAATGATCGAAATAAACCAAGAGGGGGTGAATTGGATTTTTAAAGTTCTTGGTGGTGGAATTTGCAAATAAAATTGGTAGACAAGGAATTTTAGAGTGGTTCAAGTTCCAATTGAACTCTACATCCACTACCTTAGCTTCACTAAGGATTTGCAACAATTCCACTAATTGCTCTTCCCCTTTTCTAGGCTTAGGAGGTAACCCTTACAATTTTCAGTAAAATTTTCTACCCAAATTTTGACCCAATCCTCACTCAATAGAAACAAAGAAGTTGTTGGCTAAAACAAGTATCTCTCAATACATAATATATCCCAATTACAAGTACTCAACCCAATTGAAATGATAAGAATGAAAAATACAATTGGGGTTACAAGACAATAATGTGATTTAGGCATAAATGCTTGGATTTGATGTTTGGATGTTTGATTTAGGATCAATAGTTGTTGCTGAAGCTTTTAGAGGTCCCTTTTATACCTTCTTATTGAATTCTAGTCGTTGTGGTTTTTGCATTCATCAATAGAGCTGTTGGGGGTGTTATCCTCCCTCCATAAATACATTCTACAACCACTCGTTTCGAAACGCCCGACCCTGTTTCGAAACAAACCAAAATAGAAAGAGCTGTTGGGGTGCATTAAAGAGCTCGTATCGAAAAAGTTAGAAATGTTTCGATACGCTAAGAGTCGTTTCGAAACCCGTTTCGAAACAATTTTGCCACTGTCAAGAACCGTATCGAAACGGCTTGAGATCGTTCCGATACGCCTTAACGATTTGTTTAAAATCAGTTAAAAACATTCAACGGTCATATTTTTCAAATCAGATTAAATACCGTTTCGAAACACTGGATGTCGTTTCGATACGGTGTCTCAATGTTCTTAATCCGTTTCGAAACTTGTTTCGAAACACGGGTTGGCAGTGTTGAAATCATTTCGATACCCGTTCCGAAATATGAACTCACAGTTTCAAAACTGTTTCGAAATGCCTTAGGCCGTTCCGAAATGGTGACTCGAAAAATCATTGTTTTGGCTTTGAGAACACTTAGAAAACATTTGATAAATTTAGTTTTTAACTTAGGCATTTTGTTTAAAACATATAGAGAGGTTTGAGGACTTAAAAATTCGTTTTCACATTTTCAATTTAGTCCTTAGGTTCTTTAGTTATATCAAAATTAAAATATCGGTTTCACAACTACACAACAACATCAACGGAAGTAAAGAAAATCCACAAACCACACACAATATCTCAACAATTGATCATGCACCAACACTTAACAATCAAGGCTAAGTTAGCGAACTTACTCTTGGGTTTAGGTTAGCCCTCTAGGCTCCACCCAAACCCCAAAGAATCCCTTTTTGAAATCAAACCAAGTTCAAAGCATTTTCACTCACCGATGAAGCCCAACCGGAAGCCGAAACACCAAACTCAAGTCTCCAAATTCCCCGGAATAGTGCCCGAAGCTTCTCCGATGGTTTCTCTTGATTCTAGTCAATCAAAAACAATACATTGTTCAACCGAATCATCACCAAACACTGTCACAACCACAAGCTACTACCACAAGCCAAAATCTTACAATTTCAAACCAAAGCCAATACCCAAAGTTCCTATTTTCGTACTCCCCAACAACCCAGCAGAAAACCTTGATTCCAACACCCAAAACACCTTCAAACCAACCTTCTAGTATCACTATAACACCAGCCCAACTCCCTTTCACAAAACCACGCCAAAACCACAAGTTTTGACCCTTTCAAAATACCCATGAATACCCATTTCGGGATTCTTAATAAAAACCAACCAAATTGAGATATATTACATCTAAGGGCAATACTAAAACATAAATTAGTTTTACAAATCAAGACTCCATCAAAACTCATTAAAGTTTCCTACTTTTACTTCAAAACTTGAAAACTTCAAAAACTTTAAAAGGGATTTCTATGAAAAACTAAAGCTATAGACATGTTGGAAATGATGAGGAGAAATCAAAAATATATTTACCTTGTAGAAAGCACTTGAATTGGTGGAGGGATTTGATGGAATAGTGATTGGGGTTTTAAGGAGGTTTTAACGTTAAAATGAAATAGCCAAGTAAGAAGATGGTGAAATGTTTCAAAAGGCTCATTTTCTCATCTTTTCTCTTGTTTTCAAAAATTACAAGTTTGCCATTAATGAAAACCAAACCTTTTTAATTAAACCAAAATTTAATTAAATTTTAAAACGAGCCCACGACTCGAACCCGATTTACCCGAGTAACATCCGACTCCTAAACTTGGGGCGTTACAAACCGTACCTGAACGACTTGTTGGTACGATTACCGAAATAAAAAATTTGACAGCTTTGTAAATTGTTACCGTCCCGTATAAACCGATTACCATCTAAATAGTTAATCGATTTATTCGGTACAATTACTCGGTTAATCATAACATGTTTACATCTAGTATTATAAATAATATATATTTATTACTAATAATTTTAATAATTTAAAAAATATCGACCAAATAATTTCCTTAATATTTATATAAAAAGAAAGACTTCAAGGTTTAAAATAATTTTTTTCTCAATAAAAATATAGTTTTTTTATTAAAATATACCACTGCAAACAGTGAGATTAGATCAAATTACATCATAATTCAACAAACCATAGCAAGGATACTCATGACATGAAAAAAAAAAACCCTGAACATCTTGAAGCAACATACATATCAGTCAAAAAAAGAAGAAGAATTTTAAAAGAAAATTCCAAGTCTAAGCAACCACCTGCACTATCAGTTATGGATACAACCCAAAAAATTCTCAAAACAACACAAAACCTACGACATATAAAATCATTGCACAAATATTAGTAATAACCAGTAATTAGATGTAATTATAAAATTAAATTTTATTTTTTCATATAGGTTTTTCGGTTAACCACTTAACCAAAAACCGTAATTGTAATCGTCTCGTTTAACTGTTAATTTTATCGATATAGTTACTGTACCGTTTTGGTCAAATTTTACTGGTACGATTACCTACCATTTAGTCTGGTTTTTCGGTGCGATATATCGAGTTGAGTTTTTATAAACACCCTTACCGGATCGGGTGAAAATTTATTAATTGTAAGGTCGGGTTAAATTTTTGTTTAGGACGAAAAATACCCGACTAGACCCAAAATATTTATATAAGTTTCTATATATATATATATATATGGTAATTACTATAATACCCCTCTCGTTATATATATTTTAAATTCTATCATTAATTTTATTAAATAAAAAAGAGAATATGGATAATTACTATAATTACCCTCTTTATATATTTTTTCTATTATCTTTTTTTTTTATTTTTAATAAAAAATGAAAAATATATATAATTTTCATTTGTTTAGGAAGCGGGGCGGTCGGTGATGGATTTTAATCCTAAAACTCAGATCGGGTGAAAATCTAATACATGTCGGGCCAGATCAAATTCGGGTGAAATCTTTATATTTTTGGTTTTGGTTGAATAAGAGTTGGTCAAAACTCGACCCGTATTCATCTATAGTTATAGGTTTTTAAAAACTAGGCATGTCTATTATCTATTCAACTTAATAAGATTTAAATATTCAAATATAACTTAAACTCTAAGCAACATGAACAAATAACTTAAAATGACTCGAAATTAAAGTGATCATAATTTTTTATTGATTAAAGTTTGTGCTTACTTGACTAGAAAGTCTTAAGTTTTAAACCTGAATAAATTGGAACATAAACAGTGACGGAAGCACCTTGATAATGGGAGAGGTTCTTGCCTCTCCTACCCTAATTTTTTTACCTTTAATTTACATATTAAAATTGAAAATTTTATAAGATCATTATAAATTACCCCTTATTTTTATAAAAAATAAAGAGTAAACTATGTCAGGTACCACTAAACTATAGAGGGTGACTCATTTTTACCACTGAACTTTAAATTGGTCCAAATTTACCACTAAATTTTATTTTTCGACTCGTTTATACCACCGCGCCGTTAAATTTCTAACGTCGTGATGACTTGGACGCTAGACCAAAATGACACCGTTTTGGTGCCGCTATTTTGATACTAAATTGCCTAAAACAACGTCGTTTTGCTGGAGGAAAATATGAAAAATTATACGAACAATGAGATTCAAACCAAGAACCTTTGGAATCAAAGGCATCATCTTGACCACTAAGCTAACTTAGCATCTTTGTTTTATTTTCAGCACAAATAGTATATATTCTAAACTGCAGTTTATCATATAAATAATATTACTCTATATAAATATATTATTTCTAATATAAATATATTAGAAATATATTAATATATAAATAATAAATAAAATAAAATATATAAAAATATTTTTATATTATAGACAATATATAAATAGATAAATATATTATTGTAAAAATAAAAGACTAATTTTCAAAACCTCGAAATTTTCAAAAAGCTCAAATTCTAACAAAATCTTAAACTCTAAACCCTAAATTACTTATAAATTTTAGAGTTTAAAGTTTATAGTTTAGGGTTTAAGGTTTTGTTGGATTTTGGGGTTTTGAAAATTTCAGGGTTTTGTAAACCCCTCGTCCCAGTCTGGTCGGATGACCGATCCGAGTGGGTCACACGGGGAAAACCGAAGCGAAACCCGTTAAGGTTCCCCCTCGGTTAACGACCCAGAAAATTTCCTTTTTACTTTATCTTGTCTATAGGCATAACTAAATCCTATGTGAAGTACAACAGCGGAAAATTGCAAACAATTTAACATCGACCAATCAAACGATACATTAAACAGCCCATTTTAGCCCTTTACAGCAGGCCGTATCGAAACGCCCTTAGGGTGTTTCGATACGCCTTGACTTAGTCAACAGGCCAGGGTCAACCATAGGGTGACCGTTTCGAAACAGGGGTGACCCGTATCGAAACGACCCTAACGGTCAACTTCTCGTAGTCAACGAGATTTGACCGTTTCGAAACACCAAGGACCCGTTTCGGTACGCCTAGATCTCATCAATTTCTCAAAATTCCAGTAGCAAAAACATACCGAAACAGCCCCTATCCATTCCGAAACGGCTGGCCAAATGCAAAGGGACCGTATCGAAACAGGGTGACCCGTTTCGATACGCCCCTGCCTGCAGACTCCATTTTGGCTGTTTTAAGGCACAAGGGTGCCCCAAAACACCACCAAAACACCCTACAACTCTATAACAATTAAACCTAAGGCAACCCAACTATATTAGCATGCTTCAACATTATTAAGACGAGTCTAAACACCAAGGCAAGACATCACAAGTCATGCATTCATACAACATTTACAGGACATTATTTAGTCACACAACCACCCAACATGTACATACACCGAGGAAGACATGCAATTGAATCAAAGATGACATTTAAGCACTCAAGTCTCATACTTCAACATTCAAACACAAGGGAAACCTCAAAAGGGCACATAGCCAACATTCATGGTAAGCAATTTAGGCATGGATTACAATTCAAACATGGCATCAACAAGCCAATAAAAACAACATAATTAAGGAGTCTAAATATGCTCCTAAACAACCAGCAAAAGCACAAATCAACAACACCTATCCCATTGCTTAACTATTACATTCTACCACTTAATAAATCATACACTGATCTAACCATTAGCAACACTTGGAGGCCTTTCCTTGCCCTTGCCACCCACAAGCTATTGATCTGCATTGTCGAACAAAAGAGAGCGTAAGCATAAAAGCTTAGTGAGGGTAAGCTCATAAAACAAACCTTCGACAATGCAGGGTCCAAGCACGAGCAATTTCCATGATGAAATGCATGATCTTACCTCCGATCCGCAAAAGCTAAAATGACCATGATGCATGAACATATAATAAACATTATGTCATGCTCAACAACTCATAAGCTCAACATACAATGATACATAACTCAGTGCATTAACCACATCATATATCAATTCATAAAGGGCATCACATTTCGTATCATATAAGCATATACACATGGTCTCATATTGGTATACACATACAACCTCATATTGGCACCTAGCTATGACTCGAATACGCGGATAACCCATTGGAACGCGTTTCCAACAACAACATTACCTCGGTGGGATTACACTCATCACCGGTCCTTGCATGGGCGGGATTCCACTCATCACCACATGCCCTACGGATGGGATTCCACTCATCATCACGTAGAAACGTATAAAAGCTTCCGGTAGAATATTACATCACCGTACTCCTCCTTGGTGCCTTAACGCCACCAAGGCCACGTACGTTTTGACTCAATTTGTGTGCACACTCATCCTAATGATCGATCATTGTACCCAAGCATACTAGTGCCAATATAAATCAAATTCCACAACCTTGTACAATATCAATTTCAATATAATATCCGTACTTAGCACGTACTCACCATGATTCCCCAAAATCATGCAATCCACAACATAACCTCTTTTCACAAACCAACACCACATGTATGGCATCCGAACAATTATCTCATCATATATCCACATTATGTTTGTCATCAACATGCATATAAAATCAATACATTAAGCCATACTTTCACATACATGTGTATCACATTATACATAATCATCATGAGGCACAATAATTAAAGAGTACATCCAAGGTCTCTAACTAAAGCTTAGGATTATGCTACCACCCTAATCCTAACTCTAGGTGGGTCTACCAAGCCCAACCTAGTTCACATGCTTGAACCAACCACTTCAAAACCAATTTAAAAACATTAATCACTCACCTCTACCTCCAAGCTCAAATACTAAGCAACCATGGTCTTCAATTTCCGGATTTGCTCCCAAGGCTTCACCAACTCAAAACCTCGTTTCTAGTCACCTCAACACAAGCAAAACAACCTCGAATCAACTCAAACATCAAAGTAGCTAACCCGGAATACAATTTAAACATCAAACCCAACATTTCAAGTCATGACCAAACCCCAACTTTATCAAATTCGAGTAGCCCATAAACCTTGACCAAAACTCAAGTTTCCAACACATTCTATACTCACAAATGATCGTTAAATCCAACCACAACATCAACCCATAGGTGCAAGCCAAGCTCCAACAATTTACAACCCAAACAATCATCAAAATTCCCATTTTCGCACTCCTATCTTACCCAGTAGAAAATTCCATTTTCAAACACCCAAATGACATCTAAATGGTCCCAAAGCACCCCCTAGCATACATATACCATCAGCCCTCTAATTACACCCTAAAACCCACCAAAAATCAACTTTTTGACACCTTAAAAATGGGTCTAAGAACCCACTTCGGATTTTCATTAAAATTTAACCAAATTAACATATAATGTGCATTTTAACATGATTAAACAAAGCCCCAACTCAATTCATCAAAACAAAATGAAAAACCCCTTAAAAACCCAAACTTTAATATAAACCCTAATTTTCAAAACTCCATAACTTTAAAATTTAAGACCATAGGTAGATAGGGGATAAAGAGGAGAGTAAGAAAACATGTTTACCTTTCAAAAACCCCTTGAATCGAAGTTGAAATCGAATGGAATAGTAGTTTGGAGTTTGAGAGAGTTTGGAATGGGGGATAGAGGTTTTCACGTTGGAATATGGTGAAAAGGGGAGAAGATGACAACTTTCAAAAGTTGACATCCTTTTTAAAAACTTTTGGGTAAGATTGCACTGTAGGTCCCTCCGTTTTTATTAAAGCTCAATTACACCACATTTTAGGTTGAATTGTTTTAATTATATTTTATTGACTCGAACTATAAACCCCGCTAACTCCTAGCCCCAAAACACGGGTGTTACAACTCTCCCCCACTTAAGGAAATTTTGTCCCCGAAATTCATCGAACATGAAGAGCCACTGAAACTGCTCCTACACACTTTCTTTTCTCTTCTAACTACAACATGCTCACCAGCTCGGTAGACTTACCACACAACAATAGATATCTGATGCTAAGATCTCAACTGATTCTTCGCCGCACGCAATTTCAAACTCAACTCAATCTCTTCAACAAACATAGCACGGAACATATCTGACTCACACTCCCGAATCATAGATACACAAATCACGTCACCAACCCCTTTTCTAACTCTGGTGGTAACCGCAATAATTAAACAACTGAACTAGCCCGATTCACAATCTCCTACAACACTGTTTGAACACTTGACTCATAACTTTCTCTGACTGATCCTCTGTCTTTAACAGGTAACCAAACGCTATACAAACGTCTTCGAAATTATTCTAGCTGAAATCTCGAATCTCTATTACTCACTTCCATTAAGAATCTTCCACGGATGTAACAAACTAGAAGAAAACTGAAGCTCGGTCTTGACACGCTGGCAATTTACACACTTACTCTCATACTGAACCACATTATTCATCAACTCGGTCCAGAAGTACTCATCTTCAACCCACAATACGTCTTCGTACCACTCAAATGCAATATGAATTAAACTGCCGTGTGCTTCGGCCCAAAACAACACGTCTCAAAACACTATGTCAATCGGTACAACTATTCTGTCTCTAAAAATGCAAACTTTATCATCTCTGAAACTGTATTCTGACGGTCTTTCTTCCACACTATCTTGCACGTGAGGTGTCAAGAATCTGTCTTGCAACTGTTGCTCTTCAAGCATTCTGACTCAATGTAGGTTCAACATGAAACTCGGCCACAAGAATACTGTCATTCGGTAACTGAATTCGGCAATTACATCTCGCAACTCTACTACTAATCTAATAACAAATACAACTCGGAACGTCGGTTACTACGTAGGCTCTCTTCGGATGATACTCAATCTTGAGATTAATGTCTTCAAACAATTATAACAACCTATGTTGTTCAAGTTTCAACTCTTCCTAAGTTGTCTAACAATTCAAGGTCTGATGACATGTACATACACACTGTGCATTTCTTACTATACAAGCTTTGTCTTCAAGTCTTCGAAGCAATTGCAACCGTAGTTAACTTTATGTCTCATATCAGATAACTCTCCTCACGGTCTTTCAACCATCTTGATGAACAAGCCGCAAATCTTCCGTCTTGCATAAGCACACAACCTAACCCTACATGTAATGCATCACTATGGTTCGCAAACTCTTTCTCTGATATAAGCTGATTTAAGGTCGAAGCTCTCTTCAAAGTTTCTTTCGGTTTCTCAAGGGCTCACTGTCTCGCATCTAACCACGCAACTGAACATTCTTCTGTAGCAATCTATCAATGGAGCAACTATCTTCAAAAGACTATTTACAATTCTCTGAGAGTAACGATGCTAGACCTAGGAACTATAGATATCTGTCACAGTCTTCAATTTCTTCCAACTCACATCTTCCTCTGTCTGTTCAAGATTTGTTCTAATACACTCGGCTAATCTACATGTCCTAAGAGAACATCTTCATTAACTCGAAGTTCACGTTGCACAACTTGGTATACAATTAATTCTCTAATAGAATCTACCACACTAACTTCAAAGCTTGTCATGATCTTCCTCGGCACTTGAATATACTTACGTGACATCTAGAAGAGCTACTACAACTGATCAAGAAACTCAGGAAAATATTCTGCTCAACATCTCTATGAAGGTAACTAATACACTAGTCAAACAAAACGGCATAACTCAGAGCTCAAGGTGATCACATCTTGCCCCTAAAGCTGTCTTCGGTACTTCAACTTTTCTCACTTTCAATTGGTAGTAAACGGATCTCAAACTAATCTTCAAATAGACTGAAGCACACACTAACTGACCAACAAATCACTGACACTCGGAAACGGATACTAGTCATTCACTGTCACTTGTTTCGACTGTATGTAATCTGAACACATTCTCGTACTGTCACTCTTTCTTCTTCACAAATTACACTGTAGAACTCTGAGATGATGCACTAGGCCTAATGAATCTAAGGTCTAACAAGTCTCGAAGTTAATTCTTCAACATTCTCAATTCTTCCGGAATTCATAAGTTACAGAACAAACAAAACAGAAGCAACCTCGAAAACGGTCTCAATAACAAACTCTTCTCCTCTAACAAGAGGTAAACCGGCAATTCTTCCAAACACTTCTAGGAAAAGAAAACACAACTATTCTAACATTCTGTGGTTTAATCTTCATTCAAAATCAAATCCATCACAATTGCTAAGCAAGCCTGTTTACTAAACTCAACCAATCTTTGACCTCTAAAGATGGATCAACATTCAATAAGGAGTTCACATCCTTACCTACTACTACAGTCTCACTAAAATCTGCGACTTCAAGGCAATTCTCTCTCTGTCTCAATGTATATCCTATCTTTGTGCTCTACAAGCCAAACCATGTCAAAAAGGTACATCGAAACCGTAGGAAGACAATCACTTCACATCTACTAGAAACTAGTAACTCTGAACCACCAACAAACATCTTCTGTACATCTTTCTGATCACTACTATCTCCCAAAAAGGCTAGTCACATGTGTCCCTACATCTAAGGTCTCAACAAGGATATCTAATTTCTTACATGCTCACACCACAGGAGGTATCCGCGGAAATTGCAATTTCACATGTACACAACTGATAGTCTTCTGTCCTCTTGTTTTCAGACTGGTTCTTCAACAAAATCTGACTCTTTTAACTGTTCGTAGAGCATCTCGTAACTTCAAGATTCGATTCTGATCACACACAAACAGTCATGTTGGACTTGTTCTACCCCTACCAAACAACTTGGAGTCAAAGCTCAAGACTCCCTTCTCGGCTCAACTGTATCGGAAATGACTTCATCTCTTCCACTTGCTGAAAGACAACTCAACGTACACTGACCCAATCACACAAACTAGCTCCCATTCACGGACACTGACCGACTGTCTTGCATTAAAATCATAGGCCGAACCCCAACGGTTACCAACTAACACTTCTGAAATTCAGATTACTCACACAAGACCCCTACCTAGATCTCTCTAAAAGAACTAAGGTACTCATACCTACCTCTGACACCTCATCGGGCACATTCAAACTTGCATACTCATTATCGATATACAAAAGCACGGGTTTAGAATCAACTGGAGGAAACAACTTATTACTGTACCAAGGGCTTATCTGTTAAAACATCGACACCACTCTAACTCCCACTCATATGCCTTCACTTCTTCTTACCAGCTAATGCCAGAGTTGATCACATCGTCCCTCATCCACAGGAATCAACCCACATACACACCGTCTCAAACGAACAAATTGTACCTCAATTCCGGTACAACCATACCTCCCTAACTAAGATGATGGACTCCCTCAACATCGTCCACCTTTTCAGAACTACAACTTCTACTTACCGAAAAGCAGTTAAATCAACAACAACATCAACAGTAAAACATACACGATTGGGTTAGCAAGGAAAGGCTTCCAAGTGGCTCAAGTATGTTTCCCCTCACTTAAAATCACTTTTTCGATGTAATAGTAGCAATGGGACTCTACGAAACATGTTTCAAAAAAATCAACACACATACACGCTCAACCAAGCATATAACAAGGCTTACTTGTTAAACAAGCAAACACATGCGTACTATCAAACAACATACATTCTCAATCAAACAAGCGTACACCACAGCATTCACGGATAACAAGCAACATGCTTACATGGCAAGCAACCACCGTGCAATTTCAATGCAAGAACTTAACTTACCTCACTTACCTGCCCAAGGTCTCGGTAACCTTAGGCTCTGATACCAACAAATCTAACCCCCTCGTCCCGGTCTAGTCGGATGACCGATCCGAGTGGGTCACACGGGGAAAACCGAAGCGAAACCCGTTAAGGTTCCCCCTCGGTTAACGACCTAGAAAATTTCCTTTTTACTTTATCTTGTCTATAGGCATAATTAAATCCTATGTGAAGTACAACAGCGGAAAATTGCAAACAATTTAACATCGACCAATCAAACGATACATTAAACAGCCCATTTTAGCCCTTTACAGCAGGCCGTATCGAAACGCCCTTAGGGTGTTTCGATACGCCTTGACTTAGTCAACAGGCCAGGGTCAACCATAGGGTGACCGTTTCGAAACAGGGGTGACCCGTATCGAAACGACCCTAACGGTCAACTTCTCGTGGTCAACGAGATTTGACCGTTTCGAAACACCAAGGACCCGTTTCGGTATGCCTAGATCTCGTCAATTTCTCAAAATTCTAGTAGCAAAAACGTACCGAAACAGCCCCTATCCGTTCCGAAACGGCTGGCCAAATGCAAAGGGACCGTATCGAAACAGGGTGACCCGTTTCAATACGCCCCTGCCTGCAGACTCCATTTTGGCTGTTTTAAGGCACGAGGGTGCCCCAAAACACCACCAAAACACCCTACAACTCTATAACAATTAAACCTAAGGCAACCCAACTATATTAGCATGCTTCAACATTATTAAGACGAGTCTAAACACCAAGGCAAGACATCACAAGTCATGCATTCATACAACATTTACAGGACATTATTTAGTCACACAACCACCCAACATGTACATACACCGAGGAAGACATACAATTGAATCAAAGATGACATTTAAGCACTCAAGTCTCATACTTCAACATTCAAACACAAGGGCAACCTCAAAAGGGCACATAGCCAACATTCATGGTAAGCAATTTAGGCATGGATTACAATTCAAACATGGCATCAACAAGCCAATCAAAACAACATAATTAAGGAGTCTAAACATGCTCCTAAACAACCAGCAAAAGCACAAATCAACAACACCTATCTCATTGCTTAACTATTACATTCTACCACTTAATAAATCATACATTGATCTAACCATTAGCAACACTTGGAGGCCTTTCCTTGCCCTTGCCACCCACAAACTATTGATCTGCATTGTCGAACAAAAGAGAGCGTAAGCATAAAAGCTTAGTGAGGGTAAGCTCATAAAACAAACCTTCGACAATGCAGGGTCCAAGCACGAGCAATTTTCATGATGAAATGCATGATCTTACCTCCGATCCGTAAAAGCTAAAATGACCATGATGCATGAACATATAATCAACATTATGTCATGCTCAACAACTCATAAGCTCAACGTACAATGATACATAACTCAGTGCATTAACCACATCATATATCAATTCATAAAGGGCATCACATTTCGTATCATATAAGCATATACACATGGTCTCATATTGGTATACACATACAACCTCATATTGGCACCTAGCTATGACTTGAATACGCGGATAACCCGTTGGAACGCGTTTCCAACAACAACATTACCTCGGTGGGATTACACTCATCACCGGTCCTTGCATGGGCGGGATTCCACTCATCACCACATGCCCTACGGATGGGATTCCACTCATTATCACGTAGAAATGTATAAAAGCTTCCGGTGGAATATTACATCACCGTACTCCTCTTTGGTGCCTTAACGCCACCAAGGCCACGTACGTTTTGACTCAATTTGTGTGCACACTCATCCTAATGATCGATCATTGTACCCAAGCATACTAGTGCTAATATAAATCAAATTCCACAACCTTGTACAATATCAATTTCAATATAATATCCGTTCTTAGCACGTACTCACCATGATTCCCCAAAATCATGCAATCCACAACATAACCTCGTTTCAGAAACCAACACCACATGTATGGCATCCGAACAATTATCTCATCATATATCCACATTATGTTTGTCATCAACATGCATATAAAATCAATACATTAAGCCATACTTTCACATACATGTGTATCACATTATACATAATCATCATGAGGCACAATAATTAAAGAGTACATCCAAGGTCTCTAACTAAAGCTTAGGATTAGGCTACCACCCTAATCCTAACTCTAGGTGGGTCTACCAAGCCCAACCTAGTTTACATGCTTGAACCAACCACTTCAAAACCAATTTAAAAACATTAACCACTCACCTCTACCTCCAAGCTCAAATACTAAGCAACCATGGTCCTCAATTTCCGGATTTGCTCCCAAGGCTTCACCAACTCAAAACCTCGTTTCTAATCACCTCAACACAAGCAAAACAACCTCGAATCAACTCAAACA
Organism: Hibiscus tridactylites; assembly: GCA_958450335.1. Taxonomy (NCBI): domain Eukaryota; kingdom Viridiplantae; phylum Streptophyta; class Magnoliopsida; order Malvales; family Malvaceae; genus Hibiscus; species Hibiscus tridactylites. The sequence continues at coordinate 109,279,869 of OY288267.1, read as the reverse complement.
TCAAAGTAGCTAACCCGGAATACAATTTAAACATGAAACCCAACATTTCAAGTCATGACCAAACCCCAACTTTATCAAATTCGAGTAGCCCATAAACCTTGACCAAAACTCAAGTTTCCAACACATTCTATATTCACAAATGATCGCTAAATTCAACCACAACATCAACCCATAGGTGCAAGCCAAGCTACAACAATTTACAACCCAAACAATCACCAAAATTCCCATTTTCGCACTCCTATCTTACCTAGTAGAAAATTCCATTTTCAAACACCCAAATGACATGTAAATGGTCCCAAAGCATCCCCCTAGCATACATATACCATCAGCCCTCTAATTACACCCTAAAACCCACCAAAAATCAACTTTTTGACACCTTAAAAATGGGTCTAAGAACCCACTTCGAATTTTCATTAAAATTTAACCAAATTAACATATAATGTGCATTTTAACATGATTAAACAAAGCCTCAACTCAATTCATCAAAACAAAATGAAAAACCCCTTAAAAACCCAAACTTTGATATAAACCCTAATTTTCAAAACTCCATAACTTTAAAATTTAAGACCATAGGTAGATAGGGGATAAAGAGAAGAGTAAGAAAACATGTTTACCTTTCAAAAACCCCTTGAATCGAAGTTGAAATCGAATGGAATAATAGTTTGGAGTTTGAGAGAGTTTGGAATGGGGGATAGAGGTTTTCACGTTGGAATATGGTGAAAAGGGGAGAAGATGACAACTTTCAAAAGTTGTCATCCTTTTTAAAAACTTTTGGGTAAAATTGCACTGTAGGTCCCTCCCTTTTTATTAAAGCTCAGTTACACCACATTTTAGGTTGAATTGTTTTAATTATATTTTATTGACTCGAACTATAAACCCGGCTAACTCCTAGCCCCAAAACACGGGTGTTACAGGTTTTGAAAATTAGTCTTTTAGTTTTTATAATAATATTTCTAAATCTCAAAAATTTTCAAAACCCCCAAAAATTCAACAAAACCTTAAACCCTAAAATTTATAAATAATTTAGGGTTTAAGGTTTTGTTGGAATTTGGGCTTTTTGAAAATTAGTCTTTTATTTTTATAATAAAATATTTATCTATTATATATTAAATATTATTTATAATATAAAAAAACATTTATATATTTTTTATTTTATTTATTATTTATATATTAATATATTTCTAATATATTTATATTATTTATATATAGTAATATTATTTATATGATAAACTGTCGTTTAGAATATATACTATTTGTGCTGGAAATAAAACAAATATGTTAAGTTTGCTTAGTGGTCAAGATGATGCCTTCGATTCCAAAAGTTCTTGGTTTGAATCCCATTGTTTGCATAATTTTTCATATTTTCCTCCAGCAAAATGACGCCGTTTAGGCAATTTAGTATCAAAATAACAGCACCAAAACAACGTCGTTTTGGTTTGGCGTCCAAGTCATCGCGACGTTAGAAAGTTAACGGCGCGGTAGTATAAACGAGTCAAAAAAATAAAGTTTAATGGTAAATTTGGACCAATTTAAAATTCGATGATAAAAATGAACCACCATCTATAATTCAGTTGTACCTGGCATAATTTACCCAAAAATAAATTATACTTCATCCCTTCACATTAAAATCCTGACTTCGTTTTGAAACATAAAATAATTTGAACCCAAGTTAACCTAATCCAATATGACCTAAACTCGAAATTCATCCGAACAAAAAGAATTAAAATTTTGAATCCAAAATTGTCATAATCCAAAACCAAACCGATTTGTGGAATTTACATGTATGGATAAAAAGGTTTCTTGTGTTGATTAGACTGGAAAGCCCGATAACTTATGGGGGTGTTTAAAAACCGGGCCTTTTCTATCCAATTGAAAAACCGGGCCTATCTCTATCTATTTGAACTTTATAAGATTCAACAACCCAAACAATATTTTTCCACCAATATTTTTCTACAAACCACACATCTTATAAAATCCAATTCTTAACATCGGTTTGTTATATCATATATTAATATATTATATTCGAGATCTTTTAATTAGTTAAGTGTTTAAAGATATTCGTATGCTTTATAGTTTGTGTTGGTTTAAGTCTCAACATTTATATTAGGTATATAAATATTGTTCTATTGTATCAAAATATATCATATTCACATAAATTAAAGAGACGATGAAGCATATTAAAAAAATAAAATACAAAATTTAAAATTGATCATCGCATGCATATGTGTCACACATGGCTAAGGCTAGTCATAGATTAATAAAGTTAAGTGAAATGGTACGTAAGATCATATCTTGTGATTACTTCATCTCCCTTCGAGAAAAAAAAGTGTTATCATATTTATCACAATATCACTATTTTTTGACAATGACAATTGAATTGTATTAAAAATTATGAAAGATATTACAAATATAACGCATCCAAAAAGAAACATATTGAGGACTAGTCTACTAAATTTTATACAAAAACGTAAAGGTGCAAAGTAAAGTAAATACTTCCATAGAGATAACATACCATCAAAATTCAGAAGCCTTCTTGAATCTCCTTGTCTCTAATCCAAACGAGACACTTTACGGGGTGAAAAATGAGTAGTAAGTGAATTAAACTATCAGGCAGATTGCTCCGCTACCCAGGTCTGATTACATCGGCAAAACAACCTTCGACCAAGTGGGGATCTATATTTCTATGACCGCCGATAGAATCATAATCAGAGATTAGCGCCATAAAGATCTCTGTATGAGCACCAAACGAGTGCTAAGGTATGCTGAAATCATGCCAAAACGACAGATGAAACAAACCACAAAAAATAAAGAACAAGCGTGTCATAAGGACAAAGGGAACGAGTGCCACAAAAGTAGAGATTCTTATCAAAAATATATATAAAAAAAGAAAATAAGAAAATAACAAACCCTAGCAATCGACAACCAATATTAAAATTGGTTGTCGACCATCGGCCAATGAAACTAAAGAAACAAGAGGCAGGACAGGCAGAAAAAAATCTAATGAAACTTAAGTTTTTTATTTTACTTTCATGATCATATATAACTAGTAATTGGTCTAATAAGATGAAATATTAAGTTTTTTATGTAAGAATAGAGATTTCAATACTAACGTTATAAATGAAACAAATTAAGTTGAAAAAATCACCTCATAATAATTTTTTTATATTCAATTCGAATTAATGCATAATGTCCATTAACTACTCTTAGTTATACCAAAATAATATTCATCATCATATATATCAACTTCTAAAACAGCGACGTGATTGAATGCACCACTCATTCACTTTAATATATTAAACTGATGAAAAAATAAACTTAAGTTTGTGTGTAATGTGATAAGAGTGACACACACATAACGTATTGTAATCTAAAATGAATTCGATAAGTGGAAAGAGGAGAATTTTTTTTTAAAAATACAACTTTTATGAATTGTTTAAAATTAATTACATGCTAGTATATGTTTATAGATATTTTTAACTCTTTGACAATGCACGCACACCTTGCAGACAAAACGATTGAACTTGGATCTTCTAAAATAAGCATCGTTCGTTTTTCTACTGAAACCATTTGTTAGGTTCTAAAAAACATAACTTTTAAAAGTGCCATGGTAAAAAACATTATACTTATAAGATAAGATAAATTATATTAAAAAAAAGAGCGAAATCAAAACAACAACAATAAATAACTAACTTCCAACGGTTTCATTGTCTTTAGAGTAGTTTGGCTAAAGTGTTATTGAGCAGTTGTTGAGTTTCCGATGACGGGAAACCTTGTCATCCTCAATTAATGTCATTTATCCCACGAAAGAGACGTTCATTATGGGCTGATTGCTCCTTTTCTTTCAGGGTCATGGTCACCTCACCTTAATGTACACAAAAACCATATATATAATATATGCGCCTTCATGGTGGGGATTCATAAGTCCTAATCTTGGCACCAAAAGGGGGATATCTTTGAGCCAGTCAGCCAGCTACGGATAATGATTTTAATAAAAGGGCATAGAATAATTATCTTATTACAATGATTCATGTTCTTTGTTCAATTACTTTGATTTTCTTACCATTCCAAGTTTATCTTTATGGAATTCCAATACGTCACCTCATCTCATCTGGTTGTTGTACATGCTCAAACGCACCTCGGTTCTCTCGCATTGGTCACGTCTAGTGCTGTAAATGAGACTAGACAGATCGCGAGGTATTCGAGTTCGACTCAGTCAACACTTAATTCGAACTAGAATTCGGCTCGAGTTCTTAACGAGTCGAGCCGAGCTACTCGATACCCGACTTGAAAAGCTCGCGAGCTACTCAAAAATATAATATAATATATTTTTATTTTTTAAATTTAAAATCTAAATTCTTAAACCTAAAAACCTAAAACATAAGTTCTAAACCCTAAAATCTAAATCCTAAATCCTAAACCTTTAAACCCTAAACTAACACCCTAAACCCTAAAATTAATAAGCTTGTGTAAACTTACACAACTTGTGTATCAAAGCTTTTTCCTAATGGGACTTTGAATGAGATGAGACATATCACAAGGTACTCGAGTCTGACTCGGTCAACACTCAATTCGATTGAACTCGACTCAAGCTCGAACTCAGCTCGAATTTTTAACGAACCGAGCCGAGTTCAAATTATGTAAGCTCATTAAAAACTGCTTAAGCTCAAACTCGACTCAAATTCTTAATGAGTTGAGTTGAGCTCAGCACAACTCAAGCTCGACTCGTTTACAACCCTAGTCACGCCAGACCTTTACTAATTTATATACTCTGTGTTCTAAGCAAGTTTATATATTTAGTTGAGGATAATCTTAATGACCCATCGAATACCCTTTCTGTGAAAAGTTTTGAATAGTTTATATATTTGCTTTTACTCTATAAACATTAAGGCATAATGCCAAAAAAAAGCACATAACATTTGACTGAAAGTTATTTTTGGTTAATATTCTTTTTTTTGAACCAATTTAATTAAACGTTTTATTTTGAATTAAAATGACTCTTTGCAGATGAAAATTATCAGTCAACTGACGGTAAACAACTTGAAATAATGTGACAAACTTACATGACAGTGCACGCCGTGATAACAGTGTAATATAGAAAAATATACCAACTTTACATAATGACACATTAGTCAAAAATATTTTTATAAAATTGTACGAAATATAAAATATTTTTTCTTCTGACGTGTCATTCTGACAAGTTATTTATTGTCAGTTGACTAACAATGTTCAGCTGTAGATGAACTATTCTGACTCAAAATAAAACGTTAAAAATTAAATTAATTCAGAAAAATAAAAATAAAAATAACTATCCAGCCAAATGTTATGAACATTTTTTATTCGTTATGTAAAATATTAATATTATCAACGTTTGACTTCTCGTCCTTAAAATTAAAAGTTCAAATACCCTACAAACACGTCAAATGAAATGACTGTTCGCATATCTTTAATAATTATTATATTATAAATTTACATGTAACCAACAAGTAAATTAGTTTAATAAAATTTAACATTAAATCTCTTAAATGAAGTTGAAGTTTTGAATCTTAACGTTATAAATGAATAAAATTAAATTTAAAAAATTGTCTTTTAATAAACATTTTATAATATCTAATTTAAATTATTTGATTAATATAACGAACACCAACATATATACAAAAAAAATATTTACAACTCCAACATTCAAGCTCAAGTCTGATTAGATCTCTACAATTTTTTGTATGACCGTCTTGGTATACAAATTTCAATAATCAGAAGTAAAATATACACAAAGGAGATTCTAATGTTACTACATGTTTTATTTTAAGATTTATAATCACTCAAACAAAATTTATAATAAAAAAAATAAAAATAATTATAAAATTATTTTTTCACTGATAATATATAAAATAATAACTTGTAACAAAGGTTAATAGAAAGCGGGCATCTACACGCGTGTAATGAATGTTTTACCAGGTTACATCCATAGATTCGTGGGGTGTAAAAGCACTTTATGGAGATAAGGAAATAGCCCAAATGATTGCCTGCCTGGCTGCCCAGTAACTCCTATTTTTGTTTATTTTCTAATTTATTTAGATATATTGGTAGGAGGAATAAATTATAAATGATGATGATTGGTGATTAGACAAGAGGAATTATATATAATAGCCGAGTAATGACTTTTATTACAAATGATGACTATACACTTTATCGTTTAGTAATCCAGGATGGCCGAGTTACGGACAAATTTTTTTTACTTGGTGTTCATTTTCATGTTCAATACTAAAAAATATTAAAAAATTAAATTTTAAGCATTAATTTTAAATTTTAAATTTTAAACCCTACATCCTACACCATAAAACTATATCTTACCCTAAATTTCTTAAACCCTAACTTCAAATTTTAAACTTAATTTTTTAATATAAGAGCATAAATAAGGACACCAAAAAAGTAGATGATTTTTATTCTCGAGTTGCATGCTCAGAAAGTAGAAATGGTTTCATAGTAAATCAAGTATCTCGTATAAAAATTCCAACCACTATATCAATATTTTTTGTTTTGTTTCATTTAAACTAGACCTTATATTAATGTAAGAGACTAAGAGTAAAGATCGAGTAAATAGTCTTACAAATTACTCGGAGAATAGTTTTGAATATATTAACAAATTATCACAAAAGAAAATTTAATTATATTATACCTCTAATTTTTTTGATCAGGGTGTATGTTTTAATGAATACAACATGAAACATAAATCTATCATCACGATATCTAAAAACTATGTAAAAAAAACAAAGGAAAAATATGCTAAAAGACAATAGGAGTAAAGTCATATGAAACATATGAAAATAATAATCTAAATACTAACCGAACGTGTAGGAATCCATGCATTATCATGCATCCTACATATATGTACACACACCTATGAGTAGGGATAAATCCTTGATTAGATAATAGGAGTAAAGTCAATAATTTTAAAATTAACAAAAAATTAATACATATTTATTTTAAAATTAAAAAAGCAATTTTTTTATGAATAGTTTAAATGTGATTACAAGGTAATATCTGTTCATAGATATTTTAACTTTTTGATAAATTATATGCACCTTGCAGACACTGCGATTAAACCAATGTCTCTTGAAATCAATATCATTCGTTTTTTCACTGAGACACTTGTTGAGTTCTAAAAGGAGTAAAATTTAATTATACTGTTATTCAAATTAAAAGGGACTAAAATTATTAGTTGGACAAAAATATTTGGAGGATAGAGACCCCGTCCGATCTTTTAGTAATTCCGTCTCTAGATATTGGTATCGGTACTGAATACTGATATTGACAATAATTTTTATTTGTTTTGAGTATGGCTTATGGGTTCTAATGTTGGCGACCAAACAGGTATATGAGGGGTGAAAAAAAAGAAATAAAGGGCGAAAAGGTTTTGGCAAAAAAAAAAAAAAAACAAACAAACAAAAAGAAAGGGGTAGAGGAAATTATATAAAAATGAAAGCAGTGACGAAGTTGAATATATGGTGGAAGGGCCATGCCCTCAAAAATTTAGGTTCATTTATTTTTAGGCTTTTTAATTTTAATAACAGTTTAACTAAGACCTTGCTTTTTTTTGTTGCTTTTACCAACTTAAATACATTTTTAAAGTAAAAACAACCAAAAACACTCAATTTTGAGTGTCAAAATTTTAATTTGTCCACTATTTTAGCTTCTCAAACTTTAATTTGCCAAAAGTTAGTTTTTCTAGCTTTTGCAAAACTTTAGTTTACTCCAAACCTTGGTTTACCCACCCCAACCAAAAACAAAGCTTAAATCTTGATTTTCAATTTTTTGAGATCAATTATTTATTAGATTATTTTGGTGGTAAAATTAGAGAAATTAAGTCTTGATTGTTTTATAGAAAAAAACTATGGCTTAAATATTTTTTACATCCCTATTCGTTTTAAAACTAAGTGAATTAAGTCATGAGTTGTCATTTTTTCAATTTAAATACTTTTAACATAATTTAAATACTTTTTAAATCTTTATCAATTTCAAAATTAAGTAAATTACACCATAACTTTTTAACTTAAATTTTTTTGTTTAATACCCGACTTATTAACAGATTAATTTAAGTCGAATCTTATAAAAACTTCAATATATAAACGACTCTTTTAACCTTTTAATTTATATACAATCTAAGTCTTGACTTATAATTTCTTACAAATTATATTTAATTTCCTAATATTTTATCCTAATTCCGTCCGGAGGACTAAGAATAATTCGTAAAGAATAAATGAAACAAACAAAATGATTGAAAACGTGTATAGAAGGGTATGAGGTAGGGAGGTAGCCCTGAGGACTGAGCTGTTGCTAGTGGATTCATATTAAAATATGCAGACAACGAGCATTTTCAGGCTTTTGTAGTAGTAAGTGGATTATTATTATTATTATTATTATTATTATTATTATTATTATTATTATTATTATTATTATTATTATTATTATTATTATTATTATTATTATTATTATTATTATTATTATTATTATTATTATTATTATTATTATTATTATTATTATTATTATTATTATTATTATTATTATTATTATTATTATTATTATTATTATTATTATTATTATTATTATTATTATTATTATTATTATTATTATTATTATTATTATTATTATTATTATTATTATTATTATTATTATTATTATTATTATTATTATTATTATTATTATTATTATTATTATTATTATTATTATTATTATTATTATTATTATTATTATTATTATTATTATTATTATTATTATTATTATTATTATTATTATTATTATTATTATTATTATTATTATTATTATTATTATTATTATTATTATTATTATTATTATTATTATTATTATTATTATTATTATTATTATTATTATTATTATTATTATTATTATTATTATTATTATTATTATTATTATTATTATTATTATTATTATTATTATTATTATTATTATTATTATTATTATTATTATTATTATTATTATTATTATTATTATTATTATTATTATTATTATTATTATTATTATTATTATTATTATTATTATTATTATTATTATTATTATTATTATTATTATTATTATTATTATTATTATTATTATTATTATTATTATTATTATTATTATTATTATTATTATTATTATTATTATTATTATTATTATTATTATTATTATTATTATTATTATTATTATTATTATTATTATTATTATTATTATTATTATTATTATTATTATTATTATTATTATTATTATTATTATTATTATTATTATTATTATTATTATTATTATTATTATTATTATTATTATTATTATTATTATTATTATTATTATTATTATTATTATTATTATTATTATTATTATTATTATTATTATTATTATTATTATTATTATTATTATTATTATTATTATTATTATTATTATTATTATTATTATTATTATTATTATTATTATTATTATTATTATTATTATTATTATTATTATTATTATTATTATTATTATTATTATTATTATTATTATTATTATTATTATTATTATTATTATTATTATTATTATTATTATTATTATTATTATTATTATTATTATTATTATTATTATTATTATTATTATTATTATTATTATTATTATTATTATTATTATTATTATTATTATTATTATTATTATTATTATTATTATTATTATTATTATTATTATTATTATTATTATTATTATTATTATTATTATTATTATTATTATTATTATTATTATTATTATTATTATTATTATTATTATTATTATTATTATTATTATTATTATTATTATTATTATTATTATTATTATTATTATTATTATTATTATTATTATTATTATTATTATTATTATTATTATTATTATTATTATTATTATTATTATTATTATTATTATTATTATTATTATTATTATTATTATTATTATTATTATTATTATTATTATTATTATTATTATTATTATTATTATTATTATTATTATTATTATTATTATTATTATTATTATTATTATTATTATTATTATTATTATTATTATTATTATTATTATTATTATTATTATTATTATTATTATTATTATTATTATTATTATTATTATTATTATTATTATTATTATTATTATTATTATTATTATTATTATTATTATTATTATTATTATTATTATTATTATTATTATTATTATTATTATTATTATTATTATTATTATTATTATTATTATTATTATTATTATTATTATTATTATTATTATTATTATTATTATTATTATTATTATTATTATTATTATTATTATTATTATTATTATTATTATTATTATTATTATTATTATTATTATTATTATTATTATTATTATTATTATTATTATTATTATTATTATTATTATTATTATTATTATTATTATTATTATTATTATTATTATTATTATTATTATTATTATTATTATTATTATTATTATTATTATTATTATTATTATTATTATTATTATTAGGTTCTCAAACAAGAATTTTTTTAAAAAAATTTGACAAGTGAAATCTCAATTAACTTTTTAAAATTTATTTTTTTAAAAAGCTAAAAATCTATAATTAATTTTTATTATTAAATTGGTATATTTTAATAATGGTGTATTATTAATTATGTTGAGGATAGTTAATAATTTTATTAAATAGATAAATTAAATAATTTATGGTCAACATATATACAATTATTGTATATAAAATTTAGTACATTTTAATAAGTGCATATTAAATTTATATATATATATATTATTGTATAATTTAAATTTCAATATGAAACTAATTAACATAGATTTAAAAACAATATCCCTTAATAATATATTAACGATTGTTAATGATTTTATTTTATAAAATGAATAATTAAATAATCCATTTTCAACGTATTTAGGGTGGCTTGGGTTTAAAGAATCTAAGTAGTTGAAATCGTGCTTGCATGTTGCAGCTTTTGAAAGGTATCCTCGCAGGTGAAGGCTCACTATGGGTGACTTGGATCGATCAGTATGCCTTAAAAGGTTCAGATTTCTGGCACATTTCATGCAATTCCCACTATAGTTGGTTTGTTAAAAAATTGCTCAAGATCCGAGATGAGGTTGTAGTTGTATTTGCTAATGTTGTCGATTTGAGACTAGTCAAAACACGATGAATTTGGAATGAAATTGGAGACGGACTAGAGTTGCTTGGCACAAGATTGTATGGTCCCCCCTCCATATCCCGAAGCACGCCATCATTATTTGGATGGCAATACTTGATCGGCTACCCACCAAAGACAGACTACTCCGAATGAGAATTATTATTGATAAATCATGCCGAGTGTGTGGAGCTAGTTCCGAGTCACGTAACCTACTTATTCTTCGAATGTTCAAAAATACCCAACCCGATAATTTTTTCGGGACACGGGCCGAAAGTTTTTCTTTATCGGGTACCCGACCCGACCCGATAATTTTTAATATATATTTTTATATTTTAAATTATATTTTTCTTTTAAGTTTCTTAATATTTTTACTCTAAAACTAAATTTAAATCCCTAAATTCTTTCTATTTTGTATTATATATATTTTTAAGTTTTAAGTTTAAAACTTTTTAAAAATATTTTTGTGTTTAATATATATATATTTTTAAAATTTTAGAATTAAAAAAATAAAAAATATAAGCCGGGTACCCGACAATAAACACCCCTACTACCTGGGATGACGAACTGCGATGGGTTATTGGAAATCTAAAGAGTAAGTCCTTGATTGTTCGTATACTGAAAAGTGCTTGGAGCGCTCACATTTATGTTATTTAGAATGACAGGAATCTCCGATCATTCATAGGATTAACTCGTACTGTTGATGTGATTATTGACTGTATAAAAGATGTAATTCGAATCTGTTTGTATGAACGTCAGATAGATGATATAGATACTGTAAATAGGCAAATTTGTGCATATTGAGAAATCATTTTTTAATTGCTTTGTAAAACCTTCTTATTTTTTAGCAATTAATTGCTCCTTGAGTTATTACACATCAATTATCCAAAAAAAATATTGTTACATTAAATTTAGTACATTTTAATAATTGTATATTAAAGAACCCAACACGTGATGGTGTTCATCTTAAGAGACTCAGGTTCAAATTTTTTTGTCTACAAGATGTATGTGCACATTGTCAAAAAGTTAAGAATATATATGAACAAATATTATATTGTAATCACCTTAATTTTAATGTGCGAAATCATTATAAACTAAAGTATTTAATTAGGATAATTATTAACCTATTCAAATTAAAATTACTTTATAGTGTTATAAACAAATTTTGCTAATGGATTCCGTGCAAACACAAATATAAACATTTTTCAACAATTTTTATATATTAAAGATTTGACCAGAAACCATGTACAATTTAGGGGTGTTGATACTACGTTAACAATACCGTTTATCTTAAACGGTGGGTGAATCATAGTCTAACCGTTTTAACCGTTAACGTTTAACCATTTTAATCGCTAATAGTTAACTATTGTTAACATATAACCTATTATATTTTTTTACATGTTCACTGCTTATTTTGAGAATAATGAAATTATATCTTCGATGAACATCATTAATCAATCTTGTGAACAAACTATATGTATAGATAATTTAATAACGATTAACCTATTAATTAACCATTAATCATCGCTTCGATTATCCAAAACTGTTTAGATTTAACGGTTCAATTAATTAACCTGTAAAATATAACTGTTGTATTAATTAACGGTTATTGTTTAACGCACACCCCTTAGGAATTAATTTTAATATTTTCATTTTGAAACCAAAATTCTGTTTTTCAATTTCTAAAAGTTAAAAAATAAAAATTATATTTTAAAATTAAAAGAAATAAAAGCAAAAAAGTATTTTAGATTTTTTTTGAAAGCTAAGGTGATTATAAGTAGCATCTATTCTGAATATACTCTCAACCATTTGACAATGCATACCAATCATCATGTTGCAGATGCTGGTGCTCGAACCCATAACCTTTAGGGGGCGTTTGGTTCACGGAAAAGATTATTACTTGGGATAATAATCTTTTCCGAAATCTTATTCCCATGTTTGGTTTGTCCTCATTCCCACCAACCCGGAAAAGATTATTACCAACAGTAGTACTTTTTTGTCAACATTCCAGGAATGTGATTCCCACCCTTCCCTTAGGTATTTGTCAATTCCCGCCACTTTGGACAAAATTACCCTTAAAGTAATAGTTTTTTTAATTTGGATCATTTGTAGCATATGTAAATGATGTAAATTTATTAAATAATTTTGTTTCATATTAGTTTGATATTTAAATGATTTTACACATATTTAAAAGTAGTTTAATATTTAAATAAAAAAATCATGGCTATGAAAATTTTCGATAAAATGTCTAAATACTCTGTAAATTTTTTATAAAATTTTATTAATAAAATAAAATAGACACATAGCATATTACAAAGAGAAACTTTGTGTTTATTGGTTTTATGTTCTAATTTCGTAGAAATCCTCGCAACTTAGTGTTTCATGATACGATCATCATCTCTTATTTATCATTTTTCCTTGACTTTATGTGATTTATTATTATTTTATTATTTCAATCGTGCTTTAATATTTGGAGAGTATATTTATTTAAAACTATTTTATATAATTAGTTTAAGATTTAAATGTCGTTACCCATTAAATATTTATTTATTTGAATTTAATTTTAAGAATTTTAATATTAATAAAAATATATATTTCATATTGTTTATAATAATTATATTAGTAGTATGCTAAGTATAAGTGTATGAATCTTCAAGCAAATGTTTTTAAACTAATATTGAAAGTTTAACTTGTTAAAAAAATATATCACAAGGACAATATAGTAAAATTTACTTCCATGTAATCTTATATTCCCTCAACCAAATAATGTAATCTTACATTCCTACCAAATAAACCAAACAAAGTATTTTAACAATCCCAGTAATATCTCAAGTAATGTTACATTCCAGGAATCCTATTCCCAAAGGTAATCCTATATTCCGTGAACCAAACGCACCCTTAAGAACAACAACTGTTCCCTTAACCACTGAGGCAAGTTAGTTTGTACAAATATTTTGAAAAACTAAAGAAACCTAAGACTTTTCAAATATTTCACACTATCGTTACTGTTAGACTATTTTAACTTCATTTTCCCATTATTTCTTAAAGTGAACTTATAAGAGATTTTTTTAGTCCACTTTTAAGGGTGAGTGTGCCGGACAACAACTTAATTTAAGGCTAAAAAATGACGCAACTAAAATGTTAGAAAACACATAACCTAAAATGTTACCGCACAACCGAATGATATTCTTTTTGATAACATTTTAGGTTGATGGTAAGTTTCGAAATTCATAGCCAAGTTTCAAAACTTGTCGTGAAAAAATATTTAGGTAACATTTCATGTTGCAACCTAAAATGTTATAAAAAAAATTTATAGGCACTGTTTGGTAAATAGCGGGTTGAGCTAAAATTAGAGGTTTGACCGGTCAAATTCGTTAAATTGAACGTTTGGTGAATAGCGAATTGTGGCGAAACCTCTAATTTTGAAAAAGCCGCTCATAGGAGCTCTTTGAAATTAGAGATTTTGATATAAGAGTTATAAAGACCCCTTTACTCTTAACAATTATAAAAAATCTTCAAATAACCTAAATTTAACATTTTCTATTTTAATTCTCCACCCTCACGTATTTATTCTCACACAATTATATGTGTATTTAAATTGTATAAAAATAATTATATAAATAATAAATTAATATATAGATCCTTCAAATATGCTTAGTAATGTTATATTAAAAAATTATTTTTCATAATCTAATTAATATTAATAGATACAAAATATTGATAACTAATAAATTATCATTTAATGTAATCATGTCCTTGTATGTCATTTTGCTTGTTTAAAGAATCAAACAACTATCAGCCATTACTTAATTTTACCAAACACTTTTATACAATCAACTAATACAATTCGCTAGTCAAATTAGCTAATGTAATCAACTATCATATAATGTAATCCACTATCAGCTATCTGCTAATTGTCAAACAGGGTCATAATATTTCGATTGTGTGAGTAACATTTTAAGCTTTATGTTTTCTAATATTTCAGTTGTTCTGTTTTTTAATTTTAAATTAAGGCGTCGTATCCTACCGTCACCGTATTTTAAGGGTTTCTTCTTTTAAAGGAACTTATAATTTGAAAGGTAGTTTCATTCCGAATTTAGGGATTTAACCATTCACTAACCTTTTTATATCAAAAGAATGTGACCTCTCGAGTACCATAATTTCATCATTTAAGAACAATTTCATTGGTGTTTGTTCCGGTTTCTATGAGTTGGTTTTTTAATCATTTTTTTCTATGTTATCAAATAAATAAGTTTTTTTTGCTTGAGCAAAATAAAACAAAACAAATATTCAAATTGCAATATATGGATAGTTCTATTCTATAAATAAATATACATATCTATATAGAAAAGAAGAAGAAGAAATTGTTTGAGATTAATTTCGCGATTTAACGTCAACAGAGACTAAAGCGATGACATATATAACGGATAAAATTCGTCTGCCCTTTTTTGGTGTCCCTACATATGCCCCAACACTAAAAAACACTACAAAATTAAAAACTAAGCCATAACCCTAAATTCTAAACCCTAGATCCTACACCCTATACCCTAAAAAATACACCCTACCCTAAATTCCATAAACCCTAACTACAACCCCTAACCTAAAACCCTAAACCCTAAATCTAAAATTAATTTTGAGTGTGGAGACATATGTAGGAGCACCGAAAAGGGGTAGAAGATTTCCATCCATATATCACACATATTTAATCGAAAAATATGTATATGTTGAGAATAAAATATATTGAAGATTTTTCATAAGGAGAAAAATAATTAATTTAAAGATAATTTTTAAGACATGACATACATTTAGGGGTGTAAATGAGTCTAAGTCGAGCTCGAGTAGTGTTGTGTTCAACTTGGCTCGTTAAGAATTCGAGTCAAGTTCAAGCTTGAGTTATTCGAGTCGAGCTTAGTAGTACTGAGCATGACTCGTTAAGAACTCGAGTCGAACTTGAATAGCTCACAATATGTCTCGTCTCATTTACATTATTATTATTATTATTATTATTATTATTATTATTATTATTATTATTATTATTATTATTATTATTCAACAACATACATTTTAGTTCACTTTAATTTAAAAAATAATATATTATATTTTCGAGTAGCTCAAGAGCTTTTTGAGTCGGATATTGAGTACCTCTCGGCTCGACTCAAGTCCAATCAAATTGAGTGTTGATCAAACTTTAACCGAGTCGAATTCGAATAACTCGCGATCTGTCTCATCTCATTTACATCCATACTTACATTACATTACAATATTCATACATGAGAATGTGATGAGAAAGGAGATAAGACAATTAACATTTCATTAGCATTACATTACATTGGTCAATCCCATGTGATAAGATACCAAACCATATATGTGTGTGTGTCACTCCCATCCAAAAATTAAAATTCACATTCTCGACAGTAAGCATCAAAGTGGGGGTGATGCTGAGGAATATCACATCCGTAACCAAACTTAATTTTTAAAAAAGAAAAAACTAATACTAGTATATAAATATATAGGTAGAGAGACAGCAGAATCCACAGTACCACGCGTGTGCTTCCTTGTTGTTTTACAATGGGCTGTAACGCTACCCCCACCCACTTATTCTTCATCAACTCCCCCACACAAATTTCAATCTTTTCATCCCTTAGGGCATCACAATAATTGTAAGCAAAAGGCATGTTGGTCGACTATCATCATTTATCAAAAACACTACATGTAAATTAGTGCTGCTATTTTATATTCATGCCTTATTATTTGGGTCTCAATAAAATATTTGAAAAAATGCCGCTCTTAGGTTGTTGTAAGTGGGGAAATTATGATAATTGAATTGATTTCGTGGCTTGAAAATCTTTGCTATCAGTATCATGTTTGCTTTTTGCCCTCGCAAAGCATGCGCATTACCCATTTACCCACCACCACCCCTCTTCTCACGCACTCGTAAGGTTTCACAGTTTTAAGCATTCGACTAACACGTAAATTTATTATTAATTGAACACAGATGATTAGAATAGACAAATAGTCACGTATTTATTCTTAATCAAATCGTATTTAAATAAGAATTGACAATTTATATATGTTTGAAGCTTTTATTTCTAAGTTTGGGTTTTGGTTTAATGGAGACTTGACATTGTGGTACTGCAACTTGTCTATATGCTTGCAATTGGGAGATATTTATGTATTGCATGTATAGTTTGGTTGCTTTTCGTCATAAATCAAAACATGCTTTCAACAGGTAAAGTCATTATCGTATAAATAAATAACCAAACAAGGAAAAAAAGTTGTTTCAAACTTAATATAGAATCCAAAAATGTGTTAGGTTATCTTCCTCAAAATTAAGTCCAACGTGTACGGGCGTTTGTTTCGTGGAAAAGATCATTACCGAGAGGAATATTTTTTCCGAAATCACATACTCACGTTCGGTTTAGGAGCATTCCTTCCCTAGGGTAATACTACATTCCCAATAGTAACTTCTTAAACCGAAAATAGTGAGAATGTCATTCCCACCCTATTCTTAGGTATTACATGATTTCTACCATCTTAGACTAAAACACCCTTGAAATAATGTCTTTTATTCATGTAAAGCACTCTTTTCTATTTCCCCAACAATATTTCTTGTTTTGATATGTTAAAATAATTTCTTGCATGCCTAAATTGTTGCATAATAAAATACATAGATCACACTCATCATTAAAAAACAAATAAATAATAAATTGTAATAATAATTTTTAGTATTATTTCTTTTCTAAAAATAATATTATTTTAATTAAATGGAAAAAAGTATGTGTTATTCAATTTTAAAACACTTTACAGATAATGTTTGAAATTTTAGATTTTAAAGAATTCGTTTAGATTTTAAAAATAATGTAAATTGAGTAATAAAACATGTAAATATAATATAATAATGTAAATTGAGTAATAAAATATGTAAATATAATATAATAATGTAAATTGAGTAATAAAACATGTAAATATAATATTTATAGTTAGTTATTGGTATATTTGATTCAATGGCGAATATGATAATTATTAGAGTAGTTTATGGATTTAAAAATTTTCTGTATTTTTAGATATATGATTATAATAAAATCACAATTAATTTATACATTATATATGCATATATTCAAATATATAATATTGTACTATAACATTAAAAATATATATTAAATTATTTGTGTAAGAAATTTATAAAACAAAAATATACAAATTAAAATTAAAAGAAAAAATATTTCCTATGAATTTTCATGCAAATATTTTCAGTTTAATATTGGAAGTTCGACTTGTTAAAAAGAAAATATACCACAAGGATAATTTTGTGAAATATGCATTCTGGTAATCTTATAATCCACCAACAAACACTTTAAATTTACATTCCCGTCAAACAAACCAAACGAAATAATGTAACATTCTAGTAATGTGTGAGGTAATGAATCATTCCGAAAATTCTATTCCCGAGAGTAATGTTATATTTTGTAAACCAAAGGACCCCTTATAGCGAAAGACTCTTCCAATCAGCTTGTGAATCGGGCCAACCAACTACCCATAATTAATCAGAATTAACGTTCTTCGATGTCTTGATTTACCAACTCCAACAACCGAACGAATTGACAATATTCCTTTCCCAACACACTTGTAATTAGGGGTGTAAAAACAATCCCGACTTAAAAATTCGACTGAAACCAACTAGAGTTTAAAATGGCTATGATTTGAGTTGGACCTAATTGACGACTTGAACTTGATCCAAGTTTAACTTGATGTTGTCCGGAAGCTAAGTTGAACCTAATTGTTTTGGATCTGAATCCAAATTGAACTCGATAATGTAATAACTGAACTGAACTGAACATGATATGAACTCGAACCGAAAATTAACTTCTTAAATAATGGATATAACCCAACTTGAAACGACCAAGATCTGATTTTTCCCCACTTATTAATTGACATACCCTATTAATGACCCGACATGTTAATTGACCCTACATGTTATTGACACTAATGTGAATTGACCGAACTTGTAATTGACCAGAATTAATATTGATATGGCCTGTAATTAATTAACTTTAAGTGATTGACTAATTGACTTAATGTATTGTATTTAATTTTTACTAAGTATTTGTTTTAATCGAAAAATCCAATATTTCCACATCACTATCACGACTATATATTGATTGTTAAAATTTCTTGAATTTATTTCCTTATAATTATTTCAAAAATCCTAAGAAATTAATTGTCACATACACTACTTTTCAACTTAATGTGACAAAAGTTTTCTTCATGAAAATATTACTCCAAATATTTTCTATGTTCTAGATTGATTGAATTACTCGAGCATATACTTGAGACCTGAGAGAGTTGTGATTATTTTAAGGAAGCATATGAAATTCTAATATATACGTGTACTTGAGAGAATTGAGACTTCACTCGACTTGAACTTCATCCAAAACCGATATAACCCGACCTAAATTTTATATGAAATTGATGTGACCCAACATGAACTTGACCTCATACCCATATTGACCCGACCTGACTCGATTCACACCATTGACGTAACCTAATATAATTTAAACCGACCTGAAACACATCTAAGTACCAAATTTTATATCCTTACTAGTTTCCAACTTTACAACCAATAGGTCATTCTACGAGTGTCTCTCATGATCTCATAATTATCTTACAATAAAACCTAATTTTTCTTCTGTTAGGTGTCTAAAAGTCTTATTTTATTTACTATTTTTACTCATATTATTGTAAGACTTATGCAAATTTTAGTTGCATAAATAGGCATTCATGCATATTCTCATAATTTCCTCCACCATTAAGCTTGATACATATTTTAGTGTATTTTGTGGAAAATGTGCTGTTTTAGTATGTATTTTGGTGCATACAGGAAAATTACCCGCCGAGCCTACCGCCGTGACAACCTGCCACCGCGACAACCTATTACCGAGCCTAATGCCAAGGCAACCTACCGCCGAGCCTGATGCCCATACAACCTGCTGCCGAGCTGCCCGCCGCGACAACCACAATCAAGATGACAATTGGAGTGCGACTGAAAGAGGAGAACTTTCCAAAGCTACAGAGACAAAGCACTTAAAGATTAGAGGTTGCAAACACTCGAAAAAAGCCAGAGAAAGGGCAATTCAGAAAAAGAAGAAAGAAAGTTTCCATACAAAGAATTGCATAGATTAGATAATCTGCCCCGTTTGATGAATTTCACTATTTTTCTCTATAAAAGATACTACTCAGGTATGTGTTTTACTGTGCGCAAGAACTTGCCCAGACAGACAATGTCGAGGTGGCAAGGAGGGCAGAAGGAAGAAGCTGGACAATCGATGGAAGATGCTGATGAAGAGCTGATCAAACTATGCCACAGAGGTTAAGCCCAGAGTAAAGAGCCCTGTTGAGCCACTCACACAGATACATACGTCTGCTGAGGCAACAGATGGTGTGCCACCGAGGCAGCATCTCAAGGGAGCTGAAAATATGCAAAGTGGTATGCGATGGGAAGAACACATCAAGCCCAAAAGCTCAAGAAAAGCCACGATCAAAGTTATGGTGGAAAAAGTCAAACTAGAATCTAAGAAGAATTAATGATAGAGATTTTGTAACACCCCCTTCCCGACCTAGTAGAGAACCGGGTCGGAGAGCGCTACCGAAAAACATAACGAAGATCAGAGATATAAATCTTAAACTTTTAATCAATATTTTAGTGCCAAATATGTCAATTTTATTACTAACTCAAAAGTCATTATAGCTTCAAAACCTTATACAAAACTGTTGGGATGTGTGGGGCTCGATTCGTTCAACCGATTTTGCTCACCAAGTGGTGGAGAGGTGGATATTTGGGTGGAAGGGTTGAGGAAGCTAGAAAGAATAAAGACACAATGATTTATAGTGGTTCGACCTTCTAACAAGCACCTACATCCACTACCTTAGCTCCCCACTAAGGATTTCACAATCAATCCACTAATTGATTCGTCCCCTTTTCTAGGATTAGGAGGAAACCCTTACAACCGATCAAGCTTCTACCCAAGCCTTGATCAAAAACCCTCTTTTACAAAGAGATAAAGAAAGCAAACTTAAACCCTCTAATAGGTATTTGTTTGCACAATGAAGCACTCACCCAAAACCTAAAACACTTGAGCAAATTTGACAATTATGGCTCACTAGTGTTTGTCTATACAAGAAATGACAAATTAAGCACTAAGACAATTTCTTGATCATTTGTTGATTGACAATTGAAGCATTAGTCTTCTCTTGATGCTTGGAGGTCCCTTTTATACTCCCAATTGAGTTTATAGCCGTTTAGGACCGTTGAGGTTGAAATAGAGTCGTTGGAGCCTTTAATTCCCTCCATAAATGCAGTTCTGCAGCTCCCCGTTTCGAAACGCTCGAAGCCGTTTCGAAACACTCTTAATGTAGAAAGAGCCGTTGCAGTCTGTCAGGGCACCCGTTTCGGAACACCCCCTTGCCGTTTCGGAACGCGTATCGGAACGCTATAAGCCCGTATCGAAACGACCTGCATTCAAAAGTTAGTTGGGAAAGAGCCGTTGGGGTTTATGACCGTTGTGGTCAGTGCCACGTGGGCGTATCGGAACGACCTAGCCCGTTTCGAAACGCTAAGGCCCGTTTCGATACGTGTATCGAAACGTTTTAGCCACTGGAGGCACCTGTTTCGAAACGCCCTAAGGTGTTTCGAAACACTTGGTCAGTTTTGTGAAAATCGGCCTTTGAAAACATGAAAAACCTTTTTTAAAGACATCCCTAAACATGTTTGGACTTTGGAAATGTTTTAAATACTTTTTAAATCAGTCCAAATTATTTTTCAATTATTATATCAAAACATTAGTTCTACAATCTCCCCCTTTTTGATATAATAAAACCACTTGAAAAATTGTTTGGGATTCTCCCCCTTTAACTTAAAAAAAGTGAATAAGAGATAAAAAGTTTTAATTCAAATAAAGCTCCCCCTTATTCATTTGAAAAATCAATTTTTCAAACCATTTCTCCCCCTTTTTGTTATATCAAAAAGAATTTGAAACATGAAGTTCAAAAATAACAATAGAGGTAAAAATTTTGATAAAAATGAAAATTTGGTTTTAAAATGGCTCCCCCTTACTCAAAGCATCATTGAAATGTTAGTCCAACATATATGATCATCTAGTTGAATTAAATAGAAAATAAGACAAATAAATTCAAAAACAACTAGAAATTTTACCAACACTTGAACCCAAGGGAGGATGTGAAGCCTTCCTTCTTCAAGTGTTCTTCCTTGTGTGTATGGAGCTCCCCCTCAATGTTTGACTTGTTGAACATCTCCATCACACCTACAATAGACAATCAAGTAACTTTTGGTATCCAAATTGCTTTGGATCCATAAACGTTAGTTGCACAAAATTTAGTCCCCTTAGGAATCCATTTCAATTTCATCCTTTTTAATTGAAGTATTAAGTCCTTTTGGGACCCAAACACTTCTAAAACATTTACCATTTATAAATCTAGAGGCACTAGATTGTCTAACATAAAAATTTGATTTTTCAAAATTGTTTTTCTTTTCAAGCTCTTTGGAAATCAAATCTTTTTCTACTTGAACATTTTGAAGCAATTTTTGTAAATCAAGACATTTTAACTCAAACTCTTCAAGTTTTGCTTCAAGTTCAAGTTTGGTTTTAGAAAGCAAATCATTTTGAATTTTTAACTTTGAAATCAATTTATTGTTTTTCAAAATGTGGCTTTTAAAATCTAAAACCAAATCATCATAGGCATCTTGTAATTCATCAAAGGAATAAGAACATGAAGTAGATGAATTAGAAGTTACCCTTGAATCTTCTTCGATGGCCATAAGGCAAAGGTTGGCTTGTTCATCGTCGGTGGAGTCTTCATCACTCCAAGTAGCCAATTGTGCCTTCTTCTTATGGCTTGAAGTGCTTGCCCTCTCCTTTCTTTTAGGTTCTCGTTCAAGCTCTCTCAAGGCTTTCTTCATGAAAGGGGCACACTTCTTGAAGAGATGAACTATCTCTTCATCTTCATCCTCCTCTTCACTTGAGTAGACATGATGGCAAGTGGAGGACTTGAGAGCCATGGCACTAGCATTAATGCCAAGCCCTTTGATTTTCTTCTCCCCCATAGCTCTAATTTCTTCCCTCTTCTTCTCATCCTCTTTGTTCTTCTTCATGATTTGATGATTAAGAAGTGACCCCATTAGTTCATCAAGCTTCAAAGTCTTCAAATTTTTGGCTTCGATGATGGCGGTCCTCTTTGAGTCCCAAGACTCGGTAAGTGAGTAGATGAGCTTTCGAACAAGCTTCTCCTCCGGGATGGCTTCTCCATAACCTTTAAGACCATTTGTGATGGTGGAGAACCGATCAAACATCTTCTCGATGTTCTCTTCCGGATCCATTTTGAAGTTCTCATACTCCAAGGTTAGGAGCCCAATCTTGGTCTCCTTAACTTCGTTTGTCCCCTCGTATGTGACTTCAAGCTTGTCCCATACCTCCTTGGCACTCTCACAAGAAGACATCTTCTCATAGATGGATGGACCAAATGCACAAAACAAGATGTGCAAGGCTTTGCAATTAAGCTCCATCTTCTTGCGATCGTCGGCACTCCACTCCGCTTTACTTCTTTTAGGCACGAACGAACCATCTTCAACTACATCCCATAGCTTGTAATCTCTTGATTTGATGAAGAACTTCATCTTTGTCTTCCAATGGGCATAGTGGGTTCCGTCGAAGAAGGGCAGTTTGTCTATGAATTGCGCCATTTGAGCCGGTTGATGAAAAAGTGATCGAGCTTGCCGGATCTTCTCAATAGGATGTTAATCCTCACCGATTGAGCCAAGCTCTGATACCAATTGTTGGGATGTGTGGGGCTCGATTCGTTCAACCGATTTTGCTCACCAAGTGGTGGAGAGGTGGATATTTGGGTGGAAGGGTTGAGGAAGCTAGAAAGAATAAAGACACAATGATTTATAGTGGTTCGGCCTTCTAACAAGCACCTACATCCACTACCTTAGCTCCCCACTAAGGATTTCACAATCAATCCACTAATTGATTCGTCCCCTTTTCTAGGATTAGGAGGAAACCCTTACAACCGATCAAGCTTCTACCCAAGCCTTGATCAAAAACCCTCTTTTACAAAGAGATAAAGAAAGCAAACTTAAACCCTCTAATAGGTATTTGTTTGCACAATGAAGCACTCACCCAAAACCTAAAACACTTGAGCAAATTTGACAATTATGGCTCACTAGTGTTTGTCTATACAAGAAATGACAAATTAAGCACTAAGACAATTTCTTGATCATTTGTTGATTGACAATTGAAGCATTAGTCTTCTCTTGATGCTTGGAGGTCCCTTTTATACTCCCAATTGAGTTTATAGCCGTTTAGGACCGTTGGGGTTGAAATAGAGTCGTTGGAGCCTTTAATTCTCTCCATAAATGCAGTTCTGCAGCTCCCCGTTTCGAAACGCTCGAAGCCGTTTCGAAACACTCTTAATGTAGAAAGAGCCGTTGCAGTCTGTCAGGGCACCCGTTTCGGAACACCCCCTTGCCGTTTCGGAACGCGTATCGGAACGCTATAAGCCCGTATCGAAACGACCTGCATTCAAAAGTTAGTTGAGAAAGAGCCGTTGGGGTTTATGGCCGTTGTGGTCAGTGCCACGTGGGCGTATCGGAACGGCCTAGCCCGTTTCGAAACGCTAAGGCCCGTTTTGATACGTGTATCGAAACGTTTTAGCCACTGGAGGCACCTGTTTCGAAACGCCCTAAGGTGTTTCAAAACACTTGGTCAGTTTTGTGAAAATTGGCATTTGAAAACATGAAAAACCTTTTTTAAAGACATCCATAAACATGTTTGGACTTTGAAAATGTTTTAAATACTTTTTAAATCAGTCCAAATTATTTTTCAATTATTATATCAAAACATTAGTTCTACAATCTCCCCCTTTTTGATATAATAAAACCACTTGAAAAATTGTTTGGGATTCTCCCCCTTTAACTTAAAAAAAGTGAATAAGAGATAAAAAGTTTTAATTCAAATAAAGCTCCCCCTTATTCATTTGAAAAATCAATTTTTCAAACCATTTCTCCCCCTTTTTGTTATATCAAAAAGAATTTGAAACATGAAGTTCAAAAATAACAATAGAGGTAAAAATTTTGATAAAAATGAAAATTTGGTTTTAAAATGGCTCCCCCTTACTCAAAGCATCATTGAAATGTTAGTCCAACATATATGATCATCTAGTTGAATTAAATAGAAAATAAGACAAATAAATTCAAAAACAACTAGAAATTTTACCAACACTTGAACCCAAGGGAGGATGTGAAGCCTTCCTTCTTCAAGTGTTCTTCCTTGTGTGTATGGAGCTCCCCCTCAATGTTTGACTTGTTGAACATCTCCATCACACCTACAATAGACAATCAAGTAACTTTTGGTATCCAAATTGCTTTGGATCCATAAACGTTAGTTGCACAAAATTTAGTCCCCTTAGGAATCCATTTTTCAATTTCATCCTTTTTAATTGAAGTATTAAGTCCTTTTGGGACCCAAACACTTCTAAAACATTTACCATTTATAAATCTAGGGGCACTAGATTGTCTAACATAAAAATTTGATTTTCCAAAATTGTTTTTCTTTTCAAGCTCTTTGGAAATCAAATCTTTTTCTACTTGAACATTTTGAAGCAATTTTTGTAAATCAAGACATTTTAACTCAAACTCTTCAAGTTTTGCTTCAAGTTCAAGTTTGGTTTTAGAAAACAAATCATTTTGAATTTTTAACTTTGAAATCAATTTATTGTTTTTCAAAATGTGGCTTTTAAAATCTAAAACCAAATCATCATAGGCATCTTGTAATTCATCAAAGGAATAAGAACATGAAGTAGATGAATTAGAAGTTACCCTTGAATCTTCTTCGATGGCCATAAGGCAAAGGTTGGCTTGTTCATCGTCGGTGGAGTCTTCATCACTCAAAGTAGCCAATTGTGCCTTCTTCTTATGGCTTGAAGTGCTTGCCCTCTCCTTTCTTTTAGGTTCTCGTTCAAGCTCTCTCAAGGCTTTCTTCATGAAAGGGGCACACTTCTTGAAGAGATGAACTATCTCTTCATCTTCATCCTCCTCTTCACTTGAGTAGACATGATGGCAAGTGGAGGACTTGAGAGCCATGGCACTAGCATTAATGCCAAGCCCTTTGATTTTCTTCTCTCCCATAGCTCTAATTTCTTCCCTCTTCTTCTCATCCTCTTTGTTCTTCTTCATGATTTGATGAGTAAGAAGTGACCTCATTAGTTCATCAAGCTTCAAAGTCTTCAAATTTTTGGCTTCGATGATGGCGGTCCTCTTTGAGTCCCAAGACTCGGGAAGTGAGTAGATGAGCTTTCGAACAAGCTTCTCCTCCGGGATGGCTTCTCCATAACCTTTAAGACCATTTGTGATGGTGGAGAACCGATCAAACATCTTCTCGATGTTCTCTTCTGGATCCATTTTGAAGTTCTCATACTCCAAGGTTAGGAGCCCAATCTTGGTCTCCTTGACTTCGTTTGTCCCCTCGTATGTGACTTCAAGCTTGTCCCATACCTCCTTGGCACTCTCACAAGAAGACATCTTCTCATAGATGGATGGACCAAATGCACAAAACAAGATGTGCAAGGCTTTGCAATTAAGCTCCATCTTCTTGCGATCGTCGACACTCCACTCCGTTTTACTTCTTTTAGGCACGAACGGACCATCTTCAACTACATCCCATAGCTTGTAATCTCTTGATTTGATGAAGAACTTCATCTTTGTCTTCCAATGGGCATAGTGGGTTCCGTCGAAGAAGGGCGGTTTGTCTATGGATTGCGCCATTTGAGCCGGTTGATGAAAAAGTGATCGAGCTTGCCGGATCTTCTCAATAGGATGTTAATCCTCACCGATTGAGCCAAGCTCTGATACCAATTGTTGGGATGTGTGGGGCTCGATTCGTTCAACCGATTTTGCTCACCAAGTGGTGGAGAGGTGGATATTTGGGTGGAAGGGTTGAGGAAGCTAGAAAGAATAAAGACACAATGATTTACAGTGGTTCGGCCTTCTAACAAGCACCTACATCCACTACCTTAGCTCCCCACTAAGGATTTCACAATCAATCCACTAATTGATTCGTCCCCTTTTCTAGGATTAGGAGGAAACCCTTACAACCGATCAAGCTTCTACCCAAGCCTTGATCAAAAACCCTCTTTTACAAAGAGATAAAGAAAGAAAACTTAAACCCTCTAATAGGTATTTGTTTGCACAATGAAGCACTCACCCAAAACCTAAAACACTTGAGCAAATTTGACAATTATGGCTCACTAGTGTTTGTCTATACAAGAAATGACAAATTAAGCACTAAGACAATTTCTTGATCATTTGTTGATTGACAATTGAAGCATTAGTCTTCTCTTGATGCTTGGAGGTCCCTTTTATACTCCCAATTGAGTTTATAGCCGTTTAGGACCGTTGGGGTTGAAATAGAGTCGTTGGAGCCTTTAATTCCCTCCATAAATGCAGTTCTGCAGCTCCCCGTTTCGAAACGCTCGAAGCCGTTTCGAAACACTCTTAATGTAGAAAGAGCCGTTGCAGTCTGTCAGGGCACCCGTTTCGGAACACCCCCTTGCCGTTTCGGAACGCGTATCGGAACGCTATAAGCCCGTATCGAAACGACCTGCATTCAAAAGTTAGTTGGGAAAGAGCCGTTGGGGTTTATGACCGTTGTGGTCAGTGCCACGTGGGCGTATCGGAACGGCCTAGCCCGTTTCGAAACGCTAAGGCCCGTTTCGATACGTGTATCGAAACGTTTTAGCCACTGGAGGCACCTGTTTCGAAACGCCCTAAGGTGTTTCGAAACACATGGTCAGTTTTGTGAAAATTGGCCTTTGAAAACATGAAAAACCTTTTTTAAAGACATCCCTAAACATGTTTGGACTTTGGAAATGTTTTAAATACTTTTTAAATCAGTCTAAATTATTTTTCAATTATTATATCAAAACATTAGTTCTACAAAAACATAGGCAACATATACACTATAATAGGGCCACAAGACTAGTATAATTACTTTAACTACTTTGCCACCATACTAGGAGTTCATAAGGACAAAACACATTACTCTTTACTTGTAGTGACTTGCCAATCTTCCAACTAATCTCGATCTCGATCCGTTACTTTCCTTAACCTGAAATGTTATGCAAATGAATGCATTAGACTTGCATAGTCTAAGTGAGGTAGCCAATAACAATGAATGAGCATGTTATGCAATGATGCATACTTCAATGGCATATTTAATGACATATTTCACATAAGCAATCTATATACATATTATAAATGAAAGGCATGTTATCCAATCATAACAAAAGTAATATCAATAATCAATATTTTCCCTTGGACCGATTCAACGGTATTTGGATACACGAATTCTACCACATCACCAACAATAATGGTCGTGTCATAATCCCTCCTCCGCACCAATTGACCAACACACAACACATCCCTCCTCCGCACCAATGGCCGAAGCCCAATACCCGTACCAATGAGCTCATGAATTCTATGGCATGCCAATTGTATCCAATGCTCTCGAATCCAAGGTTCAATAATCAATGGTTCAACAACGATATTTCAATAGCAATATTTCCACATCAATATCAATAACAATAATTCAATAGCGGTAAACATATATCAAAGTTTTAATGGCAATGTGCAATAATCAATTTCTAATGCTCGATATGCAATACTTACTCATGCTTACCAACAAGGATTTCAATAATGCTTTATGCAAATTCCCTTAATTCAATGGTTAGTAAAACAAACGAAATCAATAACGATGAATTCGGAAAGGCTCCTCGCCTACTTCCGAGACTCTGACTACACTCACCTTACTCGGTTAAGGCTTTTAGAGTCGATAATACCTCGTTCGATGCTTAATTCCCCCTTGAGCAACCAATAGTAGGAACTTGAATTACTAAATCGAAACACTTGAACTAACCACCTTAAAAATGGATCAATGAACCGTTTAATTTTTGTTCCTCACTTTCCCTATACTTGTTGCGCAACAATCCCCCCTTTTTATACTAAAATTGCCGGCTCTCTTCATTTCTCCACAATCTCCACGTAAGAGTGGCATGACTTTAAAGTCATGGTTTGTTTTCTACTTGCCACGTGGTGGCTATGTTTTGCCACGCTTTCTTGCTTTCTTGCCACATTGTGGCAAATTGCCACAATTATTTTGGCTTTTGCCGAGTGTTTCCCTTACGTGGGAAATGCCCATGAAATTCCTTCGTTTTGAAGGAATTGGCTTACAGGCTTATATAAATAATAATAATAATAATAATAATAATAATAATAATAATAATAATAATAAACCAATACACATACCTATTATTTTGATTTAAAAACAAGATCAAACCAACTTATTATCGAAACAAAAATATTCGATTGCTGGAACTTGACCCCGAATATTCTAATAAGATCGAATAATTTATAGAACCGATATAAAATGCTCGGTCACAGAAATCTAATTCCGACTAGACTGGTTTTTGGGATGTGACAGATTTTCTCTTTTAATGAGTTGTAATATGATTCTAACTAGTACTCCTACCCTAAATCGACTTTGACATAGGCCATGCCCTATAAATATGTAACCCAACCGACTAGAAGGAAGGAGAGGAGAGTGATTTTTTAGAAAACCCTAGTGCTCCATTCATTCATCATGTTTTAAACTTCTCATAGGGCTAATGGTTGATTTTGTTGAGTAGTTGTGAGAGATTGCTTGTATTTGTTTAGGTTTTTAGTGTTTGCAATAAAACTTCAAAGTTTGTTTACTCTTGGCAATATTCTTGTTTGCAATCGGGAGAGGAGAGAGCAATTATCGATTTGTCTAATATCGGGAGAGTTAGACTCATGAAACGAGCAAACACGGTTTTATCCAACTTGGTGTGAAACTACTTCGGCTTAGGAATAAGTTAGAAGTTCGACGGCTAAAGGAGACTTAAGATTGGTTGGTGTTCATCACTTGATTCACGCTGGGAGGTATTATCAAGACGTGTTCTCCAATAGCACTTCGACTTAGGGATAAGGAGGAGTCACGAAAGGAAGCCTTGCTAAACTTTGAAGCATCATTCAGCCGCCCAGGCAACACATCATTCTCTGTCGCGACGAGTCATCTGCTGAGGCATCACCTTGACAACTGCCAAGACAGCTGAGTCGATTTTGCAGAACTTGAACCGAGACAAAACATTCAAAATCCAAACTACAAAGCATACCAATATCGGCCTATTTTCTCAATCTGATTTCTCGACTTTTTATTTTAATTGCTTTTAGTTTAATCGATTCAAACAAAACCTCAATTTACTTGTGTCTTTACTTTTACTTGTGCAGAAAGATAAATTCTGAAGGGTTTTCCAATCCTTGTGGAGACGATATCTTTTATATTACAACTAGACATCAATGTACACTTGCACTTAAAGGAGGACTATTCTACAGCCTATAAGTTTTTGGCGTCGTTGTCGGGGATTGGCAATAGCGACTTCGTTTTTATTTTCTGCACTTATTTTTATTTTCTTGCATTATTTTATTCAGTTTTTCATTTGTTTTAAAAAAATCAGGTGCAATATTCAAGGGCATCAACATGTCAAGAGAAACCACTCGAGAGTTGATGCTGGAAAATTCTTGCAATTTTTGTGAAGGAAATCATGTGTTCGAAAGTTACCCTCAACTTTTCGGTGAATACATGGACGAACCGAGATGGAACCAACCACAAGATTCTTCATGGTACGATCAACAAGCTTAAAATTTTTCCTACTATGACAGTTTTGTTGCCGCAACAACAGACATGCCCTGACAATGTAGTCCTCCTCAAGAGCAATCAAAATCCTTGGAAGACGCACTTCAAGCTTTCATTGCATTCACTCAAGAATTTTCAGCTTCTATGGACGCAAGAATCACCGAGGTGTACGCAGTTTTGAGCAATTCGATCCTCATTAATGCAATGGATGAACCTGAACATAATACCTCGACAACCTCTACCTCGGGAATCATTGATCACCAACAAATACGTCCCATGGATACTAACATCTCAAAGCAAGAAGACGCGGAGCAATACGAAGAACACATTGATGAGCCTATGCAACAAATTGCTCTATCAAGGACTAAGGAACCTAAACAGAGCTATGCCTCGGCAGCTACACCTGCATTGGCAGCTGAGGAGTCTGTAGATTGCTCTCATCTACCTTTGCTTGGGAAATTGAGCAACCACATAGAGGAGCAACACGATGGAAATACTTTGCTAACGGAATATGAGCCGGTAATAGCTGAACCTTTTGAATTCTTTGAAAAATCACCTTTTCCATTGCAGGTATTTCTTGAGGAACCAACACCAATAGAGTTGATGCCAACAAAATCTCTACTGATGGAGATGGTTGAGAGAACCAAAGAAGATGATGTTTACAAAGCTCTTCATAAAATTGGGTTTTCCCTTGACCTGCACCGTATTATGACAAAAGATTGCCACAACAACCGGTTGTCGCAGCAGTTGCCTCGGCAGCAAAGGCTACTTTCCACCATAACGAACTTCGACGAGAATAAGGTAAGTACATGGTTAGATATTGATATGATTTTTCCTAATCACATATTCATGCCTCTAAGAAAAACAACAAGGTGGAAGGTACACATAGAATACAAGGAAACAAGGAAGAAATGAACCTCTTCCATGATAATGCAAAAGAAAGTAGTTGCAAACACAGTGATCCACCGTTTATGGGACAAAATAGTCACTCGATAGAGAGTGCAGGTGGATTACAAGAAGTATCGGAAACGACCCCCTCAAGCTCGAACAGACAAGGGAATAGTTACTTTATGAGATGCATGCCAATGCACTTCTAGAGTAACATAATTTTTATTTTTATCTTCCACATTTTTTATGCTTTCGTAGACTTAGAATTTTTAAATTTTCAGTTTTTATTTCTTTGTGCATTTTATTATTTTGTTTTGTTTTTGTTTTAGTAAAGAGTTCAAGAATCAAGAGTCCAAGGAGTGAACCCATCTACCCAAGCCCAACAACAACCTAACATTTACCCGCCCACCAACCCGCCAATGGGCAGAAACCTGCCAATAGGCAGAATTTAATGCTGAGATAACAACCTCTCCCAACGAATATTTAAACTCTCCAATTCAAACCATCCACAATCACTTTCACATCCTTTCTATTTCTTGAATTCTCTTTAATATTGCAATCTTTTTATTTTTTGGCATTTTTTTCTTCTTCTTGCAAATAAAATTCAACCGTCTCACAACCTATTAATGGCCAAAACCAGCAACCAACCAACCTTCTAGAGAATTTCGATAGAGGCAGTTAAGCAACATCATCGACGGAAGTTTGCCACCCAGTAGTATTGATGCTGCCGCTCAGCTCCCGCCACTCGGCAGTACTGAAGCTGCCAAACAGACCTCAATACCAGCAGTACTCCTCCATCATCTCCGGAATCAGCTCAATAGGGTGGAAATACAACAACTACGATTTATGCAATACACCAGGGCCCTCCCCACTTCCATCATGGAAATCCACCTAGAGATGTTCCCTGATAGTGCAGTCCAGTTCCCCATATTTCCTGCTGAAATACTTACCCGCCATCATCCGCCCTGGCAACCCAAATCGACGCCACGACAACTACAATTACAACTGCCGAGGGATGCTAAGGTAATGACTGCACGTGGTTCGACTAGCAGATACATGCATTCAATAACCACACAAGAAAACATGGCTCGAAGGAAATTCATCATGCAAGGTGACAAACTTTTCGACTAACTCATCTGTATTTTTTTTTCTCATGCATTGAGGACAATGTACCTTTCGAGTTGGGGGGGTAATAGTCCTTAGTTTTAATTGTCTTAGTTTATTAGATGCATTCATCCTAGATTTTGCATATGTAAAAGCTTAAGTTGTTTATCCTTAATTGCATATGTAAGCCCCTATTTATTTACCCTTGATTTAAATCGAAGTAAAATTTTCTTTAGACTTGGTTAGTTTTTACCCGTCGCGGCAACTGTCTGTCGTAACATCGACTTTAGCATGACTTTAGAAGTACTTAGAGCATTACTATGATGCTAAACTTAAAAACACCATTTGTAGCTTGAATGATTGAAGGAATTCAACTTTGAACCTAGGCTTTATCCAAAAAATCGATTGATTATGTACTAGAGGTACCCAAAACTGGCTCTAGTATACTTGCCTGAATTCTTCAAATTTTCTAGAGGAGCCTAAAATTTGGCCCTAGTAATCTTGTGAAAAAATAGAAGAAAGAAGAAAAGGAAAGAAGAATTCACTAGAGGTACTCGAAACTAGCTCTAGTTAAAAAAAAGAATGAAAAAGTTAATAAAGCCTAGTTGATCACAAGGAATTTCGGAAAATCATTTGAGTTTACAAAGCATGCACACACTCACTAGCATTATAGTTTGGTTTCGAGTAAGTCTTTTGTCATTTGAAGGGTTGATGATCATACTTGAAAGTGCACGGTGGTTAAGGTTTAACTAAATTATAAAGTTGTTTTTATGAGATTTAGAGATTTGGTGAATAATTATGAGTTTGCATTGCTTGAGGACAAGAAATAGTTCGAGTTTGTGGGTGTGTTAAGTGTCTAAAAGTCTTATTTTATTTACCCTTTTTACTCATATTGTTGTTAGACTTAAGCACATTTTAGTTGCATAATTAGGCATTCATGCATATTCTCATAATTTCCTCCACCATTAAGCTTGATTACATATTTTAGTGTATTTTGTGGAAAATGTGCTGTTTTGGTATGTATTTTGGTGTATGCGGGAAAATTGTCCGTCGATCCTGCCGCCGCGTCAACCTATTACCAAGCTTGATGCCAAGGTAACCTACCGCTGAGCCTAATGCTCAGACAACCTACTGCCGAGCTGCCCGCCACGGCAACCACTGTCAAGATGACAACTAGAGTGTGGCAGAAAGAGGAGAATTTTCCAAAGCTGCAGAGACAAAGCACTCAAAGATTGGAGGTTGCAAACACTCGAAAAAGGCCAGAGAAAGGGTAATTTGGGAAAAGAAGAAAGGAAGTTTCCATACACAAAATTGCATAGATTAGATAATCTGCCCTGTTTGATAAATTTCACTATTTTTCTCTATAAAAGATACCGCTCAGGTATGAGTTTTACTGTGCGTAGGAACCCATCCAGACAGAAAATGCTGAGGCAGCAAGGAGGGCAGAAGGAAGGAGCTGGAAAATCGATGGAAGATGCTGATGAACCTGATGAAGAGCTAATCAGACTATGCCACAGTGGTTAAGCCCAGAGTAAGAAGCCCTGTTGATCCACTCACACCGATATAGACCTCTACTGAGGCAGCATCCCAAGGTAGCTAAAAATATGCAAAGTGGTATGTGATCAGAAGAAGACATCAAGCCCGACTTTTAGAGACCACTTACATGCAGATCGGAGCCCAAAAGCTCAAGAAAAGCCA
This sequence comes from Hibiscus tridactylites, assembly GCA_958450335.1. NCBI lineage: Eukaryota > Viridiplantae > Streptophyta > Magnoliopsida > Malvales > Malvaceae > Hibiscus > Hibiscus tridactylites. Next base: position 109,245,254 of record OY288267.1, on the reverse strand, counting down.
CAATCAATATTAGGGTGGAAAAAGTCAAACAAGAATCTAGGAAGAATTAATGATAGAGATTTGTTCTTTTAATGAGTTGTAATATGATTTTAACTAGTACTCCTACGCTAAATCGACTTTGACCTAGGCCATGCCCTATAAATATGTAACCTAGCCGACTAGGAGGAAGATGAGGAGAGTGATTTTTTAGAAAACCCTAGTGCTCCATTCATCCATCATGTTTTAAAATTCTCCTAGGGCTAAGGGTTGGTTTTGTTGAGTAGTTGTGAGAGATTGCTTGTATTTGTTTAGGTTTTTAGTGTTTGCAATAAAACTTCAAAGTTTGTTTACTCTTGGCATTATTCTTGTTTTCAATCAAATCGGGAGAGGAGAGAGCAATTATCGATTTGTCTAATATCAGGAGAGTTAGACTCATGAAACGAGTAAACACAGTTTTATCCAACTTGGGGTGAAACTACTTCAACTTAGGAATAAGTAAGAAGTTCAACGGCTAAAGGAGGCTTAAGATTGGTTGATGTTCATCCCTCGATTTACGTCGGGAGGTATTATCAAGACATGTTCGCCAATAGCACTTCGACTTATGGATAAGGAGGAGTCACTAAAGAAAGCCTTGCCGAACTTTGAAGCATCATTCAGCCGCCCGAGCAGCATATCATTCTCTACCGCGACAGGTCATCTGCTAAGGCATCACCTTGAAAACCGCCAAGACGACTAAGTCGATTTTGCAGCACTTGAACCGAGACAAAACATTCAAAATCCAAACTACAAGGCATACCAATACCGACCTATTTTCTCAATTTGATTTCTCGACTCTTTATTTTAATTCCTTTTAGTTTAATCGGTTCAAACAAAACATCAATTTACTTGTATAGGAAGATAAATTTTGAAGGGTTTCCTAATCCCTATGGAGACGATATCTTTTATATTACAACTGGGCATCAATGTACACTTGCACTTAAAGCATGACTATTCTACAGCCTACAACTTCCAATCTTTAATCAACTACCAATTCTTAGATCTTGAACTTTAGAGCCTTCAATCATGTAACTAGGACACCACACAATTGTAGACACCAATTTTATCTAGGCCTATGTAATTTGTGCCCATTACAACATACCCAAACCCATTTACAACTTAATCAAAATATAAACCCATCTTCTTAACCCAATACCCACTGACCCTAATCCAACCCAAATACACATGACCCAATAGCTACCTAATTAGCCCAAACCCTACATTTTTCACTAAACCTAATCCTTAAAAACCATACGCCAAGAAAACATAATCTGCCGCTAATTGTGCCATTTCACCAATATCAATGCCACATTTCTTCCATCGACTGCCATCATGACATCTATAGTAGGGGTGGGCAAAAAAACCGATTACCTGGTCCCGGTCCTGGACCCGGTCGGACCTAGTGGATTTTTACCCGGTATTGGTTACGGTGGGACCGAGACTGGATCCTGCTTTTTTGGACCCGGTACCCAGTGGGTACCCAATGAGACTGAGACCTGTACCAGGTACCCGGTACTGGTCTGGTATCGAATGGCGTTGAAGAGGTTGAAAGCAACTGAAGGCGCTCCTTTATTTCTCTTTGTGTATGAATATTATGAGTATGACTCGTTTTAAGACTTCAACCTTTAAGCCTATAATATTCTGACTTTTTTATTTAATATTATTATTGATGGTTGGAATTTTTTTCCCCAGCTGCTCAAATTTTATTAATAATAGATTAATTAACCGGGTACCCGGTATTAGTACCGGTTCCCACTGGTACCGGGACCGGTTCCTGAAATCTTGGACCCGGACTAACCGGGACTGGTTCTAATTTTCAGGAACCGGTGGTTACCGGGACTAGGACCAATTCTAGACAAATTGGCCGGGTACCCGGTCTTGCCCACCCCTAATCTATAGGTTCCAATATAAATTATGAACTATACGAGTTCGAACATTTTGATAATCACTGTTTCCATTATATAATTCATATTATTAACACAATAACCTATATGGTTCACCCATCCCTCCATCTCATTTTTCTTCTCCCACACTCTATCTCCTACTCCCAAGCTTATTTTCTCCAAACTAAAAATACATGCTTTATACCTCAAGTTCTTCATCCAAGATTCAAGATTTAGAGATTGTGATTCTTCATTTCTAGAGTTTGAAGAAAATATCATTATTGTGGTAAAAATGTGAGTAGCCATTGATGAGTTTCTAAAGGGTTTATAGTTTTATGAGTTTTCAGGTGAGTAGCCATTGATGGGTTTAGAGTTTTTAGAGTTTTGATCTTCATTTCATGTTGCAAATTCATAGTAAATTCCTTATTAATCATTAGTACAGGCTTTGATTTGATTTTTATGTTTGAGTGACAAGAGGAAGTGATTGTAGAGTATTCTCAAGCTTAAAGCAAGGAGAAAGCTTGAAGAAGCTAAGTGTAAGAGCTCAAATTCGAGATTTGTTGCTAAGGTCAGTACATCTTCTACTCTGAATGCTTCTCGAATATCATAAAATTGATGTCTTGCTTGATTTAAAGTGCTTGTTGGGTGTTTTATGTGTGAAACATGTCTTGGATGATCAAAGTAATGATTTTAATGTTGGCTTAACAGTCATATAAGTAATCAAACTATACCTTTTTTAGGTAGGTCTCTGAACTATATTTTAGGCCAAATATGTGCCTAACTTTTTCTTCTGTGACCCATTTAAGGGTCTTCTATGACATATGTTATTTTTTTCCTAGTATCCAATAAAATACGAACACGTGGCATGGTTTCCTATTTTTAAAAAAAATTAAAATCTAAAAATGAGAAAATTAAAAAAATAATATTAATTAACTCAATAATATTTAATTTCTTTAAAAACCCCAAACCAAAACGATAAATCTCTAAATTCCTCTACTCTGACCACCAATTCAACCACCACCGGCCACCCTTGCCTTTATCAAACCCCCACTACTAAAAACCCAATCATCGAGTCATCAAAAACCGACGAATGAAACGTCTATTGAACCATCAAAGAACACTTAAACATTAAAAAAAAGTGGCCAATTGGGTTCCCCGTCGATGGGTAGAGGATGGAGAATGTCGAACGGTGAGGTACACGATGCTTTGGGCGGTGAATGGTGATCCACCAACTTGTGGGGGATGCCGGGCGGCGAGGGAGATTTGATTTGGGGGTTTGATCGAAAAAAATTAAAACTTTATAAATTTTAAAGAAATTTATAAATTAAAAATATATAATAAAAAATGGACCACATGTCATGTTCTGATTGGATGTGTAACACCCCATTCCCGGTTTGGTCGAGAACCGGATCAGAAGGTGAAACCGATGATCAATACGGAAATTGATATAATAAAATTTCATCTCGTTATTAACATTTTCAACAATATCATACAACGAATCATTACTACCGTGTAACTTAGTCCATACGAAACAATAATAAATCAATTAGGGCTAAATATTAAATATCACAAGTTTTAGGGACCAATCTATAAATTCGATAATTTAAGAGTTTTTCAATGAAATTGATTACACTAGATTGAAATTCATCACAATATTAACATACATGTAAAATTTCGTACAATTTGGGGTCCATTAGCTCATTCAATTTAATCTTTCAATATTCAGTGACTAAATTGTGAACCTTGCAAACTGTTTAATATGCCTTTAACCAACTTAACTAACCCTGTATCGAAACACCCTAGGGCTGTTTCGAAACGAGTGAACGATGGTCAACCCTTTTTAACTTTACCCTTTAGACCGTATCGATACGGGCATGCCTTGTATCGAAACGGGTTGACTTCTTTTAACATTGACCCGTTTCGATATGCTATAAACCCGTATCGAAACAGGGATTCCAGTGACAAAATGTTTCGAAACAACCATAAACCATTTTGATACGCCGTATTCCTTAGGCTCAATTATGCTTACCCATATCGAAACACCATCACCCGTTTCGATACGGTCTGACCTGTAATGACAAATTTTTGCTGGTATTTATTCAATTTGACCTACCGAACGATGTCCAAAAGCAATGAAACTTCACACACAATATTTCAATGGTATAAACTACAGGCATGCCAAATTGCATGGTCATACGAATACATTTGTTATGTTTTGACCTTTATGAGCCAAGTATGCACTTTTAAGCCATTTTAAGCCAACCAAAAAGGCCATTTAGGGCCATTAACCATATTACAAAGTAGGCATTTCAAAAACACATCAAATAGGCATAAACAACTAGTTCGACTACTTTGCCACCTTCCTAGGAGTTCACAAGGTCAAAATACATTACTTTAAGGCTTGTAGTGACTTATCTTGCCTTGACAACCCGATCCTTCAGCACACGATCTTTCAACCTGAAATGCATGAGATGAGACGCGTTAGACATATATTTCCAAGTGAGGTAGTCATAAATAATATGAACAACAATATATCAAGTATCTATATATACATGATCTCATGCTCATCAATGTCAATGCTATGCAACAATATACAGTGTTTGGCGTTTTCATTTTATCATTAATCCTTGGATTGAATCAAGATAGTGGATACGCGAATTCCTACGCCTCGCCAAATCATTGAATGGTATAGTCCCTCTGCATCGCCAATATGACAAATATCAATACGCATCCCTCCGCCTCGCCAAATCAATATAGGACGTAGCCTTAGGACCGTAGTCCACTCGTACACTGAGCTCATGAATTCTATGGCATGCCAATTGTATCCAATGTTTATTCAAATCCAAGGTTTCAATGTTCATATCCATATTCAATATTCAATGAGAATTCCAATGACCAATGATTTCAATAATATCAATAGCAACATGTCTCATGATCAATGTTACATAGTTTAATGTCAATATCATTTTCCGATAATTTCTTTTCAATGTTTCAATAACAATAGCTATATCCATGACAATGCTCAATGACAATACCAATAGATATATCCAATATTCAATAATAAACTTACTGACATTTACCAAAGTGTTCACTTAACAATCCGAGGTAACTTCCTCAATGGTAATGTTAGCTAAATGATCGAAAACATCAATAAAAGATTCGGGAAGGCTTTTTGCCTAATCTTGAGACTCCGACTACTCTCACCTCAAAATCTGATGCTCCGAAGGCTCTCGAATAACATTCCCTCTGTTTCTAGCTTTGGATGGAGACGATTGATGCTCTTTATCAACTTCTTGAGCTAGGAAATCAATAGGGAGATTGTTAGAATCGATATTTCGATATCAAAATCAATATAACAACATCAAAATCGATATTCGATTTCAATATAGATGACAACAGTGAGATATCCATGGATAGTCAAAACCCTAGCTTAAAATTAAGCTCGATATATCCATGGAATCCAATAAGCGATTGAGGAATATAACTTACCTGATCGATAGCAACAATTCGATATCAATAAAATGAAGAAAAACTAAACTAAAGCTTGCTCTCCAATGGAGGTTCTAGATTGGAGGAAGATGATGAAGATGGCAATAGGTGAGGTGCTTGCTTGAGACTTTCAGTAAGCTTTCTATCCTCTTTTATTTTGTTTTGCAATTATATATTCTTTTAACTATTTAACTTTCCTTAATGAAGGAAAGCTCTTAAGCTATCCCGCATAGATAGAAATTTAATTGAGGAGGGGCTAATCGCAAGATTAGTCCCTCAACTCTCACAAAACTATAGTTTTAACCTCTAACTTGCATTTTCCCTCAATTTAGTCATTGTTATGTTTTCGGTACTATTCAATAGGGTCCGATGGCAATGATTTAACTCAATTAGAGTCTGATGTCAATAATTAACTAGCCGATACAACGTTTGGATTTTATCAATATGAAATTTTCGATCATCGGAACCTATTTCTGACTAGACCGGATTTTGGGGTGTTACAACTCTCCCTCTCCCATTAAGAAAAATTCATCCTCGAATTTTACCTGAACCGAAGAGATGAGGATACTGTTGTTTCATAGTCTCTTCAGGCTCCCATGTGGCTTCTTCAATGGTGTGGATCCTCTAGAGCACTTTAACCAACGGTACAGTTTTGTTGCGGAGCCTATTGACTTCTCTTACTAGAATTTGAACCGGTTCCTCCTTATAAGATAGATTTGGTCGAAGTTCTACAGACTCAGGTTCCACAATGTGCGAATGATCAGAATGATACTTCCGAAGCATCGATATGTGGAAGACATCATGGATTTTACTCAATTCAGCGGGCAACAATAGTCGATATGCCACGGGGCCAACTCTTTCAATCACTTCAAAGGGTCCAATGAATCGGGGACTCAATTTTCCCTTTTTACCAAATCTTAAAACCTTCTTCCACGGTGATACTTTGAGGAAGGCCTTTTCACCAACTTCATACTCGACATCTCTTCTCTTATGATCAACATAAGCCTTTTATCGATCAAAGGCAGCCTTTAAACGTTCATGGATAATGGTGACCCGCTCTTCAATCTCTCGAAGCAAGTCAGGGCCTAGCATCTTGCCCTCGCCAAGCTCCAACCAACACAATGGAGTTCTACATTGCCTACTATACAATGCTTCATACGGGGCCATTTGGATTGATGCTTGGTAACTATTATTGTAGGCAAATTCAACAAGGTGTAGAGATTTCTCCCAAGTTCCACCAAAGTCAATAATGCATGCCCGAAGCATGTCTTCCAGGATCTGTATAGGAAGGTTCAATAACAATGAAAGTTTCTAAGATTTCAATGGACATATTTTTCGATGATTTACCTAGATTACCCTTTTTGACTGGCCGTCAGATTGAGGGTGAAAGGATGTGCTAAGATTAACTCTGGTGCCCAGAGCTCCTTGTAGGGTTCTCTAAAACTGAGATGCAAATCGGGGATCCGATCGGAGATAATAGATTTAGGTACTCTGTGGAGTCGAATTACTTCATTGATATACAAGTTAGCTAGTTTAGGGAGACCGTAGTCCATTCTAACAAGTATGAAATGAGCTGACTTCGTGAAACGGTCTACAATGACCCATATAGCATCATATTTCACGGGAGTTAATGGTAGACCACTAACAAAATCCATGGTGATCTTTTCCCACTTCCATTTTAGTGGATCAATAGGCTGCAATAATCCAGTAGGAGCACAATGTTCTGTCTTAACACGTTGGCACATGAGACATTTGGAAATAAAATCAACTATGGCCTGCTTCATGCCCAACCACCAATAAAGTTCACGTGGGTCCTTATACATCTTCACAGACCCGGGGTGAACAGAAAAAGAACCCGAATGATCTTCAGAAAGGATGTCGATACAAAGAGATTCATCATTAGGTACACAAAATCGGTCAAGGAAACACAAGAGTCATTTAGAGTTAATTTTGAAGTCAGGGTTGTCCGATAGCTTAGAGACAATTAATTGAAGCTCATGATCTTGCTCTTGCAAATCCTTGATTGGCGAATCGATGGTAGACTGAACTTGGAGTTCAGCTACAAGACAACGATGCTTCCGAAGTTAGAAGTGAGCGTTAATTGCTCGAGGGGATACAATATAACAATAAGTTAATGTACTACGTAATAAATATAACTCCAAATTTATTGTCAATGCTTACCAGACAAAGGTTTGCGGCTGAGGGCATCAGCTACAACATTGGCCTTCCCCGGATGGTAATCAATGACAATATCGTAATCTTTAACGAGTTCCATCCACCTTCGTTGCCGAAGGTTCAACTCTTTTTGAGTAAATAGATACTTAAGGCTCTTATGGTCGGTGAAGAGATAACATTTTTCTTTGTAGAGGTAATGTCTCTAGATTTTCAATGTAAAGACAACTGCAACCAATTCAAGGTCGTGGGTGGGATAATTCATTTCGTGTGGCTTAAGTTGTCTCAAAGCATAAGCGATGACTTTGCCTTCTTGCATCAATACACATCCTAACCCAAGATGTGATGCATCACTATAAACTGTGTAGTCCGTTCCGGACTCAGGTTGGGTCAGGACCGGTGCATGAGTCAATACTTGTTTCAAGTGATCGAAACTTCGTTGTTGAATCTCGGTCCAAGCAAAAGGCGTTTCTTTCCTCAATAATTTGATTAAAGGAGAGGCTATCATAGAAAACCCTTTCACAAATCTACGATAATAGCCAGCAAGCCCAAGGAAGCTTCTGACTTCACCAATGTTCTTCGGTGGGTGCCAATCTACAATAGCTTGAATTTTCTTCGGGTCCACTTGAATACCCGAAGCTGACACAATGTCTTAGAAAGGCAACTTCGGTGAGCCAAAACTCACACTTAGAGAACTTTGCGTACAACTGTTTCTCTCTTAAGGTCTGAAGCACAATATGAAGATGATCCCAATGTTCTGCTTCATTCTTGGAGTAGATCAATATGTCATCTATAAACACCACTACGAATTTTTCGAGATAAGGTCGAAAGACCCGATTCATCAAATCCATAAAGGCTACCGGTGCATTGGTTAACCCAAATAGCATCACTAAGAATTCGTAGTGTGCATATCTTGTACGGAAGGTAGTCTTTAGTACATCACACTCCTTGACTCTCATTTGATAATAGCTCGACCTTCGATCGATCTTGGAAAACACAGAGGCATCGTTTAGTTGATCGAACAGGTCGTCTATTCTAGACAATGGATATTTATTCTCGATGGTTACTTTATTCAATTTTCGGTAGTCAATACACAATCGCATATAACCATCTTTCTTCTTAACAAAGAGAACCGAAGCTTCCCAGAGCGAAGAGCTAGGTTGAATGAAACCTTTATTCAGCAAGTCTTGAATCAGAGTCTTTAATTCCATAGCTGCCATGCGATATGGTGCAATGGAAACTGGAGCAGTCCCGGGTTGCACCTCGATGCCAAACTCCGCTTCACGGGTTAAGGGCAATCCCAGAAGTCCATCAGGGAAGACATCAGGAAATTCACATACGATGTCAATATTTTGTAGTTGTGCTTCGCCTTTGGTTTCTAGTGTCAAAGCATACAATAATGGATTCTTCGCATTCATTAGTACAACACTTTCCTTACTCAGACCCCGGAGATACAATTTCCTCTTAAGACAATCTACCCAGACTTGATGTTCACCGAGTCAATCTAAGCCTAGGATGACGTCAAATTCATGGATCGATAAAGCCAACAAATTGGCCGAAAAAGGAATCGCTTAGATCATTAAGGGACAGTTCTTGCACACTACCCTTACGGTGACACAATCTCCTAGGGGATTGGTTACAAGAATTCTCGATGTTATTGGTTCGTAAGAGATATTATACTTCTCAACTACAATAGTAATTATAAAAGAATGAGTAGAACCGGGGTCAATCAATGCATATAAAGAATGTGCATATAACTCGATGGTACCTGCAATGACATCAGGTTCATTCTCTTCTTCTCTACTCCTCACATGATACATTTGGGCATGAGCTTTTGAATCTTGCTTAACAAAGGGTTTCCTTGGACCACTCGATTGCACAAAAGTTTCCGATGATCATTGCTTCGATCCTTTACCACGAAAGGATTAAGCAGGAGAAGCAGCAGTAGTCGGTGTGACAACAGATTTGGTTTCATTCAAAGTGCAGTCACGAATAAAGTGACTTTGCTCACCATAGTAGTAAGAGGCTCCAGTCTGCTTACGACATTGTCCCCCTGGATGCCGATTCTGACAATAATTGTAAAGTGGATGCAAGTTGCCTCGATTCGAACCTCAAGTGCTGTTAACAAACACTACTTTAGCAAAAGACTGAGTCACAGACTGAGGTCTCTCAATATTCCCAAAACATGAGGGCTATGGATAGATGTTCTATTTGGGGCCTTGATATTTCCCTTTCTTGTTCCATCTTAGAGGTCGAGAATCATCCCTGAACCTCTACTTTCCAGACCCACCAGCTCGCTGAGCTCTCTCTACAGCTTCAGTGGCCTTAACCCGATTCATAAGGTCTTGGAAATCAGAAATGCTTAACGCAATGAACATAGGGCATAGTTCATCATTAAGCCTTGCAATTAATATCCGACACTTTTCTTCCTCTTTCTCAATGTACTCAGCATCGTATCTACAGTACTTGCAGAAGTCATGGATGTACTGTTCGATCGGTCACTCGCCCTGTTTGAGGTGAAGGAAGATGCTTCTCCTTTTAGCGAGATAAAATTCACTAATATACTTCTTGCGGAATTCTTTAAGGAAGAACTCCCAAGTTACCGTGTCTTCCGAAACTGTCAAAATGGTAGTTTCCCACCAATGGAGTTCCTCATCGGCCAGCAATGCGATGGCGCACTCAAGCTTGTGCTCGTCCGAGCACTGAAGTTGCTTATTCAGAATCCGCAAGGTGTTATCCAACCAATATTCATAAACTTTAGGGTTGTCGTCATCTTGTCCAGTAAAAGTATAAGCTCGATACTGTGAGAGCTTATCAATAGGGGCTCGAGTGTGTTGAACAACAGGGGCGACGGGTTGCACAACTTGTTCGGCCCTCATAGCAGTCATAAACTGCCTGAACATGTCATCCATATTCTTGTAACACTCAGCCTGAGCGGTAGGTGTTGCAGGTTCGGTACCCTGAATAGGAGGGTCATGCGGTTGCAGTGGATTTTGAGGATTTCCTCCTCTAATCTCCTCGCCATACGTCGAGGAGCCAGTAGCAAGCTCGTCTATGTGAGCTTCATTAGTCTCAGACATATCTATATGAAAGATCAGATTAGTCCACAAGTCACAATATACGCAATATATAACTTCTAGGTGGCAAAGTAACACAATAACAATGCAACAAGCTTCGGTTTAGTCCTAGAATCGACTAAACTCTAGCTCTGATACCAAAAATGTAACACCCACTTCCCGGTCTGGTCGAGAACCGGGTCGGAAGGTGAAACCGATGATCAATACGAAAATTGGTACAATGAAATTTCATTTCGTTATTAACATTTTCAACAATATCATACAATGAATCATTACTACCATGTAACTTAGTCCATACGAAACAATAATAAATCAATTAGGGCTAAATATTAACTATCACAAGTTTTAGGGACCAATCTATAAATTCAATAATTTAAGATTCCTTCAATGTAATTGATTACATTAGATTAAAATTCATCACAATATTAACATGCCTGTAAAATTTCATACAATTTGGGGTCCATTAGCTCATTCAATTTAATCTTTCAATATTTAGTGACTAAATGGTGAACCTTGCAAACTGTTTAATATACCTTTAACTAGAGGTGGCAATCGGGTCATTCGGTTCGGGTTCGGTTCGGGTCGTTTCGGTTCGGGTCATTTCGGGTCTATCTAGATTCGGTTCGGGTCGGTTCGGTTCGGGTTCGGGTCTAATTCGGGTCTGTGATGAGTCGGATTCGGTTCGGGTATTGGATCGGGTCAAAATCGGATCGGTTGTTTTCGGGTCGGGTCAATATCGGATCAGTCGCTTTCGGTTCGGGTCAAAATCGGGTCGTTCGGGTCGCTTTCGGTTCAGGTTAAAATCGAGTCAATTTCGGGTCAATTTCGGGTCGGGTCAACATTTAAATTTTCAGGTCAATTTGATTTGAGTTTGGTTAAAGGTTTGAGGTTTAGTATTTATGGTTTAGTTTAGAGTTATTGATGTATGAGATTAATTCTAATTCAACTTGTCAATCTATGCATTTGAATTTGATTAAATATTTAAATCAAAGTTTCATGTATCCATATAATTTTTTTTGTATAATTATATTGAATCAGAGTTTATAATAATAATAATAATAATAATAATAATAATAATAATAATAATAATAATAATAATAATGTCTGAAATGAATTAATTTATTAAACTTAGGATCTAATTGAATTAACTAAAATCTAAAAGCATAAATCACGGACATAATTAAAATAATTTTAAAACTAAATGTGAAATTTCAATTAAATTAATCTAAATTGAAACTCAATTAAATCAAGAAAAATAGAAAGACTATTGGTAAAAATAGAGAGGGAAAAAATAAAATTTTGGAGGGAAATAAGCCACCAATTTTTAAGCTAGATTGAAAAAAAGAAAAAGACAATTGAAAAAAATAGAGAGAGAAAAGACAAAATTTTGGAGGGAAATAAGCCACCAATTTTTTAAGCTAGAGATTAATTACTTTTTAGGTCATGTTGCATTTAAAATGTTACATTTTAGTCAACTTTAAGTTTTAGTTTAATTTAATTTAGTCACAAGTATTCCCACGGTTTAGACTTCGGATATACAAATCCCCTCCCCGTAGTAATATTTAGTCTCTAAAAATTTACTTTTAGTTGAAATTGACTAATCTTTGTAATTTAGTCTATTAATTTAATATATTGATATTTTCGTTCATTTTAATTTCAAAGATTTAATTTTTAGCCAAAATTGACCCCTATTTATTTATATGGTATAATTACAAATTTGATCATTGGACTCTCAAATTTCTCCACTTCCAAATTGTCAATTTAGTCTACAATTTCAATTTTATGCTATATTTTATGATGAAATTATAAAATTGGTCACCAAGATCTCAAATTTCTATACTTCATTTTATTATTTATTATATTGTTAACAATAGATATTCGGGTTAAAATCGGGTCAAAATCGGGTCGATATTCGGTTTAGCTTTCGGTTCAGCTTTCGGTTCGGGTAGCATTCGATTCGGGTCCATTCGGTTCGGGTCTATTCGGTTCGGGTCTATTTCAGTTCGGGTCCATTTCGGTTCAACAAAAATTTTCGGTTCGGTTCGGTTCGATTCGGTTCGGTTCGGGTTTCGGGTCAACTTCGAATCATCATGTTCAGGTCAAAATCGGGTTTCGGTTCGGGTTTCGGGTCTCGGGTCAAGTTTGCCAGGTCTACCTTTAACTAACTTAACTAACCCCGTATCAAAACACCCTAGGTCTGTTTCGAAACGGGTGAACGATGGTCAACCATTCTTGACTTTACCCTTTAGACAGTATCGATACGGGCATGCCCTGTATCGAAAGGTGTTGACTTCTTTTGACTTTGACTTTGACCCATTTCGATACACTATAAATCTGTATCGAAACGAGGGATTCCAGTGACAAAATGTTCCGAAACAACCATAAACCGTTTCGATACGCCCTATTCCTTAGGCTCAATTATGCTTACCCATATCGAAACGCCATCACCCATTTCGATACGGTCTAACCTGTAATGACAGATTTTTGCTAGTATTTATTCAATTTGACCTACCGAATGATATCCAAAAGCAATGAAACTTCACACACAATATTTCAATGGTATAAACTACTAGCATGCCAAATTTCATGATCATACGAACACGTTTACTATGTTTTGACCTTTATGAGCCAAGTATGAACTTTTAAGCCATTTTAAGCCAACCAAAAAGGCCATTTAGGGCCATTAACCATATTACAACATAGGCATTTCACAAACACATCAAAATAGGCATAAACAACTAGTTCGACTACTTTGCCACCTTCATAGGAGTTCACAAGGTCAAAATACATTACTTTAAGGCTTGTAGTGACTTGTCTTGCCTTGGCAATACGATCCTTCATCACACAATCTTTCAACCTGAAATGCATGAGATGGGACACTTTAGGCATATATTGCCAAGTGAGGTAGTCATAAACAATATGAACAACAATATATCAAGTATCTATATATACATGATCTCATGCTCATCAACGTCAATGCTATGCAACAATATACAATGTTTGGCATTTTCATTTTATCATTAATCCTTGGATTGAATCAAGATAGTGGATACGCGAATTCCTATGCCTCGCCAAATTAATGAATGGTCTAGTCCCTCCGCCTCACCAATATGACCAATATCAATACACATCCCTCCGCCTCGCCAAATCAATATAGGTCGTAGCCTTAGGACCGGAGTCCACCCGTACATTGAGCTCATGGATTCTATGGCGTGCCAATTGTATCCAATGTCTATTCAAATCCAAGGTTTCAATGTTCATATCCATATTCAATATTCAATGAGAATTCCAATAACCAATTGTTTCAATAAAATCTATAACAACATGTAGTGTCGTCTATGTGCATGGGCAAGAGAGGCTCCCGCCTAGGGCCCCATTTTTTTATAATATTTGATATTAAGATTTAATTTTTCTCCATATTTGTTATGAGGGGTCCAATTTTTTCAATAATTATTATTAAGGGCCTATTTTTTCAATATTTTATTATTAGTGACATACTCTTATTTTTTTCAATACTTGTTATTAGACCTGATTTTTTCTAATACTTATAATTAGGGGCCCAATTCCTCTATATTTGTTATTAGGGACATTCTCTTAAAATTTAATTTTTTAATATTTGTTATTAGGGGTCCAATAGGGACATTATTTTTTTCCAATATTTGTTATTACGAACATACTCTTAAATTTTTTTTTCTAATATTTGTTATTAGAAACCTAATCCTTGTTATTAGGAGCTAACCTTTAAAATTTATTTTTTAATATTTATTATTAGGGGCCTATTTTTTTAGTTCACCCTTGGGCCACTAAAATCTAAGAAACGGTTCTGACAACATGTCTTATGATCAATGTTTCATAATTTAAAGTCAGTATCATTGTCCAATAATTTCTTTGCAATGTTTCAATAACAATAGCTATATCAATGACAATACCAATAGATATATCCGATATTCAATAATAAACTTACCGACATTTACCAAAGTGTCCGTTTAACAATCTGAGGTAACTTCCTCAATGGTAATGTTAGCTAAGTGATCGAAAACATCAATAAAAGATTCAGGAAGGCTTTTCGCCTAATCTCGAGACTCCGACTACTCTCACCTCAAAATCCGATGCTCTTAAGGCTGTCGTATAACAATCCCCTTGTTCCTAGCTTTGAATGGAGACGATGAATGCTCTTTATCAACTTCTTGAGCTAGGAAATCAATAGGGAGATTCTTAGGATCGATATTTCGATATCAAAATCAATATAACAACATCAAAATCGATATTCGATTTCAATATAGATGACAATGATGAGATATCCATGGATAGTCAAAACCCTAGCTTAAGATTAAACTCAATATATATCCATGGAATACAATAACCGATTGAGGAATATAGCTTACTCGATCGATAACAACGATTCGATATCAATAAAATGAAGAAAAACTAAACTAAAGCTTTCTCTCCAATGGAGGTGCTAGCTTGGAGGAAGATGATGAAGATGACAAGAGGTGAGGTGCTTGCTTGAAACTTTCAGTAAGCTTTCTATCCTCTTTTCTTTTGTTTTGCAATTATATATTCTTTTAACTATTTAGCTTTCCTTCACATGAAAAAAAGCTCTTAAGCTATCCCACGTAGATAGAGATTTAATTGGGAAGGGGATAATTGCAAGAGTAGTCCCTCAACTCTCACAATACTATAGTTTTGACCTCTAACTTGCATTTTTCCTCAGTTTAGTCACTGTAATGTTTTTGGTACTATTCAATAGGGTCTGATGGCAATGATTTAACTCAATTAGAGTCTGATATCAATAATAACTAGTCGATACAGCGTTTGGATTTTATCAATATGAGATTTCCGATCACCGGAACCTAATTTCGACTAGACCAGATTTTAGGGTGTTACAGGATGACATAATTTTTTAACGACCGTTGATGAAAAAACATTAAATGGGCCACAAAAGAAAACATTAGGCACCTATTTAGCCCAAAAAATAGTTTAGACACCTATATAGAAAAAGGAGTATAGTTTGGGCACTTATTTGACTGTTAAGCCTTTTGATGTTAAGTACGTTGTAAGATGATCCCAGTATGCTCATAAAAACCTTAGTAAACTTTATTAGCTACTTGGGATGAAATGAAGATATTTAAAGACAAGTTAGGAGTGAAATTCGTAACTTAGAATACATTTTCTTCGCTTTAGTATCAGTACTTGATCATCATGTATAGATACGAAATGAACAAGGACGAACTAGGATAAACTTGTGAGTGAGAATCGAATACGGATCGCTACTTTATTGATCCAAAATTTTGAATATTCGATTTTTCAGTTCATATCCAATCCAAAAATGCACACCCCTAGTACCCACAATGTATTTTGGTTAACAAATGTTGGGGAAATGGGGATAAAATGACGATGTGATGGATTAAGGAGTCACAACGAACAAGATAGCCTTAACTCTCAAAATGTATTATTTTTTAATAATCAACTATTGATAATGAATTAGGCCATGGTGGACAATAAATTTGTAATAATTCGATAATGAGGCTTAATTAGCGAGAATGGTTAATACCTCTCATAATGTATTAAAAGACTTGATTGGTTGTATTTGATAAAGGACTTGTGGATAATAACTAGGGTACTAACGATGCGTTAAAGACTCTTAAGATGTGATATGAGTTATTCATACTAAAGCATAAAGACATAAATTATTAAGTTTTGGTTTAACTAGGATAGTGAGCTACCTAGTGATACACTTTGTTGACTTGTGTTGAATGATAACATGACTTGAGAGCATTGCTCGATTTGTGGCCTTAGAGGCATTATTTGTTGAGTGATTATTCTGTGAAGGAATTCAGATATCCTATGGTAAGTATTGCAGTATCTATATAAGGGGATGTGCACTTATGGCTTATGTGATCCAAGTAAAGTTCGACGTGCTCGTAGTTAAGGTGATTCAGGTGCATTTAGTAACCTACTCATGGCTAATGTGATCTGAGCATGGTTAGACCTTCTTGTGGTTAATGTGATCCAAGGATGGTGTAAAACCTAATTAGATTTTGATATAACAAATTTGCCTAAGGACTTATTTGCAAATATAAATAAATTTTTAAGTATTTCAAAGTCTCACAAAATTGACAAGCATTTGAACAAAAACTGTTTTTAAGTCAAAACATTCAAACCAAACAAATTTCTATAAGTGTTTCAAAGCCAAACCTTACATTTACACTAAAGCGTATCGATACACTCTAAGTTGTATCAATACAGTTTTACGTTACTGGAGTTTTAATCGACTAAAGTGTATCGATTCAGTTAACCCCGTATCGATGTGGTTTTTAAACTGAGTTTATTTTTAAGGCATAACGTACCAATATGAGAACCCCCATATTTATATGATTTGGTTTGATTCGATAAATATTTGCATTTAATAATATAGTTGTTGCTTTTCAATTATGAAATCAGCAAATTTTAAACGGCCGTTGGACCGTATCTATATGCCCTTATAGTGTATCGATACACTTTTTGCTTAAGTTTTTTTCAAGATTCCAGTGAGCAAAATCCGTATTGATACGGTCTTTGAGTATCGATACGCCTGTTATTTTACACTATAACCGTACCAATACGCCTATATGCGTATCGATACGCCCCTCTTAAATGTACACAACGGCTCTTTCTATTTTGAGACAGATATCGATACAATTATTTGTGTACCGATACAGTAGGTTGTAGAGGTGCATTTATTGTGGGGAAATTGATCCCAACATCTCTATTGATGATCTCAACCACCATAACAGTTAGAAATCAATGCAAGGGTATACAAGCAAGCCTCCAAAGCTACAACAACAACAACTATTGAACCTATTTGCAACAATCCAAGCATATATACAAACCCTTGAGCTTAAAGAGTCAAATTTTTATAATTTCCACTTGTGTAATTTTTATTGTATCACCTTGTTTCAAGTTAGGGGAGTGATTACTTGTAATTGGGCAATATTTCAACCTTGTGAGAGGTACTTTTCATATTGCCAATTCCTTTTTTTATTGAGAGGGTCTTGGTTAATTTTTGGGTAGAAAGATTAACCGATTTATAAGGTTTCCTCCTAATCTGAGAAAAGGGAAAGAATTTCTAGTGGAATTGGTTCAAAATCCTTAATGGGAGCTAAGATAGTGGATGTAGAGCTTGTTCGAAGCTTGAACCACTATAAATTGCCTTATCCTTAATTTTTATATTTTCAATTTGCTCTTTTCCACTTTAAAAAGCTAATTCACCCTCTCTTGGCCAATTTTGATTCATTTGATCCACAACAATTGGTATCAGAGCCTAACTCTTTGAGGAACTCACATCCACAAAAGGAGATCCTAGAAGAAGATCAATCGACCACAAACCAAGCCATGGCGTCTACCTCCGGCAAAAACCTCTTCGAGTTACAATCAATCACCAAGTCGCCTTATTTCAATAGGGATAACTATCCTTATTAGAAGAATAGAATGAGGCTCTTCATCAAGTCAAATGACTACGTCCTTTGGGATGTGGTGGAAGATGGACCAACCATTCCTATGAAGAGAGATAAAGAAAGCTCAATCTAAAGACAAGAGCGGAAATGACCGATGAAGATTGAATAAGGATTCAAGTCAATGGCAAGGCTCTATAAATCATGTTTTGTGCACTTGGACCTGATATGTACGCAAAAATGTCATCTTGCACAAGTACGAATGAGGTGTGGGACAAGATAGAGACCACCTATGATGGCACCAACAATGTAAAGGAGACCAAGATTGGGATCCTTAATTTGAATTACGAGAACTTTAAGATGGAGCCGGATGAGAGCGTCTCCAAAATGTTTGATCAGTTCTCCTTCATAGTAAATGGTCTCAAGGGCTTCGGTGAGATCATTCACGAAGACAAGATAGTCTAGAAGCTTCTCTTTTCTCTTTCCGAATCATGGGATGGGAAGAGAACCGCAATCATCGAGGCCAAGAATTTGAAGACATTGAAGCTCGATGAGTTGGTAGGATCTCTCCTTACACATGAGATCATGAAGCAAGAAAGGGAAGAAGAAAAGAAGAGAGAAGAGAAAGAGCGGAGAAGAAGAAGAAGGTAGAGAAGAAGAAGCAAGGAATTGCTCTCAAAGCTTCTTAATAGGAAAGCAACTCTAGTGAAGACGAGTTTGAGGAATTGGCTATAATAGCCAAGAGATTCTCTCGGTTCATGAATACCAACCGAGGAAGAAGGCTTCAAAGAAGAAGAGAATCCAAGAACAAGAACAAAGAAGAGGAGAAGGATCAACTCATTTGCTATGAGTGCAAGAAGTCGGGGCACATAAGATCTGATTGCCCTCAAATCAAGAATAAAGGCTTCGAGAAAAAGAAGAAGCACAAAGCCCACATTGCTACTTGGAGCGATGAAGAATCATCATCCGATGAAGAGGAGCACGAAGTGGCTAATCTTTGCCTCATGGCCATGATGACCCTAAAGTAAACCCTAACTCATCTACTTTCGATTTCACGTTTTATGAACTCCAAGATGCATATGATGAGTTGCAAGAGTTTTATGATGAGTTTGTGGAAAAATATAAGGAATCAGTTTTGAAAAATAAGAAAATAATTTATGATTTGAAAAAAAAACGATTCTCTTTCTACAACCAACTAGGAACTTGAAAATAAGATTTTGGTTTTACAAGATGATCTAAACTATTTTCAAAATGACAATATCGATTTAAACAATCTTCTTTCCAAAGTTCATGATGATCACCAAAAAGTGGTGAATGAGCTTAAGGCTTCTCTTAATGTAGTTGGGAAACAAGATTTTGAAAAAGCAAGTTCTTCAAAACCCAACTATGTGAAGAGGAACTTTAATAGCTACAAACAAAGAAGCTCTCAAAGGCATCCTAAAGGTAAAAGAGTTAGAAATGTATGGGTTCCCTAAGGAACTAGTAGTTTTTTAAAATATTCATGCTATTGCTTCTTGGATTCCTAAGGGAACCAAGTATTTGGGAGTTAACTCACATGGAACCAAAAATAGTTTGGGTACCAAAAATTAAGAACTAATCTTTGTTTGTAGGGGGGACATTTCTACAAGTCCAAAACTTTAAGTCAAAACACTTAGTACCTTGATAGTGGATGCTCAAGACACATGACCGTCGATAAGAGTAGATTCATGGAGCTAAAGCCAAAGAGCTGTGGAGTGGTTACTTTTGGTGACAACTCCAAATGCCACATTGAGGATATTAGTTCCATTGGTTATCTCTCTTCTATTCTCATTGAAGATGTGTTATATGCCAATGGTCTAAAGAATAATTTATTGAAGATGTGTTTTATGTTAATGGTTGCAAAATTGTGGACATTAAAACAAATAAAATAATGCTCATTGGTCATCGTATAGGTAACATACACATGGTGGATTTAGATGACATTCATACATCCTATGCATGTTTGGTTGCTCAAAATGAAAATGATGCATGGTTATGGCATAGGAAACTAGGGCATGCTAGCATAAGTGTTTTAAAGAAATTGGTTTCCCAAAATCTAGTTAGAGGTTTACCTAAGCTAAGATTTTCCTTATATAAAATTTGTGATGCTTGTGCTATAGGTAAACAAAAACAAACTTCATTTAAATCCATTAATGATGTTTCAACTAGTAGGATATTACAATTGATTCATATGGTTCTCTTTGGGCCTATTAGGACAACTAGCTTGGGTGGAAAATCATATGCCTATGTTTTAGTTGATGATTTCTCTAGATACACTCGAGTTCTCTTTTAAAGTACAAAAGATGAGGCTTTAGAAAAATTCATCACATTTTCAAAAATCACTCAAAATGACCTTGGTCAAAACATTTCTCATATTAGAAGTGACCATGTAACGAAATTTCAAAATCTAGGTTGTGAGGATTTTTGTAACACTAATGTTATTAGCCACAATTTTCCCTCACCTCGCACTCCTCAACAAAATGGGGTAGTTGAGAGGAAAATCGTATTTTAGAAGAAATGGCTAGAATCATGCTTTGTGAAAACAATTTACCTAAGTAGTTTTGGGAGGAAGCCATAAACACCGCTTGTTATATTATAAATCGAGTAATGATTAGGCCAATTTTAAACAAAACTCCTTATGAGATTTTAAAATCAAAGAAGCCTAACATTAGTTATTTTCATCCTTTTGGATGCAAATGTTATGTTTTAAACAATGGAAAAGATCATTTAGGTAAATTTGATGCAAAAAATGATGAAGCTATTTTCTTAGGTTATTCTTTAAAATCTAAAGCTTGTCGAGTTTTTAACAAAAGAACCTTAGTTGTAGAAGAGTATACATGCGATTTTCGATGATAACCTCCTTCTAAAGAATGATTCTTGTGATGATGATGATGTAGGTATCATTGAAGCCAATGATGGTGGACAATCATAAAAGGTGGATGAGGTTCCAACCAAATAAGAAGAAGCACAAGATCCTCCCATAGAAATCTTGAAGGACATAAATCTTAGTGAAAAGGAAGTGAGCTACCCAAGGAAACTCAACTATGTCAAAGATGGTGAAATCTTGGGTGATCCATCCAAGAGGGTAACCACTAGACCATCTCTTAAATTGTTTAATAATATTGCATTGATTTCATGCATTGAGCCTAAAAATATCAAAGAAGCATTAAAAGATTATTTTTGGATATTGGCCATGCAAGAAGAGCTTCATCAATTTGAGAGGAGTAAAGTTTAGACATTAGTTAATAGACCTAGTAATAAGTTTACTATAGGAACTAAATGGGTTTATAGAAACAAACTAGATGAGAGTGGTAACATAGTTGAGAACAAGGCTAAATTTGTTGCTCAAGGTTATACTCAAGAAGAGGGAATCAATTTTGATGAAACCTATGCACCCGTAGCTAGATCAGAAGCATTTAGGATGCTTCTTGCATTTGCATGTTATCATGAATTCGAGCTTTTTCAAATGGATGTTAAAAGTGCATTTTTAAATGATTTTATTAATGAAGAAGTGTATTTGAACAACCACCTAGTTTTGAAGATCCAATTTTTCCAAACCATGTTTTTTAAATTAACCAAAGCTTTATATGGTTTGAATCAAGCTCCTAGAGCTTGGTATGAAAGGCATTCAAACTTTTTGGTTGAAAAGTTTTTGAAAAAGGCAAGGTGGACACTACACTTTTCATTAAAAGAAATGACAATGACATCTTAGTAGTACAAATTTATGTTAATGATATAATCTTTGGTTCTACTAATGAGTTTTATTGCCTCGAATTTTCTAAGCTAATGCAAGGTGAGCTCATCAATTAAGCTTGACAAAGATGAAGGAGGTAAGTGTGTTGATTCTAAGCTTTATCATTTGGTGATTGGTTCTTTACTTTATTTTATTGCAAGTAGACCCAATATTATGTTTAGTGTTTGCTTGTGTGCTAGGTTTCAAGCTAGTCCTATAGAATCACACCTTATAACCATTAAGAGAATCTTTAGATACCTTAGAGACACACCTTGTTTAGGCCTTTGGTATCCTAGAGACTCTTCCTTTAACCTACATACTTATTCTTATACGGATTATGAGGGTTGTAAGATAGATAGAAAAAGTACCTCCGATACTTGCCAATTCCTAGGTAGTATGCTTATTTCTTAGTTCTCTAAGAAACAAAATAGTGTAGCTCTATCTACCACCGAAGCGGAATATATATTGGCCGAAAGTTGTTGTGCTTAAGTCCTTTGGATGAAGCAATAAATTCTAGACTATGGAATTGATGTATGTACCATACCTTTTAAGTGTGACAACACTAGTGCCATATGTCTCACTAAGAATCTCATCCAACATTCTAGAATCAAGCATATAGAGATAAGACATCATTTCATTAAGGATCACGTCTTAAAGAATGATGTTGTTCTAGAGTATGTTGATACCTTAAACTAACTAGCGGATATCTTTACAAAACCATTAGACAAAGAGTGTTTTTGGACTCTTAGGAGAGAGTTAGGTCTAACTAGCCTATCTTGACTTTTTAGAGCCCTTAAGTGTCAAAAATTTGCTTGAATTTGAATAGTGATCATATTTATGTAATTTTGCTTCTTGATGCATCTATGCTTGTTGCTAAGGGGAGTATGTATCTGTTTTAGCCCATAAAATTTGCTCATTCATCATACAAATGCATTTAGGATCCATTAAAAATCCAATTTTTGAACTCTATTCAGTTCAAAAATGCATTTCTGGCAAAGGGGTATCGATACGGGTAACGTCGTATCGATACGTGTTGCTAAATGGGCTTCGATAGAGTCTTAACTGTATCGATACGCCACATTAGCGTATTGATACAGTATGCCGCTGGAGCTTTAAATGAGCATTCAAAGAGTGTTACTTTAATTAAAACTCATCTACCTATTTCTCTCAAACCCTAGCCGGATTTTAACTATAAAGCCCCCTCAAACAATTTGATTTCTCACACCAAACTCAAAATCTCTTGAGGGTTTTTACTCTACACATCAAAGTTAAACTTTACTATCAATTTGGTGTATTCTTCATCTTTTATTCATCCAATTTCCTAAGTCAAGGTATGAAACTTCTTTTCTTTTCTTTTTAATTTTCGTTTAATTTTATTTACTGTTTTTAATCAATTTTTGTCTACATAGTATATTCATAGTATGGGTTTTAAAGTTTTTGCAAAAACTCTTTGAAATCTGAATTTTTTTTATTCGAATGTAAAAATATACTATATATTTTAGTACATTGTTTTTCAAAATTCTTTTTACCAAAGTTTAGTTTTATACTTGTATATATTTTTAAACTATAAAATATAGTGTCTTCACAATACCTTGAATTATTGGAATATTTATTGGATTGAATATGATGATAATTGCATGCATTGTTTTCAAATTTTTTTATGTTTTCAGGCTATTATGGGGCTTAAAAGAGACCAAGAAAAGAAATATCTTCTAGTTCAACAAATCCCAATCTGAAAAAGGAGGGTATTACTAAACCGAACCTTGGTTTTATTATCTAACATAGTTTTCAATCACCCTCGGTTTTAGCCCATTACAAACAATATCAAGCCTTTTCTATTCAATATGAGAGAGTTGTATCGATCCCTTTTCTAAAATTTGAACGTTTTACGTTCAAATATTTTGGGTTGTTACAACAATGGAAATTCATGACTTTTCTAATTATACCTTCGGTGTTATATCTTAATCTTGTTTTAATTTTCTATGCTAATGCCCGTTGCATTCATGAGCAAGCAAGGGAACATGTAATTGCCATTGAATCTTATCTCATGGGGGAAGAAATTTCTAATTGATCAAACTGTTTTATGCAATATTTTTGGTTTTGAAAACTTGGGGATTGATGATGAATATTCTTTGGGACATTCTCAACTTGGCTCTGTAACCGTTCTTGACGCCCATGATCGTATCCTCCATCTTATCATCTCTTGGTGGCTTCGTCCTTCCGGTTGGAAATTTTCTATTATCCACCAAGTGGATGCTTTTTGGATTCGTTGTTTTCGTGAGGGTAAGCGCCCAAACCTTGGTTAAATAATGTTTTCCGACTTGTTTATCTTGTTCAACACCATCACACCGATCAAGTTAAGTCTTTCTTCTGTGGCACGACTTTGAGTTTCTTGTTCCATTCCTTGGAGAATGATTGTTCGTATGATGCCGCTGAGCCTCTTGGCAAACCGATCGATGAACACTCCCTTACTCATTCTCACTTTGAGTACATTGACCGTGAATGGGTTCGTGTTTATCGACCTCCTTCTCAAGAAGATTAACCTCCTCTAGTAGCTCCACAAGGTCCACAATTCAACCAAGCTCAATCTTCCATGGATGGACTCATGGCGTATCTAAATGAGCAATTCACCTCCTTAGGAATTAATGTTTCTTCTTTAGATACAACCATGAATGCAAGATTTGCAGCCATTGATACACACTTTACTTTGTTGGAAGATCGAGTCAAGGCCATTGAGCAACAACAAGCCTCCATAGATGTCTCTCTCACCGCTTTCCATGGTCTTTGGCTTAATGCTCGGAACTCTCAAGCCAATCACAATGATGATGATGAAGACGATGGGACGAGTAGTCTTTGAGCATCTCATTACATATTGTTAGGCTTGATAGGCTCGATTTCCTTCAACCGATTTAGTTAGCCAAGTGGTGGAGAAGTTGGATTTTTGGGTGATTGATTTGTGGAAGCCAAAAAAAATGACACGATGAATTTATAGTGGTTCAACCTTCGAACAAGCACTTACATCCACTACCTTAGATCACACTAAGGATTTCCCAATCAATTCACTAACTTGAATTCGTCCCCTTTTCTAGGCTTAGGAGGAAACCCTTACACACTCAAAGCTTTCTAGACCAAAGCTTGAATAAACCCTCTTTACAAGAGAAAGGAAAATAAGCAAACTAAAATTCCTCTAAAAGGTATTTGTTTGCATTCTTTAAGCTCTCAACCATACCTAAACACTTGAGCAAATATGACAATTTTGGCTCACAAGTGTTGTCTATGCAAAGAATAAACAATTAAGCCCCTAAGACAATTTTCTCATCATAATGTTGTTGACAATTGAAGCATTAGTCTTCCCTTGATGCTTGGTGGTCCCTTTTATACTCCCAATTGAGTTTGTAGACGTTGAGGACCGTTGGGATTGAATTGGAGCCATTAGAAACTTTATTTCCCACAATAAATGTAGTTCTGGTTAGGACTGGATCCAAAATTTAGGTCCCGATTGCAACCGGGACTGGATCCTGCTTTTTTGGACCCAGTACTGGTATGGCACTGAAAGACGTTGAAGAGGTTGAAAACAACTAAAGGCGCTCATTTACTTCTCTTTATGTATGAATATTATGAGTATGACTCATTTTAAGACTTCAACCTTCAAGCCTACAATATTCTGACTTTGTTATTTAATATTATTAATGATGGTTGGAATTTTTTTTCCCTGCTGCTCAAATTTTATTAATAATAGACTAATTGACCGGGTACTCGGTATTGGTACCGGTTCCCACTAGTACCGACACCGGTTCCTAAAATCTTGGACCCGGTGGTTATCGGAACCGGGACCAATTCTAGATAAATTGGTCGGGTACCTGGTCTTGCCCACCCTTAGTTCTGGTGATGTCTGTTTCGATACACGGGTAGCTGTATCGAAACGTGTTGCGTGTAATGTGATGCACAATTTGCGCAAGTATACACGTTGTAAGTAATAAAGTGATAAGTATATCGAGTATCGTCTCCACAGGGATTGGTACTCATCTTTTGGTCCTATCTTCTCGCACTACAAAACAAATAAAGTAAAAACACAGATAAGTTGATTGGAAGAGTTTTATCTAACTAAAAAAATATAAAATAAATAGACAAGATGAATAAGAGAGAAGAGTAGGTCGAGTTGAGATGCGTTGTAGTGTGTAATCCAATGACTTGTCTCCATCTTTGCATGAAACGAACACAGTGATGCCTCAGCAGTGATGTCCTTTCCGCGGCTGCAATGGTTGAAGCTTCTACCACGACAATCCCTTGCTCTTGGCAGATGCTGTTAAGGTTTGGCAAAGCGTCCTTTGGTGGTTCCTCCTTATCCCTAAGCTCAAAACACTGGTTGATGAATGAACCTTGAAGATACCTCCCGGTGTGAACCAAAGACAAACACCAATGATGTTTACGCTTCTCTTAGCCGCTGAAACTCTTAACCTATCCCTAGGTCGAGTTAGCTAACACCACGTGGGGTGATAAACATGCTTATTCGTTTCGTGAGTTTAACTCTCCTGATATTGAACAAATAGATAACCTCACAAACATTCTCCCAAATAGAATGCAAGAATGATTAAAACCAAAAATAAGCAAACCTTAACTTTTATTGCATTAAAAACTTAAACAAAATACAATTGTTTTCCCACAACTACTAAACAAAATAACCATAGCCTAAGAACTAGAACATGCTAAGCCTCTCAAACTCTCAATATTTGACATCTCTCTTCTTAGCCAAAGGGTCCTTTATATAGGAGGAGGTGTAGGGAAAAGTCCTTGGATAGGACGTTAAGTTGGAGTTGGACTTGTCTTCATTAAAGAGGTGAATCTCTTTAATTTAATGCATTTAATCCTCTTTGGCCGAATTCCATCTTTAACCTTCCTTCCATGCTTTCGTCATCTTCCCATGCTCCGATTGTCATGCAAAGTATGTAGAAAAATTCAGCGTTTTATACTTTTCAAATCCCCTACCACTTTGCATATTTTGCTCGCCGGCGAGTTGGGTTGTACAATGCCGCAATGGTCTCGTAATGCCTTGGCGGCATCTTGCTGCCTCGGCCCTGGTCTAGGACTGGATCTGCTTTGCAAGGCTTTATCTTTATGGTTCAGCTTCCTTCAGTAGAAACTGTTGTCCTTGGTTGGGCTTAATCAGTGCCTATCGAGAGCTCGTTCTACACCATCCTCCCTTTTCCTTCAATGCCCTCACGGCATCACGTACCCTGGCAGTGGCTCGGCATTAACTTTTAGCGGCAATGGCTTGGAAATAAACTGCAACGGCAATGGCTCGACATGGCTTGGACCGCGGCCTCGCCTGTCGGCACGGCATCAGATGCCCTGTCATCACCTGATGGCACAACATCACCTGCTAGGGCATCACTTGCCCTGGTAGTGAGTAAATCTGCATAAGCACCAAAATGCATCAAAACATTACCTTTTTCATTAAATAAATCAAATGTAATGATCAAGGATAGAAACAATATAATTAATGCATAAAGGGCCATAATGCAACTCAATTTGGTGTAGGTTGAGCAATAATTGCCATGTAAAAAGGGTGAAAATATAGAACTTTTAGGCACTTATCACACCCCCAAACTCTAACTATTTCTTGTCCTCAAGCAATGCAAACCATCAATTGGCAAACCTTAGTTTTTATAAACCGCACCCTTGGTCTTACTTTTCCTTCTCTCTCTAAACTATGGCGAAGAACGCTTCGGCCCTTAAATCATTGGATGCCTTAGGAATTTCTTGGAATCAAACTATAAAATTTGTGAGTGTGTGCATGTATTGTGAACAAGATGATTACAAGGATTCTAAGTAAACACTTAAGCATTATCTTACTTAACTTGGGTAATTAATTTTTTTAAGCAACCTAACCAACTATAGCCAATTTCGGGCACCTCTAGTGATTAGCCTAGAGTCGGTTTCGGGCACCTCTATGGCTTTCTTAAGCTAGATCCAGTGATGGGCACCTCTAACTTTTTACCCAATTTTCTTTCTAAGTTAGTCTATGTCCTAAGTATACTAGAATTCCTTAAATCATGCATGTCACAAAGGTGTTTAAAGTTCTAATCTCATAGTGTGATCCTAAGTTATCTTCCTTTAAGCATCCTAAGAATAAAGGCTCTAAACAATCCTAAAATATGGTAAGAAGAGAGAGTTTTATTGCCAAGAAAGAAGATTTAATTAAAATTAAACTAAGGCAATTGATAAAGAGTATTGCCGAGGCATAAGCTTCATTCGGTTAAGGCAATGTATGCAGTAAAAAAATTGACAATTATTAAACAAAACTGCATTTTTATATTATAATGTCGCGGCATGGATGTGCCTTGGCAGTGAAACCTACACCCCCAAACTCAAGACAAGCATTGCCCTCAATGCATTAAGCACAAAATATAGAATAAGCATTATAAACACACAAAAAATTAAAGTGAAAAAATTAAAGGCATAAGAGAAGAAATCTAAGGTGACTCGGATGAGTCATTGCATTGTATGATCAGTCTCGTCATTGCTATATGCTTGACTCGTTTGGTGGCTCTCGGTAGTTGAGTGCGTGTTGGGGGAATGGGCTCTTCTTCGATGCTGTAGCATGAGCAGTCGGCATTGCCGAGGCGGCAGGTCGTGCCGAGGCATGAGCTTCAAAAGTTTCTGAGGCATCGGGTATTGCCGAGGCATGAGCTTTAATCTGTGTCATTCTGATCCCCACGCTGAGTGTAAACTCTGGCCTGACCTCCACCCTCTGGCTGGACTGCAACTACATGTGCTATGTTCCTCTGGCCATCATTCCTCGGCTGGAAGTTACCTCTACCGCGCCCGCGGCCCCTCTGGAAGTCATTGGCTCTAGCAGGAGCCTGAGCTGGTGCCTGCCCCACCTGATGTGGACAGTCACGCCTAATATGATCCCTAGCTCCACAACTCCAACACGAGTGGAAGTTCCCCCAACACTCACCGGTGTGGTTCCTCCCGCAAGTAGCACATGTGGGCAACTTCCCACCAGCCCTCTGGCCCTGTTGGCCCCTACCGTGGTTACCTCCACCACGTCTATGGTCATAGTGATACCGGTTGTCCCGATGTCTCTTGGCATCACCTCTATCGAAGTCACTAGACCTCTTACCATAACTAGAACCACCAGATCGTTTGGTCAAGCACAAACTATGCTCCAAGTCCTTGGCCCTCGCGACCAAGACATCAAAATCAGTGTAGTCCGAAGCCAGAGTATACCTCTTGATTTCTTCATTCAGCCCATAACGGAAACGGTTACAACGTTCCACTTCAGTAGGAACAAGCTCAGATGCATACTGACTCAGTCTCACAAATCGAATCTCATAGTCGGTCACAGACATACCCCCTGAAGCAAAGCCATAAATTCCCTCTTCTTCTCATCGAGATATCGAGGACCCAGATACTTCTTACAGAATGCTGACTCAAAGAACTCCCAAGTGATCTCGGCCTCCTCCATACCCGTAGTGATGGTGACCCACCAAGTGTAGGCATCACCCTGAAGCAAGGACTCAACACACCCTAACTTGCGTCCCTCAGTACATCCCATCTGTGACAAGATACGGACGGTCTTCTCTAACCACATCTCTAACCTCTCCGGTGTTGACCCTCTGAACTCTTCGTCTCCCAAACTATAGAGTCTCTCCAAAGGCAAACCAGTACCCTCTCCCTGGGGTTGTGCAACTGCTTGACCCCCAGCCACTGCAGCCTGGAAAGCCCCGGCTATTGCCTGAACTAAGGGAGCTAAATCAATTCCGGCCGGTCCTTGGCCCACTTGAGGTCCAACACCCTCGGCTCCCGCCTCACCTCCCTCTTGCTGAGGAGGAGGTGGAGGAGGTTGAGGAGCCTGTGCCCCATCAATCTGCTCAATCCCCGGAGCTTGTGCCCGTGGTTCCGGCTGAACCATCCTAGGCCTCCCACGTGGTCTCATGATACCGCTAGCAAGATAATAACTACAACAACAAACAAATAAGGATTACGTTAGCAAAGGCAAGGGTCCAACAGTGCTCAAGTACTTTCCTTTACAAAACCTTTTTAAATTAAGTAATAGTAGCAATGGGCACTCTACGCTACACCAAACGCAACGATTCATGCTTCAACTCTTCATATGAACATTCAAACAACAAGATTTCATGGCAAGGCACACACCAAAACGATACAATTACTTAACACATCAAGCTTACCTCACTTACCTGCTCGAGGTCTCGGTAACCTCAGGCTCTGATACCAAAAAATGTAACCCCCTCGCCCCGGTCTGGTCGGCTGACCGGTTCGAGTAGGCTACACGGGGAAAACCGACATGAAACCCGTGAAGGTTCCACCTCAGTTAGCAACCCTAATTTTTTTGTTTATTTTACGTCTTGTCTAGAGGCATTTAACTACCTAAGTGATCCGATAGCGGAAAACGAGGCCCACAAAAAACCCTACAACAAACCGGGCCTAAGCCCAACCCTTGAGACCCATTAGAGATGTCCAAAAACCCATTTCCAGCTACCCGTTTCGAAACAGTTGTCACCCGTTTCAAAACACGGGCTCTAGTTTAAAAAGCCAGGTACCCGTACCGAAACACATCCACCTCGTTTCGGAACAGGGCCCTAATTCTGCCTAGGTGTTCCGATACTTGTTTCGAAACAGGAACCTCCAGTAGCCAAAGTGTTTCGAAACTTGTTTCGAAACAGGGGTTCACAGTGGCCAAACCGTATCGAAACGAGTTCCGATACGGGGTCCCTAGAGCCATACCTGTTCCGAAACAGCTTAGCCCGTTTCGAAACATTGGCTGTCTGGAATTTCCCAAAACCATCTTTAAACATCTCTAATCAATCCCAAAAGCCCTAAACAACTCCACGAAACATACATCACTTACAAGCATATTCTAGAGGCATGGATCCTATGGCAAAACATACCCAAATCACACAAGGCATAAGATGAGGCATCCATACATGGCATTCACACAAAGGGCAAAATTTCATAAAAAGGACATACTTAAGAGTTCAAAAAGCCATAAGGCACAAGTTATCACATATGAGGTTTACATACCAACCAAAAGTATCTTAAAACATCCAAGGGCATATCCAACCATCACAAGCATTCAAAGTCATAGCACGGTTTACAAAATCCAAGCAAGGCATAAACATCAACAACATTTATGAGACAAACAACGCTCATACAAACATAATAGCCCCATTGCTAATCTACCACTTTAACACAAAATCATACTTGAGCAACTACACTTGGAAAGCCCCTTCACCTTGCTCCTTGCTAACACCACGCTAATGATCTGCATTGTTGAAAATGAGAGCGTAAGTTAGAAGCTTAGTGAGGATGCTCTAAAATCCAAAAACAACAACAATGCAGGGTCCAAGCATGAAAATCCCTAACCTCATACACAATATACATAGGCATCGACAAGGCAACCTAGCTAGTCTTTCAAGAGTCATAATATGGCATCTCACATCATACTAAGCTCAACAAATATAAATCAACATCACAACATCATAATTATAAGAACGAGTTCATTGGCCACTATTAGTTTACCCGGATGTGCGGATTTACTCTCAACAATAACATTACCTCGGTGGGATTACACTCATCACCGGACCTTGCATGGGCGGGATTCCACTCATCACCACATGCCCTACGGATGGGATTCCACTCATCATCACGTATAGTATCAATAAATTTCCGGTGGAATATTACATCATCGTACTCCTCCTTGATGACTCAACGCCATCAAGGCCACGCACGTTTTGACTCAATTGTGTGCACACTAATCCGAATGATCGATCATTTACACCCGGTAAGTTAATTAGTGCCAATTTCTTTTAGCCACATCACCCATCCATCAATTATATCACATATTCATCATATGCACATATCAAGGTATAAACATACGAATCAATCATATCCCACAAGATCGAATAGGCAAAGGCATATAAAGCATCATTAACAATCAAGGGGTTAAACTATCAATTTAACTCCCACCTAGAAATGGCTTACCAAGCTCATTCCAACACTTCCACTACACACACTTGAACCAACTTTAAAACACATTTAAAGTTTTACTCACTGCCCTTCCTTAGTAAACCAAGCAAGCAAGCAAGCCTCCTAAATTTCCGGATTCGGTCCCGTAGCTTCTCCGACGTCTCCTCTTGCTTCTAACCAATCAAAACACAATCTTTACTCACAAATTCGATGTTAAACTCAGTCACAAACTCCAACCCACAAACACAAACCAAACTTCACCAATTTCGACTCAACTAACCACCAAAATATCCATTTTCGAGCTCCCTCAAAAACCCAGCTGAAACTATGGTTTCTGACACCCAATAGGCATCTAAAAGGTCCAAAAACACTTCTCTAATATCCCTAAACCATCAGCCCCTCAACCCAAGCCTAAAACACACCAAAATTTTAATTTTAGACACCTCAAAAATGGCCCCAAAGACCCACTTCGGGTTTTCACCCAAAACCAACCATTTCAAGATATTATGTGTATTATGATGAGATTAAACTAAAACCCAACTCAACAAATCAAAAGAAATTGAAAAACCCCTTAAAATTCAAACTTTCCCTAAACTTGAAATTCCCAAAAAGATGGTAGTTTTCAAATCCAAGACAATGTAAATGAGGAGGATGATGAGCAGAGTTAGAAATAGGTTTACCTTTGAAAATGACCTTGAATCAATGGAGAAATCAAATGGAATAGTAAATAGGGATTTGGGAGGGGTTTAGTTTGGTTTTCACGTTGAAGGAAGAAAAGGGGGAAAGTTGATACCTTTTTTTGTTCTTTTAATTTCAAAAAGATGGTCTTCCTCCTTTCCCCTTATTTACAAAATTGTCACCCTTTTTAATTTAAAACTCAATTAAATCAAGACTTAGGCCAATTTAATTAAAATCGGTTTTAATGACTCGAACCAACTCACGCGACTAACTCCTAACCCCAAAACACGGGTGTTACACATCTTCTAAGGTTACCACATATCCGAGAAATCTTGAGGAGGGTCATTTTCAATACTTCTTATAGTCCATCTGCACCCTCCATCGAGGGACAATATTGCTCAAAAAGAGTTGGGACAATGTGCTCACAACTACTCCCTTTGGCGTGACCATGGTGGATGCATCTTTCTTTCGTGTTCCCTTGTAGTCCATGTATATGCTCCACCTTGCGACTTTTTCTGAAGGCATGAATTTATTATTAGGAAAAATTATATCAATATCCAACCATTTACTTACCTCATTCTCGTCGAAATCCATGATTGTTGGATGTAGCCTTCGTTGTTGTGGCAATTGCTTTGGCAACCAATTCTCGTGGCAATATTCTGCCATAATTCGGTGCAAATCAAGGGAAAACACAATTTTCTGAAAATCTTTGTGGATCAAAACCTCGTTTTCTTTAGGTCCCTCAAACATCTCCATCAATAGAGATTTTGTTGGATTCAATTCTACCAACGTTGGTTCCTCAAAGAATACATGCAATGGAAGAAGTGAGTTTTTAAAGAATTCAAAAGGTTCAACTATTATATGCCCATATTCCATTGGCAAAGTATTGTCATCTTGTTGATGTGGTGGAGGTCGAACATCTTCAATCTTTTTAGTTGTTTGAGACTTGATTGATGGAATTGCCGAGGCATCAAGTCTTGCCAAGGCATGTGTGCCGAGGCATGTAGTGTCGTCGTGGCATGTGGTGCTGATGTGGCATGTATTGATGCCGTGACATGCGGTGATGTCACGGCATGGCAGTGCCTTGACATGTGGTGTTGCCGTGGCATTCGCCATACTTTTATCATCCTGGCTAAGTGTTGTTGCGGCATTGTTCTGTTCAGGCTCCTCAATCATTGCCAAGGCAATTCGTTGCATAGGCTCATCGTGTGCTGGGCAGTCTCTCTCATTAGCATCCTCTCTACTTGGAGGTTTTAGTTGTTCCCCACTCATCGGGGAGCTCTCTTCGCATTGCTCCTCGTCATCTTGCCTTGGGACTTCAGTATCCCTAGGAATGGGTTGTTAGTGCATGTTCTCCATGGCATGTGTAGATTTCTTCAATCGATCTTCCAATTTTCTCACGAGTTCAGCCATCATGGTAGTGCATGCATCCATGGAGTTTAATAGCTCTTGACGAGGACTACCTTTCCGTGACATATATGTTGCCGTGACACTTTGTTGTTGATAAGGACTACTTTGTCAAGGCATGTCTTCTGTCGCGGCCTTACATTGCCAAGGCATGTTTGCTGCTGAGGCATTGCATTGTCAAGCATGTCTATTGATGAGGCACTGCATTACCAAGGCATGTCTCTTGCTGCAGCAAAATTGATATGGTAAAAATAATTTTGAGCTTTCTGATCATACCATGAAGAATTTTGTTGTTGGTTCCATCTATGGTCCTCCTTTTAGTCATATGCAGCGAAAAGATGAGGGCAATTTTCAAACGCATGATTTTCTCCACACATAGCACAAGAGTTTTCCATGATATATGCTTTTCTCGGTTGATTCATCTCTTCCAGCATAAACTCTCAAATAGTTTTTCTTTTATTTCTCGACATGTTGATGTCCCTTAACTTGTAGCGCACCTGGATTTTATTAATAAAACAAAAAAAGGAAGTTAGTAGAACTAATAAACTAAAGAAAAAAAGAGTGCAAGAAAATAAAAACAAAAGTCGTCAATTTCCAGCAACGGCGCCAAAAACTTGTTGCGTGTAAAGTGATGCGCAATTTGTGCAAGTATACATGTCGTAAGTAATAAAGTGATAAGTGTATCGAGTATCGTCTATATAGGGATTGGTACTCGTCTTTTGGTCCTATCTTCTCGCACTGCAAAACAAATAAAGTAAAAATATAGATAAGTTGATTGGAAGAGTTTTATCTAACTAAAAAATATAAGATAAATAGATAGGATGAATAAAAGAGAAGAGTAGGTTGGGTTAAGTTGCGTTGAGTGTGGAATCCAATTGACTTGTCTCCATCTTTGCAAGCAACGAACATAGTGATGACCCGGCAGTGACGTACCTACCACGGCCGTAATGGTTGAAGCTTCTGCCGCGGCAATCCCTTGCTCTTGGAAGATGCTATTAAGCTTCGGCAAAACGTCCTTTGATGGTTCCTCTTGATCCCTAAGCTTAGAACACTAGTTGATGAATGAACCTTGATGATACCTCTCGGTGTGAACCAAAGACAAACACCAACAATGTTTACGCTTCTCTTAGCCGTTGAAACTCTTAACTTATTCCTAGGTCGAGTTAGCTAACACCACGTGGGGTGATAGCCGTGCTTATTCGTTTCGTGAGTTCAACTCTCCCGATATTGAACGAATAGATAATCTCACAAACCTTCTCCCAAATAGAATGCAAGAATGATTAAAACCAAGAATAAGCAAACCTTAACTTTTATTGCATTAAAAACTTAAACAAAATACAATTGTTTTCCCACAACTACTAAACAAAATAACCTTAGTCTAAGAACTAGAACATGCTAAGCCTCTCAAACTCTCAATATTCGACATCTCTCTTCTTAGCCGAAGGGTTCTTTATATAGGAGGAGGTGTATGGAAAAGTCCTTGGATAAGACGTTAAGTTGGAGTTGGACTTGTCTTCATTAAAGAGGTGAATCTCTTTAATTTAATGCATTTAATCATCTTTGGCCAAATTCCATCTTTAACCTTCCTTCCATGCTTTCGCCATCTTCCCATGCTCCGATCGCCATGTAAAGTATGTAGAAAAATTCAGCGTTTTATGCTCTTCAAATCACCTACCACTTTGCATATTTTGCTCACTAGTGAGTTTGGTTGTACAATGTTGCGGTGGCCTCGTAATGCCTTGGCGGCATCTTGCTGCCTCGGCCCTGATCTGGGACTGAATCTGCTTCGCAAGACTCTATCTTTATGGTTCATCTTCCTTTAGTAGAAATTGTTGTCCTTGGTTGGGCTTAATCATGGCCTATCGAGAGCTCGTTCTGCACCATCCTCCCTTTTTCTTTCAGTGCCCTCACGACATCACGTACCCTGCAAGTGGCTCGGCATTAACTTGTCGCGACAATGGCTTGGCAATGCACTACAGCGGTAATGGCTCAGCATGGCTTGGGTCGCGGCCTCGCCTGCCGGCACGACATCACATGCCCTGGCATCACTTGCTGGCACGGCATCACTTGCCCTGGCAGTGAGTAAATCTGCACAAGCACCAAAATGCATCAAAACAATATATTTTTCATTAAATAAATCAAATGTAAGGATCAAGGATAGAAACAATATAATTAATGCATAAAAGGCCATAATGCAGCTCAATTGGGTGTAGGTTGAGCAATAATTTCCATGTAAAAAGGGTGAAAATATAGAACTTTTAGGCACTTCTCAAAACGCCCTTCTTCAGAACTAACCGTTAGGTCTGATTCAGCAACCCGTTTCGAAACCCCCATAGGTCGTATCAAAATGCATGGTCCCATAGGTCGTAGGCGTATCGAAACATCAAAGGGTGTTTCGAAACAACCCCTATTCGTATCGAAACAGGTAAGCCTTGTATCAAAACGGGTTTTGGCAGTTTCAAAACGTATCGATACAGATTATGCCAAAACGGGTACATTAAAAGCACTGGTTTGGCTACTCAAAAACGTTTCAAACATTTTCAAAAACCTTTCTAAACATTCTCAACCTTATTTTCAAGTTGTTTTGACTTAGAATAAAATTTAAATTCTTTTCAATTTAGTCCAAAATATTTTCAATTATTATATCAAAACATATATTTCTACACATATCATATCATTTAGGATTTCTATTTTATTATGAACCAATGTTCTATGTTTAAGAACCCTATGCTTTGATTTATATTGTGTTTTTAGGATTTAAGTTTGGAATAAATTAAACATTTTTTGCTTTGAAGTTTAATGATATTATGTTTATTTGATTATGCTTTATTGCTTTATATCTTGTCTATATCCTTGTTATATACATTGATTTTGATCTAACAGAAAGGGGGAGAAGTGTAAAACCCTAAACTTTTATAAACTTTTGAAAACCAATCTTAAATTAAGGGGAGTAAACTTTTCAAACATTTCAAAATACTTAAAAATTTACTTTGGTTTTGTTATATCAAAAATGGGAAGATTGTAAAACCTAATTTGATTTTGAGGGAACAAATTTTCCTAAGGACTTATTTGCAAATATAAATAAATTTTTAATTATTTCAAAGTCTCACAAAATTGACAAGCATTTAAACCAAAACTGATTTTAAGTCAAAACATTCAAACCAAACAAATTTTTCTAAGTGTTTCAAAGTCAAACCTTACATTTACGCTAAGGTGTATCGATACGCTCTAAGTCGCATCGATACGGTTTTACGTTACTGAAATTTTAATCAACTAAAGTGTACCGATACGGTTAACCCCGCATCAATACGGTTTTTAAAATTAGTTTATTTTTAAGGCATAGCGTACCGATACGATAACCTCCGTATCGATATGGTAACCCCTGTATCGATACGGTTTGGTTTGATTCGATAAATCTTTGCATTTAATAATATAGTCGTTCCTTGTCAGTGTTGAAATCAGCAAATTTTAAACGGTCGTTGGACTGTATCGATACGCCCTTATAGCGTATCGATACACTTTTTGCTTAAGTTTTTCTCAAGATTCTAGTGAGCAAAATCCGTATCGATATGGTATTTGAGTATCGATATGCCCCTTATTTTGCTCACTATAACCGTACTGATACACCTATACGTGTACCAATATGCCCCTCTTAAATATACACAACGACTCTTTCTGTTTTAATACATGGATCGATACGGTTGTTCGTGTACCGATATAGTAGGTAGTGGATGTAAAGCTTGTTCGAAGCTTGAACCACTATAAATTGCCTTGTCCTTAATTTTCATATTTTTCAATTTTCTCCCTTCCACTTTAAAAAACCAATTCACCCCCTCTTAGCCAATTTCAATTTGACTGATCCACTCAACAGATGGTCGAGACCTTCTCGGAGCTAATTTGATTCGAGGAAAATCAAAATCTACTCGTGGTTAGTGTGATTCAAGTATGGTATAATAAACTTAATGGATATGTGAGTGATCAGTACATAAAAGTTCTATATTTTACCCATCATTTATCCTTATTTTTGCTGCACTCAAGCATGTTTAACTGCATTTTAGGTTAAGTTTTGCATCAACATCACATTTAGATAAAACTGCGCAGATACTGCTAAATTTGGTTACTTTTGCAGGTATCTGCTGTGGCAGCATCCAGGGCAGCAGTCGTGGCAGCATCCAGGGCAGCAGAGGAACAAAAGAGCTGGAGTGGAGAAAAATGCCTCATACATCATTGTCGTGATAGATGCCGTGACAGTGATGCTGTGACAGTGATGCCGTGACAGTTGTCGTTGTTGAGTGTATTGCTGCTGTAGCAGATGGAGAAGCAGGCGTTGGGTAGTGATGCAGAAAAGCTGGAACTGGATGAGCAGTCAAGGAGGACGATGCTGTCATGATCGTCGTCGTGACAGCAAAGGACGACAGCAGTTTTGAGGAGAAGAAGCAAAGTGGACCTCGACAGAAAGAGAAAATTAAGCCCGTCTGTCGTGGAATACCACTATATTTTTCCAAGCCCTGGATCAGAATGAAGGCCAAGCCCAAAGTTCAAGGAGAGAAATTCCAAGCAAGAAGGAAGGACGAGTTAAAGCTATATTCTCTGAAGATTTAGTCTTTATTAGAGTTGCACTTTAATTTAAACTTGTATTCTTGCCATATTAGAAAACTTGGACCCAAAGCCTATATAAAGGCATGTAATTCGACCTAGGAAAATCATCACATCCCATACCTCTCATCTCAAAACCCTAGCCGTTTCTCTTCCTTCACCATGTTCTAAATCTCCCCTAGGGCAAAGGGTTGATATTGTAAAGTAGTTGTAAGGGTTGTTCTGTTCTTAGGATTTTTCTGTTCAATGAAATAAAACTTCAAGTTTGTTTATTCTGGTTTTCAACATCTTGCATGAGTATCGGGAGAGCATTGTGAGATTATTCATTTACTTAATATCGGGAGAGTTAAGTATACGAAAGGAATAAGTGTGGGTTCTCCAGTTTATGGTTGAACTATCTCAGACCTAGGGATAGGACGAGGTTAAGCGGCTAAGGAAGAATTCATAAACATCAGTGTTCATACTTCGATTCACGCCGGGAGGTATCATCCAAGACGTGTTCATCGACAGAACTTAGACCTAGGGATAGGACAAGTCAATCCAGGGATTCTTGCCGAACTTGAAGAAACTGAGTTACTTATCGTTGCTGCGACAGCAACAGACCGCTGCCACGACAGGTGCTGCCGTGACAGGAGCCAGACACATAACAGAAGTCCTTGAACAGTGCAATACCTGCACTACTGAGCAATTCAATTCCTGCCTATTTTATTATCCTGATTCTTCTCTTTTACTTGATTATTTTCGTGACAACTTACTCAATCTATTAAATCTCTTCTTTTCCCCTTGTACAGATAGCGGAGGAAAGGGTTAGCCCAGTCTCTGTGGAGACGATATCCGATACTCTAGTATCACTTTACTACTTGCGTCGTGTACACTTGCACTACATTGCGATAGACACTTTTACACGCAACAAGTTTTTGGCGCCGTTGCCGGGGACTGGCAACACACTCTTACCCTAGCTTCTGCACTTTTCTTTTCTTTTTCTTTTTCTTTTTTATTTTTTCTTTTTCTTTTTCTATTTTTATCAAAAAAAAACTCAGGTGAAATTCAGGTTTAAGGAGCATCAACATGCCAGGAAAAACCATTCGAGAGCTGATGTGGGAAAGTTCTTGCAATTACCGTAAAGGTAATCATGCATTCGAAAGTCGTCCCTAATTTTTCGGTGAATATATGGACAACAAATGAGGGAACCAACAAGAACAAGATATGCTGCCACAACAACAACAGGGACAGCAAATGCCGATGCCGCAGCAGCAAAATTTTTTATGGTATGATCAAAACCCGCAAAAGTTTTTATACCATGACAGTTTTGCTGCAGAACACGACCTGCCCTTGCAATGTCATCATCCTCAAGAGCAGTCAAAATCCTTAGAAGACACACTGCAAGCCTTCATGGCACTCACTCAAGAATTGTCAGCTTCTATGGACGCAAGTATCGCCAAGATGGATGAAATCTTGAGCAGACCGACCCTCATTCATGCCACAGATGAACCTGAAATCCTGAGGCAATGTGACGAGGATGCCCGTGTGAAGGAATACCTAACATATGATGATTTTGAACAACAACTTGCCATGGCAATGATCGAGGAGCCGAAATGGAGCAACACCGCGACAACGCTGAGTGAAATTCAAGAGAATGTCACGGCAGCAACCACATCCGAGAAAAACTCTCAACCCACTACCTCGGTTATGCCTGACCAAGATTGCACACATCCATCCCTGTCATGGCACTCGCACAACCACCTAGAAGAGCTACCCAATGACAGTGCCTCACAAATGGAATACGAGCAGGTAATAAACGAACCTTTTTGAATTCTTTGAAAACTCACCGATTCCATTGCAGGTATTTGAGGAACCAACACCGGTGGATTTAGAATCATCGATATCGCTACTGATGGACATCTACGAGTGGCCAACAGAATTTGATATAGAGAGTGATGGCACTTACCAATGTCCCATTGACCTGCAAAGTAACCTGACAACAGACTGTCAAAATAACTAGCTGCCACAGCAGCAGACACGACAGCAAGGGCTACATTCAACCACAACAACATTCAACGAAAACAAGGTAAGTGTGCGGTCGAATGTCAATTTGATTTTTTCTAATCATATATTCATGCCCTCAGAAACTTTACCAAAAATGGAGGAATTCATGGACTACAAAGGGAAGAGAAAGAAAAGAGCCCCCACCATGAGAATAATCACCAGATGGAGGGTACGGATGGACTTCAAGAAGTACCGGAAACGACCTCTCAAACATCAATAGAACAGGGAGCAGTTACTTTAGGAGATGCCCCTCAAGGCACTCCTGATTTAACTTAACTTATTTTATTGTATTTTAATTTTATCTTATTTTATCTTTATTGTTTTAGGAATTTGAAATTTGATATTAGTTTTTAGTTTGTTTGTGTTATTAGGTAAACAGAGAAAACCCTTGCAATGACGATACAAGCAACCCGAGGAAGCTCTGCCTCCACCCTTTCCGCGGCAGCACTCATACTCTCAGGGCAGCACCCACAGCTCCTCCGACAAAGTCCAAGGAGACTGCCCGCCGATAGCTCCTCATCCAAAGCTCCAGCAGCAGCGACGACAGCAGCACAACTTAAGTTTCTTTTTCTTTTTCTCTGCCGCCTGCTGTATATATTATCTTTTTGTGGTGTTTCACTTTT
The DNA here is from genome assembly GCA_958450335.1 of Hibiscus tridactylites. NCBI lineage: Eukaryota > Viridiplantae > Streptophyta > Magnoliopsida > Malvales > Malvaceae > Hibiscus > Hibiscus tridactylites. Next base: position 109,204,091 of record OY288267.1, on the reverse strand, counting down.
CTGTCATTTTTATTTTCCCTTTTTCATTTTTATGTCTTGTGTCATGCATTGAGGACAATGCAACCCTTGAGTTTGGGGGTAGGCAGTCCTCCTAATTATTAATATAATATTGCATTTAGTTTTAATTGTGTCGTATTTATTTTTATGCAAAAAAAATGAAATATTGAAAATTTTGGCTTAAGTCTTTGAACTGAACTTACCTGCCGTGACAGCTCTGTCGTGGCAGCGCCTTTAGGATAGTTTAGAGCCTTTCTATAGTTCTGAAATTTAAACACCATTTGTGACTGTTATACTGCCTAGAACTTTACTAGTTAACTAGAATAGGAAGCTTAGCACTTGAATAGCCCCTAGAGGTGCCTAAAACTGGCTCTAGGAAAAGAAGTTTAGCAAAATAGACTCAATAGCCCTAGAGGTGCCCGAAACCGGCTCTAGGAAGTTAGCTAGAGGTGCCCGAAACCGGCTCTAGTGAAACTTAAGCTTAAAAAAATCGAGTCTAAACAAAAACATTAAAGGAGCATAAGAAGTGCCTTCAAAAAGATAAACTTTGGCATAAAAATTCAAGTTAGAAGCTGGAATATTCTAGTGAAACTAAGGGAGTCTTGGCATATAATTGTTCACAAGCATGCACACACTGCACGAGGACTATAGCAAGATTCCGGACGAATCCTAAATTACCCGAAAAGGTGCTGCTGTCAATAGAGAATGAATGAAGGGTAAGGGAAAGTTCACTGTTTTAAGCCAAAACAAAAAAATTTATTTTTCTTTTAGGTCTGATTTGCTTGAGGACAAGCAAAGATTCGAGTTTGGGGGTGTGATCAATGCATAAAAGTTTTATATTTTACCCATCGTTTATCTTTATTTTTGCTGCACTCAAGCATGTTTAACTGCATTTTAGGTTAAGTTTTGCATCAACATCACATTTAGATAAAACTGCGCAGATACTGTTAAATTTGGTTACTTTTGCAGGTATCTGCTGTGGCTGCATCCAGGGCAGCAGAGGAACAAAAGAGCTGGAGTGAAGAAAGCTGCCTCATACATCATTGTCGTGACAGATGTCGTGACAGTGATGCTGTGATAGTGATGTCGTGACAGTTGTCGTTGTTGAGTGTGTTGCTGCTGTAGCAGATGGAGAGGCAGGCGCTGGGCAGTGATGCAGAAAAGCTAGAACTGGATGAGCAGTCAAGGAGGACGATGCTGTCATGATCGCCGCCGTGATAGCAAAGGACGACAGCAGTTTTGAGGAGAAGAAGCAAAGTGGGCCTCGACAGAAAGAGAAAATTAAGCCCGTCTGTCGTGGAATACCACTATATTTTTCCAAGCCCTAGATCAGAATGAAGGCCAAGCCCAAAGTTCAAGGAGAGAAATTCCAAGCAAGAAGGAAGGACGAGTTAAAGCTATATTCTCTGAAGATTTAGTCTTTATTAGAGTTGTACTTTAATTTAAACTTGTATTCTTGCCATATTAGAAAACTTGGACCCAAAGCCTATATAAAGGCATGTAATTCGACCTAGGAAAATCATCACATCCCATACCTCTCATCTCAAAACCCTATCCGTTTCTCTTCCTTCACCATGTTCTAAACCTCCCCTAGGGCAAAGGGTTGATATTGTAAAGTAGTTGTAAGGGTTGTTCTGTTCTTAGGATTTTTCTGTTCAATGAAATAAAACTTCAAGTTTGCTTATTCTGGTTTTCAACATCTTGCAAGAGTATCGGGAGAGCATTGTGAGATTATTCATTTACTTAATATCGGGAGAGTTAAGTATACGAAAGGAATAAGTGCGGGTTCTCCAGTTTATGGTTGAACTATCTCGGACCTATGGATAAGACGAGGTTAAGCGGCTAAGGAAGAATTCATAAACATCAATGTTCATACTTCGATTCACGCCGGGAGGTATCATCCAAGACGTGTTCATCGACAGAACTTGGACCTAGGGATAGGACAAGTCAATCTAGGGATTCTTGCCGAACTTGAAGAAACTAAGTTACTTATCGCTGCTGCGACAGCACCAGACCGCTGCCACGACAGGTGCTGTCGTGACAGGAGCCAGACACAGAACAGAAGTCCTTGAACAGTGCAATACCTGCACTACTGAGCAATTTAATTCCTGCCTATTTTATTATCCTAATTCTCCTCTTGTACTTGATTATTTTTGTGACAACTTAATCAATCTATTAAATTTCTTCTTTTCCCCTTGTGCAGATAGCGAAGGAAAGGGTTAGCCCAGTCCCTGTGGAGACGATATCCGATACTCTAGTATCACTTTACTACTTGCGTCGTGTACACTTGCACTACATTGTGATAGACACTTTTACACGCAACAGTGAGCTTGCGTTTAGTAAACTGATTATGTATTCATATGACCTTACAACTCTAGATAGGGGTGTTCATGTTTGGTTAATTTTACCGTTTAGTCTAATCGATAGATTAATTGTTATAGCGTTTATTGAATTCAGCTAACCGTAAACTAACCATTAAAAATTGATTAACCACTAGCGGTTAACTGTTAAGAAATGGTTAATCGATGTTTCAGTTATAGGTTAACATGTAACAAATTACAATTTTTCCACATGTTTATTGCTTCTTTTAAGAATAATGAAACTATTTTTTTGATAAATATTATATTAAAATATTCATAAAATACTTATATGGATATTCTAAACACTAACTCCATACTTAATTAAAAATACCTACATACTACAAAATTCTAACACAACGGAAAATACATAAACTTCATACTTAGTTTCAAGTGTTAACAGTGTTCAACACATAGCAATACACCATCAAGGTTCAAAACATAGAAATACACCATCAAAATTTTGAAGACAAATCTTTAACTAACATAAAACAAACATAAGGTAAGTGAAACTTCCATGAGCTAGTATGAAAAGCTACAAAAGTTAACTCTACAGTCAAATCACCCAATGTCTTCATCAACTTCCTCCAAAATGAAATATGACTCATCAATAATAATTGTTTATTGATTTAGTGTTAAATCTTTCATTCCTATATTTCAAAACATGAAACAAGTTAGTACAAGAAATATAATGTAATACTAGCAAATTGAAGATAAAAAATAATTATGAAACTATATTACAATATAGGGTTTAAAAATTAGAAAAATGGGTAGTGTGGGGTGAACTTTTAGTTGAAGGTGTTATATATAATTTAATAACGTTTAACCTATAATTTAAAAATTTATCAAAATTCTTAATCATAACCGTAATCATTAACCATCATTTTTAGCGATTTGGTTAACCAAAAACATTTAGTCTTAATGGTTCGGTTAATTAACATATAAAATATAATGAATATATCGATTAACGGTTATGGGTAACGGTTACGGTAAATTATGCACACCCGTAACTCTTGAGTGTGTAAACTTTATTTTGATATATACTATTTTTTTAGACAGTGTATTAAACTCAGAGCTCGGTTTTGGAAAATTATTTATATTTTTTGTTACTTTTATTATATGGTTATGAGAAATAGGGGTAGCAATCGAGTGGGGAATAACCGAAACCGTCGAGATCCAAATCGAAAGGCATAGAGAATAATCGAAATCTTCACTAACGGGGACGAGGTAGTTTTATCATCAAAGCTCAAATGGAGATGGGGACAGGGATTGCCATATCATAATTGTAGGGATAGCCAAATTGTACCCGTATAAATCACTGTGGGGATCTAAAAAAATATCCATAGCAATCCGCAATATTTTACAAATTCAGATGACCATAAGGGTAATTTACCCATTTTTCAAAAAAATCTAATGTCCCATAACCTTATTATGGTCGGCTGGAGTAAGTTTGGAAATTCTCTGAAAAGTCCATAAAAATAATTAGAAATTAGTCTATACATCATTGTAATGTAAACATGATTCAGTCTAGTTTTGTTTAAAACACACGTTGACTGATTTCAATATATATTTTAAAAGATATGAATATTTGAATGTTGAAAGGTCATAAAAAAATTAGCAGCGGATTTCTCAGAAAATAGTTTTAGTAGCGACTCTAAAAAGTTACAAAAAATTCTACAAGATAAATAACGAAGTGAGCCTTATATTTATATAACCATACGTAAGTTTAGATTCGTTTAAAACAAAGAGTTCTCGATTTTGAGTTATATATATTAAGAGTTATTAGTTTTTTGTGAACATAGGTCAAAAGAAAAGACAACGGGTTGTTACCAAAAATAGAAATGGTAGTGACTTCAGAAATTTACTATAAATCGTACAAGTAAAATTAGAAGATGTAATTTATATTGTTGGAATATTATCAAGTTTACTTCCTTTTAGAACAAATGGATCATGATTTGAAGTTGTAAATTATTAGTTACATATTTTCTTCTAAAGGTAGTACAAACTCTCATGTTTCACTAGTTAATATTTTACTCATGTTTTATAGTTTTGAAATACTTTGTTTGTTTATAAACAAAAATTAAATTTATCCTTTATGTTTCTAATTTGGGAGATTCAATGTTGGGAATTTGTTTTAATATAGTAAGTTTTTTAATTTTATTTGGAGATAGGGAAACCCACAGAGTTTAGTAAGGGGTGGATATGAGGACAAAAAATACCTAAAATGTTTAATGGAGATTCCCCAAAATTATACCTGCAAGTGTTGGGGTCGAAGTGGAGAATTCAAAATCATCCATGTCCCACCTCGTTGCCACCCCTAATGAGAATGTTTAAACTAATGACTAAACTTATGGTTTTAAAAATAAATTTTTGGTTCGCCACTTAGATGGTCTAATGTGACACTTTGAGTCCTCTGGATGGGCCGAATCGAGATTAGGATGTTACATCATCGCTATAAGAACCTACGATATAGGAGGAAACATTTAAATCGCTAAAAATAGAGCAAAAATTGAAGAAAATTTGAATACATAAAATGAGAAAACCTAAAGTTTCAAAACCTAAAAACACCTTATCCTTCAATCAAAGCATAAAATCTTCAATCCAAGACTTAAAATTGTATTCTCTCGTTAAAAGAACAATATGATTTACCATTGCTCCCAACCCTTATTGTTATAAACATAACACCTTTAAATACTTTTTAAGATATTATTCTTTAATAAAAATGTCACCTTTAATTCAATAATTCAAGATAATATATTATAAAAATATCACCTTTAATTTAACAATTCAAGATGAGATTTTTTTATATATAAACGTTATCTTTAATTCAAAATGAGATTTTTATTTAAAAAATTCAACAGTTCAATATGAGATTTCTATAAAAATGTCATCTTCAATCCAATAACTCAAGATTGGATTTTTATTAAAAAATATCACATTTAATTTAATAATTCAAAATAAGATTTTTATATAAAAAATTGCCTTTAACCACTCTTTATTTTTTTAACAATGAAAACTAGATTTTATTAAAAAAACGGTGGAAAGTATCACAAATACAAGCAATTAAAAAAGAGAAAATTGGAAAATATGTCCACTAAAAAACTCATACAAAAAATAAAAGATGAAACTCAAAGATGCAAAGAAAAGCAATCATTCCCTTGAGATTGTCGCACATCGTCAAAGAACTCAAAAACCTTCATGAATCTCATTGTCTCTATCCAAACAAGGCGCTTTATGAGGTAAAAAAAGGAGTTGTGAGCTGATGAGTGTTCAAAGTACTATTTCTATTACCTTTTTTACTCATATTATTGTTAGACTTAGGCACATTTTAGTTACATTATTAGGCATTCATTCATACTTTCATAATTTTCTTCATAGTTATGCTTGAGTTCATGTTTTAAGTGATTTTGGTGGTAAAAGGTATTGTTGGGTATTTTTTTGTGCATGTGCAGGTTATGCCAAGGATTGCCAAGCTGTAACCCCCCCGTCCCGGTCTGGCCGGATGACCGGTCCGAGTGGGCCACACGGGGAAAACCGAAGCGAAACCCGTTAAGGTTCCCCCTCGGTTAGCAACCCTATTTCACTTTCTTTCATTTTAATCTTGTCTAGAGGATTGTTAGGTCCTAAGTGATGACGACAGCGGAAAACAATCAAAGGAAATCACATTCGAACCACGGCCATGCATAAACAGTCCATTTTAAGCTTATAAGGCAGGCCGTATCGGTACACCAATCAAGGGTATCGATACACCTTGACATGGTCAACTCAGACGGTCAACTCGAAGAAGACCGTATCGATACAGCCCTTGAGCGTATCGATACGCCCTCTTCAGTCAACATCTCGTGGTCAACGAGATAGACCCGTACCGATACGCCCCAGCACCGTATCGATACTCCAAAAACTCCCCAATTTCTCAGAATTCCAGTGACCAAAAACCGTATCGATACGCCCCGCGTATCGATACGCCCAGCCTAAACTGAGCTCTACAGGCAAGACCGTGTCGATACGGCCCTTAGGCGTACCGATACGCCCTGCACTGCAACACCAGAATTTTCAACTTAACGACTCCCAACCTGACTCTAAATGCATTTCTCGACTCACCTAAGCGTACACAAACATGTAAGCAAACATACATGAGCCATAGGTAACAATCAAACATGTGACAAGTCATCCATACATAGCATCCCATCAAAAGAGCAATTTAGGCAATATTGTGCATACATAAAGGCTCAAATGGTTTTAAAGGGCACAAGTCAACATAAGAGGTTTGCTCACACACACAAGGCAACCTAAGCATCTAAAGCATGTCATCACGCACCAACATTCATCATAGTATCTCATGCTTTACAAGTCAAAACCAATCCAACGCGTCAACATATAAATGATTCATACAAGCTCATACAAAAACCCTTGCCATATTGCTAACTAATACAAAATTGTTAACCGTACTTGAGCCACAAAACTTGGAAAGCCCTTCTTGCCTTGCCTCGAGTTAACACCACGCTAATGATCTGCATTGTTGAACATTGAGAGCGTAAGCTATAAGCTTAGTGAGGGTGCTCTAAAACGAAAAACATCAACAATGCAGGGTTCAAGCATGTAAATCATAATCTCACATACAACCTACAAAGGCATATAATCGAGTAGACCTAGCTAGTCTTTCAAGTGGCATAATATGGTTTCTCATGATCTACCAAGCTCAATCATCATATATCAACATCATGTAACCACAACATGTATCACAACCATATATCACCATATAAGAACAAGTTAATTGGCCACTATTAATTACCCCGATTGTGCGGATTTAAACCTCAACAACACTTTACCTCGGTGGGATTACACTCATCACCAGACCTCGCATGTGCGGGATTCCACTCATCGCCACATGCCCTACGGATGGGATTCCACTCATCATCCCGCAGAAATATATATAAAAAGCTTCCAGTGGAATATTACATCACCGTACTCCTCCTTGATGACTTAACGCCATCAAGGCCACGTACGTTTTGACTCAATTTGTGTGCACACTAATCCTAATGATCGATCATTTACAACTGGTAATTTATTTAGTGCCAATTTTCATAACCACATCACATATCATCAACCACATCTCATGCTCATCATATATATATAATTCATGATATACATGCACCAATTCAACCACATTTCACAAGAGCATAGATAGGCAAACATAGAAGCATCTAATGAAATCAATGGCTAAATTAACAACTTAATTTAAATAGAAGTGGCCTACCAAGCACACCTCACACACACACTACACATACTCGAACCAAACTTTAAAACAAGTTTGAAACCACTCACCGCCCTTCCTTAGCTACCAAGCGAAACTCCTACGAACCCGGATTCGGTCCCAAAGCTTCTTCGACGATCCCTCTTGCTTCTAGCCAACCAAAAACACAACCAATAGCCACAATCAATGCTAATATTCAATCAACACATAACCTTTGAATTCAAACCAACTTCATCCAAAATTTCCAACCACATTTAATCCCCAAGTATGACAATTTCGTACTCCCTCAAACCTTGGCTGAAAACTCTACTTTCCAACACCCAAATGACCCCCAAAAGGTCTCAAATCACCCTCCTAACATACCTAACCCATCAGCCCTTTGTTTTCAACCTAAAACCCACCAAAAATGGAGTTTTTGACAACTCAAAAATGGGTCTAAAAACCCACTTCGGGTTTTCATCAAAATCCAACCGAATTAACATATAATGTGTATTTTAACATGAATAAACAAAGCCCCAACTCAATTTATCAAAACAAGATGAAAAGCCCCTTAAAAAACCAAACTTTAAAACAAACCCTAATTTTCAAAACTCCATATCTTTAAAATCTAAGACCATGGGTTGATAGGGGATAAAGAGGAGAGTAAGAAAATGATTTTACCTTTCAAAAACACCTTGAAATGAAGTTGCAATCCAATGGAATAGTAACTAGCTTTGAGAGGTTTTGAAAATGGAGTTTTGCCTCATTTTAACATTGGAAAGGGGTTTTGGGAGGAAGATGACAACTTTTGTTTTAAAGTTGTCTTGCTTTTAAAGACTTTTGGGTCAAATTACAACATTGGTCCCTTCCCTTTTTCCCAAAGCTCAATTAGATCCAATTTAGGTTGAATTGTTTTAATTAAATTTTATTGACTCGAAATATAAACCCGGCTAACTCCTAACCCCAAAACACGGGTGTTACACAAGCCATGTTGAGCCACTGCCGCGACAGTTTAATGTCGTGCGAGCAATGAAGAAAATGGGGGATGGTACAGAACGAGCTCTCGACAGGTCCAGGTCAAGCCAGCCAAAGATGATAGTTTCTACTGAAGGAAGCTAAACCATGAAGATAAAGCCTTACGGAGCAGAACCAGTTGTCAGACCTCTACCGAGGCAGCAGCTAGTCACCACCGAGGCAGTGCATAGACGAAGTTGCCGGTGGAGAAAACATGCAAAGTGATAGTCGATTTGGAGAGCATAAAATGCTAGATTTTTCTACATACTTTGTGTGGTGATCAGAGCACGGGAATATGATGAAAGCATGGAAAGAAGGTTAAAGATGGAATTCGGCCAAAGTGGATAAAATGCATTAAATTAAAGAGATTCACCTCTTTAATGAAGACATGTCCAGCTCCAATTTAACTTCCTCTCCAAGAAAATTTGTCCCCCAAGCCTACTCCTATTTAAAGAAGGCCAAGCCACCAAATTGGAGGATTGTCAAGTATTGAGAAGTAGAGATACTAGGGTTTTGTCGAGCATTCTTCTAGTTCTTAGGGTAGGGTTATTTTGTTTAGTAGTTGTGGGAAAACATTTGTAATTTTTAGGTTTTTGTTAATGCAAATAAAGTTCATGGTTTGCTTATTCTTGGTGTTTTACTTTTCTTGTAATTGAATCAGGAGAAGAGATTGTGAGTGCATCTATTTGTCTAATATCTGGAGAGTTAGACTCACGAAACGAATAAGCATGGTTGTCATCCCAATCGGTGATAAATAATTTGGATTAGGGATAAGTATAAATTTCAACGGCTAAGAGAAGCGTAAGATTGGTCGGTGTTCACCCTTGGTTCACGTTGGGAGGTATTGCCGAGGCATGGTCATCGATAGAGTTTCGATCTTAGGGATAAGAAGGAACCACTGAAGGACGCTTTGCCGAACCTTGACGATGGTCGTTGCAGCCGAAGAAAGGGATTACCGCGGCAGTTACTTAACCCATTGTCGTCGCGGTAGTAACTTTGGTTTCTGCCGAGGCAGTGTGGTGTTCTTTGCATTCAAAACCGAGATAAGATCAATTTGATTTCACACTACGACGTAACTTAACCCGGCCTACTCTTCTCTCTCTTATTCGATCTATCTATCTTTTATTTTTATTATTATTTAGTTTATTTGTTAGATAAAACTTTTCTTATCATCAATTGTGTTCTTATTTTCTACAGTGCAGTAACTTAAGCAAAATGGCACAAACCAATCCATGTAGAGACGATATTCGATACTTATATCACTCTATTACTTGTGACGTGTATACTTGCACAATTACGTAGCACTTGTTACACGCAACAAGTTTTTGGCGCCATTGCCAGGGATTGGCAATTGGTGTTAGTTGTTTTTGTTATTACATTTTTTATTAGTTTTACTAACTTTTCTTTTTGTTTATTTATAAAAAAAAAAAAATCAGGTGCGCTACAAGTTAAGGGACATCAACATGTGGGGAGATAAAAGTAAATCTATTCGAGAGTTGAAGTTGGAAGATAGGAATCAACCGAGAAAAACCCAAAGAACCTATACCGTGGAGAACTCTTGTGCCATGTGTGGGGAACATCATGTGTTTGAAAATTGCTCTCACCTTTTCGGTGCACATGATTACATGGAGAACATGTATGATCAAAAAGCTCAAAAAATTACCACAACAATTTTGCCACAGCAACATACATGCCTTGGTATCGATACTCAAGCCTAATTTCATCTAGAATCAAAGGGAAGTTCATAGGATGTTGATACCATATGAACGAGCACTGGTACCAAAATTTATAAAAGTGTCTTTAATGCCGGTGAATCACATTTAAGTCATCTTTTAACACCAATTTTAAGGCCTTAGTTGATTACTAAAGTTTATGAAAGTAGTTTAGAGTTGTTTAAAACTATTTTTAACAAATTTTAACAAACAAACAACAATATTGATCAACAAAGCATGCTTAACACTCAACCATCCAACATGCATCATACCTATGTGAATTGCATTATATATGCAGTCTTGAGGGCTGAATATAAGAACTAACAAGATTCATATTATTAATGGCTATTTTACTTTGCAATAGAATTTATTAGAATGTAATTAATTTTATTCCTAAAAAGTTGTACTCTATTAATTTAGGGTATTTAATGTAAATAAATCCTAAATCATAAAATTCTAAAACCTTATCCCTAAATAATAAACACTAAAATTTAAACCCTAAAACCGCTAAAACCTTAACTATAAACACTAAACCCTAAAATCCTAAACATTAAACATAAACCCTAACCCACTAAGTCATAAATCTTAAATACTAAAACCTAAATGCTAAACCCTAAATCATAAAATCCTAAATCTTAACCCTAATCATGAACTTTAAACATAAGCCCTAAACCCTAAAACTACTAAAACATAAACCAAACACCTAAACCACAAAGTCCTAAACACTAAAACATAAACCTTAAATCCTTTTAAGTGAGTATTAGTTGCATTAAACACCCTAAATTAATGAAGTACAACGTGAAATCCTATTTATTTAGAACGAGTTGAAGGGTTAGGAATGTAATTAATTTTATTTTAGTAGATCTTATTGGAAAGTAAAATAACCATTAATGATAAGAATCTTGTTGGTTCTTATATGCAGCCATCACGACCGCGTATAGCAAAACCCAAAAAAATCAGAGTTCAAAGCAGGGACGAAACTATGTGGGCCCTAACCCCGATTTTTTTTTTTTACTTTTATCCCCCTATTTAATTTTTTAAATAAAATTTATTTATTTATGAATTTGCCTCCCCAATTTCAAACATTTATAGTTTGCCCCCTAACCTCAAATCATGGCTTCGTCCCTAGTTCGAAGTCTACCATCTCATTGAAATACATGAAATAAAAGTTTTTTCTTAGCTTTCACAAATCTTTTTTTTTTCCTTTGACACTAGAGAACTTGCCAACCTCGTGCAGTAATCAACAAAACATGCCACAAATCACTAACATGTACAAGGGTCTAAGGGAAGTATAGAAACGGGGTTAGAATACAAAAATCATGATAAAATGGCTTGAATCAATCTTTATGATTTAAATCCTCTTAAAAGCTCAAGAAAGCTTCATACCATCTTTTCAAAAGAGATTGCCAGTTTTACTTGAAGTTTTAAAGACGTTGATTATTTATCTTACCCTTATGAATCCCATATAATTTTTAATGGTCAGAAAGTTAGCTCATTTGGTTTTTGTTTTATAGAGTTTGAAAAGAAACGAATGAGATAAAGAGAAGAAGGAAAAAGGTGAGAGGGAGAATCACCTTGTTTTTATAGGAGCAAATAATTCTTCTGATCCTTTTTCACACTCAATTAAAAAGGTTATTTTTGTGCTAAATTTTCATCCAATTGGGCTCAAACATGGTCCATTGAAACCATTTGCAACAATAACAATGCCAACCGAATTATTGATAATAAACTATAATTGATTCATTCATAAGTACTAATAAACCTACAAAAGGTTTATTGAAAAAAAATGAGATCTAAAGTTTTCCATCCTAAAAGAAGAAAAGAAAGTAAAGAAGCTTTCTATAAATAGAAAAAGAATGTATGTTTCATTATAAATAGGAGAATAAGAAAGAAAGGGTCAAAATTCAACAAAGGTAATTATATTTGGCAAAGAAGAAAATACTTAAAAAAAAAAGGAAATCAGAGTGAAAGTGTAAAAGAAAAAACAATGATTAACCCACTCTCTTGAGAGGAGAGGGTGGCATAATAAGCAAAAAAGAGAGGAGGAAATCCAATTCCGGTTTCCATTATTGCAAGACGATAATGACAAATGATAGGAGGAGTAGTAAATAAAAAAGTTTGGAAATTGGGATGGAAATATAAATTAATTATTAATGGACAAGAGAAGTGAAGAGAAGGTGGGAAAACAAGTGGGTGGGGCCCTCCTTTTCCCCCACCAAATGATTTGGTTAAAAGGAAATCCGCAAAACGACGACGAGCTGGCCACTCACGAGTGCGCGCCACGTGTCGACTTCACAACTCCTTTCACAAACTCACTATACGACATTCCAACCCCCTCCCCTCCCCTTAATTTCTTTTTCTTTTTTAAGCAAATCACTTAATTAATTACTACCATTGCCAATGCCAATATGAATCATTTATTTATATTCGTAAATGAAAAGAAAATATTAACTGTATCACAAATTACCACCATATATAATTAATCAAAACTTGGAAATTAATTAATCCTAAGGTTGACATTATGCTTACAATACCTACAGATATATATTCATGTAAATTCAAGCTATTTTGGTAATGATGATGTTCATTGCATTTTGAGTTTGTTTATTAAATTAATGGTCACCCTAATTAGCCACCCATTTTTTTTATTGATTAAGGGACTACTTGCCGAGTTTTAATCATTATTTTATTTTATATTATATCATCTTTTAATTAATAACATATTTATGTATACGCGTAAATATTATGTTAAAATAAAAAAATCTTGTTTATCTCTTGTCCATTTATGAAGTCAGAAGTTCAATTATCATTTATAAAAATTAAGTATATTTTATAATTTATTATTTACCTCCTAATAAAAACATCTACGATAAAAATATCAATCAATGTTTTACTTTCAACTTAAAATAAATATAAATAAAAGGGATACATTTAATTTTTGATGTCCTAAGTGCACATGTCCTTCTCACGAAAACAAGAGCTCCTCTCCACCAAACAAAAAACCTAAAACGCACTCTTATAAATTAATGTTATTTACGGCATCCATTTCTCAATAAATATCAATTCGCCTCACCTGTAGATTTATATGTGCATCCTACTCATCATTTTTGTTATTTCTTTTTATTAAAGGAAACAAAAGCCAATACATTAAGAATATAATATACGAGTGTCAACAATTTTTAGAGTATATAGTTAAAGTTGGTTAAAATTTTCATTAAGAATATAATATCGTCCACCCTAAAAATTTATAACTTTGAAATTTTATAAAATTTTATTTGTCATCACTTATGTATTAATTATAATAAAATATTGACTAAAGATGTACGTAAATAGTAAGTTATTCTTTTCTAGGAGCTCACAAACAATTTATTTGAGCTCAGTTCATTTACAATCCTACATAAAACCCAAAAAATAATAACCAATTTACAGCCCTATATAAAAGCATAGTGGTAGAATATAACATGAATGATATGTTTTCCGACCTTTTATATGCATGATTGTACTCAATCTTCATGACATGATGAATCAATTGTTTGCATAAAATTGTCCATGTCATGAAATTGTAACAGAAGACATTGTTTTCTACTTTTAAAACAAACCTTAAATTATATATGTTTTAACCATAGTGGTGGATTCACCATATAGTCAGGGTGGACAAATTTTTTATATTGTTATTTTCCGATTCACTAATTTTTGCATTGATAACTTATTTATACTGTTGTAAATAAGTATTATTAACTTATTTACATCTAGTCATTTATGCTCATAAGCGCTAAACGAACATATTCGAGAAAACTAAAAGAACTAAACTCAAACATTAAATAATAAACGAATAGATTTAAACATAATATTAATATGTGTACTCACTCTCAAAAATATTTTTAATTGTATAACTTCCATTGATTGCAACGCCTCGTTAGAAGTTCCCAAAGGAGAAGAAGAAGATCGTTTTGTTATTTGTTTTCATTTTTTTACAATTATTTTTTTTTGAAATCAAGAGATCATGTATTAATTTCATCAACCACTGCACATAAGACATTACAGCTTTCATTAGGTTAAAATGTTACTGCATATAAAAAAAAATTAAGATTAGAAGTAGGATCTACAAACACAATTCTATTTGGAAAAAAAATATTTTTTCTTAAATTTGAATTATTTGAATTGAGTTGTTCAGTTTTTAAATTGAGTTATTTGAGTTTTTATGGCTTGTTGAGTTTGAGTTGAGCTTGATTTTACAATTCAAAAAATTCGAATATACCAAATTACAAATTCTGTAAATACCACTAGGGTTTTTGATAGTTTTCAAAATATGCAAATTGATCGTTTAAAAAATTGTAAAAATTCCGAACATTACATACATACATACAGTTCTTAAAAAACATTTAAAGCCTATAAAAGACTGTTAAATTGTTGAAAGTTAAATTGTTCTAGAATGACGGCTTCCTTCACAATTTATCCCTTGAAGTGTATTGTTTTTTTTTTCACTTTACACCCTAAACTATTTTTTTATCTTTGTTACCCCTTAAACTATCACTTTTGTCCCAGTTTGCCCAAAAATTATCAGTTTCACATGTTACATTCTTATTGACCACTCTTTTATTTTTGGGGTAAACTAAGATGAAAATGGTAGTTTACGGGTTAATCTGGGATTTAAAAAGTTTAGGGTGAAAAGTGCATAAATATATACTTGAGGGGCTAAATTGCAAATTAGATCTAAATTAATAAATTCAAGGCTTTAAACAAATAAATTACTAAATCTAAACTAAAGTGTTTTATTTTTATCTTATTATTCTTTAAAAGAGTTTTCAAATATATGCGGTCTTAAATTTTTTGAATATGCTGGTGTGATGCAAGTGTATTAGTCTTTTCAAAGACGGCACACACAACATGCATTACTGGTGCTTGAACCCGGATCCCAAGAGATGATGAACATCTACCTTTGCTACCAGGACACAAGAGAATGATCATATGGTCTTAAATTTATGTGCTCTAACTAGGAATTTAGTCATATTGTTGACAACATTTTATTTTGGCATATTTTTTTAATTTAACTCGAATAAATTTATTTGACTCAATTCGGTTCAAATTTTATTTTATATGTCTCGATCCAATTATTTTAAAATTAAGTTAGGATAATAAAATATGAATAGTCAATTTGACTAACTAAAAATTATCACTCAATACCTACTAATCCGATCGAAAAATCACCCATAATTAGAAAAGGTTACCTATGAAAATAAGTAAATATATAAAAAGGTCCATTATTTCCGATATTTATATAGTTCATATAATAACAAGAAATCAAATTATGATGAGATCCACTAATTGGCATAGTGGCTGAGGACGCTCATATTACCTAATTTTATATGGTTAAAATCTCGATATAAAAATATAATACCTCTCTAATTAATGTAAGTAATGAGTCACATGGAATTCGATTTCGAATGTTTGTCTTGTCAAAAAAGTAGAACATAATATAATAGAGATCCTTAATTCATGGTCTAACTAAATATTATATGAATATATATAACAAGGATCACCTTTATAATTTCCCTAAATATTTTTATATATATAACTGATGGCTGGTGATCAAGTGTATAATTAATTAGGGCATCTCTATCTTTTTCTCTTTAGAAAACTCCCGGCCTTTATCTTGAAAACCAGAAACATAGAATAATTATAAATGTTGAAATTTAGCATTGAGGAATTGATGTCGAAAAGCACAGAGAATCCATGTGCAAGATGGAGCTTTTTAAAGGGAATTGAATCAAGAATTTGAACCACTTGCTAGTAAAATACTATATAATAAAGGGATAAATATCAAAATTACACGCTTATTTGTATCAGATGTTTAATATTAATTTCGATTTCGTAAAAGAATATATATAAAGTTTTAGTTCTGGTTTAATTGTATACATACAACTTTAAATAAATGATGTTATTAGTGCATATAATTTGTAACGTAAAATTATGTTTTGTCGATGACGGCTTTTGTAATTTGTAATAATTGAATTAAATCAAAATTTTATGGATACAATTGCACAAAATCAAAGTTCGTAAGTAAAATTGTACAATTGATGAATGTCCATGTGTAATTTTAATATTTATCCCTATAGAAAATATAAAAAAAAATCTCGTGCGTAGTAAAATCTAGGTAGAATGACCTTTTGACCCCTTAACTTTGTCGGTTTAGTCATTTTAGCTCTTAATATTTTACAATGTTCTTTTTGGCTCTTGAACTTTTATTTTCTATCAAATTGACCAAACATAACATGACAACAATGTTATTTTTCCCATATTGAAATGTTGACGAAAATTATTTCATATTTTTTTTGTTACATAATCAAATTTTTTTAAAAGAAAACGTTAAAAAAATAAGAAATAAAATAAAAGTAAAATTATACATTAACATATAGCAAGTTGAGGAGGCAGAAAGGGGTGGCGTCGGTCTTAGAAATGATGCGCACCAAAACAAAGTCGAGTAGCCATGCCCATGCCCATGCCGTTGCTGCCTCTTTATCTCAGTGCTCTCTGCAACTTAACAGATAAAATTATTATAGATTTCATTAATATGGGGTGCTGATTGGAACCCGATTCATCACCTTTCCCCTTTAATCATTCCTCTCTCGTATTAGTATATATAATTAAGAAAAATTAAAAGAATCCAACTTCGCTTTTCAAAGTAAATAGCAGTGTGGAGGGAATAATTAAAAGAATCCATCGCCTTTCTTTTGTTACTAAAAAACACCATAAAATAGCATTAGCATAATTCTCTCGCCGTAGTCTGCCTATATATAATATATTATATTGAGAGGTAAAAGTGATTCCCCGGCTGGATATCCCCATTCCCCGACTCCTTGGCCGTGAATGTAACGCAGCATCTGCCATTAACACTTCTCTTTTAGCTTTGACTTCATTTGTTTGCCGAAAGAGGAAAATAAACAATGCTTTCGTCTCGCCGATCAAGTTCAAAACCAAACTCCATATTAATAGAGTGGTCGGTGAATTTTTCATGAACCGTTCGTATTTATTAAGCTAAATAAATGAGTATAAACAAAATTTTATGTTTATTTAATAAAGAATGTTCACAAATAAAGGTATGTTTGGTTCGTTTATATTCACGAACAAATTCGTTAGAAAGCTCATTTATTGGCTCGTTTTTCGACTTGTTTATAAGCACGTTTACCTGGTTTCCCTTCTAATTTATTGTTTTATATTTTAAATATTGGTGATTAGAGTTCAAACTATGAAGTTTAAGGAGCTTAGGGACCAACGGTGTAATTTCATCATTCTGATGAACATATAAACGAACATGTTTGCGAACGTTATATGAGCATGTCCGCGAACATGTCCACGAACGTTAAACGAACATGTTCGCGAACACTAAACAAACGGACATTAACACTTTCAAAAATAAATAAACGAACACAAATACGATACTAAAAATTTAAACGAACATAAACTGAACATGAATACCTTCAAAAATAAACAAACGTAAACAAAATTTTATTCGTTTTAGCTCGATTCATTTACAAATTACACTCCTATAGATGGAGACCAATCAACTACGAGAACACAGGTGACATTCACGACAAGACAAGAAAATAAACTTGAAACAGTTAAATGAATGACTGCGAGAAATGGTGGGGGGATGCACCACATTCTCACATGCACGCACCATATGTATGTGTAATGTTAAATGTTTATTGTAAACTACATCTAAAAGAATTCAAAACCCAACAAAAAATGGTTCTTCTATCTGTTGACGACGTAGTTATATTACTATATTCGACTTCTCCGGGTCTCCCACTTTCTAGGTGAAAAACTGCGTGTGTTCATAATTTTGTCAAAAGATGCGTTTATTTTCCCCTAGTTTCTACATGTACCACTTGTCATAATTTTATGTGAGAGTGTTTAAGATTACCCTACTAAAGTGATGATAATAAAGGGAACTTAGGAAGAGATTAGTATTATATTTAATGGTTTGGAGTTGGTATTAACAATGAATTAAGGTGGACTCCCACCATAAACAAGACTATCCCTACATCAAATAGCTTTAGCACACAGTACAAATTCTTGTTTCTTTCTCTCCTGCTATATATTTATATGCTCTCTAGTGCACATCCCGAAGCCCACTTAAAGGGAACTCAATTAGCTTCTCTCCCTTCCCCCCCAAGGCCACAACCACACCAACACTTCAGTTTTAGCCATGCCTCTCAACTGCATAGCACCAAAACCTCAACACAGTAGCAGCAATGGAGGAGTGGAGTCCCATAAAAGGGCGGCCTTGTATCCTATAACTTTGAAGGTTTCATTCTACATTAGTTACTGATGGTCACGGCAAATAATTATGCTTTTTTCTGCTTATGATATAGTGATTAGTGTTTTAATCTTCTTCTTCTTTTGTCATATTGGTTTGTTTACACAGTTTGAGGAGGTAGTCTACAAGGTCAAGTTGGAGCAGAAAGGATCATGCTGGGGTTCGTGGATCACCCGAGAAAAGACCATACTCAATGGTATAACAGGAGTTGTTTATCCCGGAGAAATACTAGCAATGTTAGGTCCATCCGGAAGTGGCAAAACCACCCTCCTTACCGCCCTCGGCGGCCGACTCACCGGCAAACTATCCGGAAAGATAACTTACAATGGTCAGCCTTTTTCTGGTGCCTTGAAACGAAGAACAGGTTTCGTGGCTCAGGATGATGTTTTATACCCCCATCTCACGGTGACCGAGACCCTTTTATTCACCGCACTGTTGAGGCTACCCAACAGCTTGAGCCGAGACGAGAAAGCCCAGCATGTCGAGCGAGTCATCGCCGAGCTGGGATTAACTAGGTGTCGAAACAGCATGATCGGGGGGCCACTCTTTAGAGGTATATCTGGCGGGGAGAAGAAAAGGGTTAGCATTGGCCAGGAAATGCTAATCAACCCGAGCTTACTTTTGCTAGATGAGCCCACCTCGGGTTTGGACTCGACCACGGCACAAAGGATCCTGACCACAATCAAAGGTCTTGCTAGTGGGGGCCGAACTGTTGTCACCACCATTCACCAGCCTTCGAGTCGACTGTATCACATGTTCGACAAGGTTGTCTTGCTCTCGGAGGGCTGCCCTATCTACTACGGTTCAGCATCCACAGCTTTGGATTATTTTTCTTCCATCGGCTTCTCCACATCCTTGACCGTCAACCCAGCTGATGTCCTGCTTGATCTTGCAAACGGTAAATTTTTAGTTTTACTATATATATTTACTTACAGTCACAGAGAGTGATGAGGAGTGGGAAGCTTTCAATAATAGATGGGGTATGAATATGATCAGTTGGCCTACCATAAATATATGGTGCTTCCACCTTTATATCCCTTATGGACAATGGAGTATTATCAGACCCCACCCTTTAGACTTCCCTGTAGTCACTTTGCTTTACCATTACATGATCAGATTCTGTTGTCATTCTAAGCTTATTTGCTACCAAATTCCGATGCAGGAATCAGTCCTGATTTTAAGCCCTCGGTGGAGCAAGCTGAGAACACGGAAGAAGATGAGAAATCGGTGAAGGATGCTCTTATTTCTGCTTATGAGAAAAACATTTCCACAAGACTGAAAGCTGAGCTCTGCAGTACGGATGTAAATAACTACGTTAACACAAAAGAAGCATCTGCAAGTAAATACTGTTCACATAATGATGAATCTAATTACCCTAATCTGGTTTTTAAGATGATGTCTAAGAGATGATAATGGACGCAGGAAATGACATGTCGGAACAGTGGTGCACAAGTTGGTGGCACCAGTTCAAGGTGTTGCTCCAGAGGGGTGTTAGAGAAAGGAGGTATGAAGCCTTCAACAAGCTCAGGATTTTCCAAGTGATCAGCGTGGCCGTACTGGGTGGACTCCTATGGTGGCACACCCCAGCTTCTCACATCTCCGACCGAGTAAGACTATGGTTTCTGACAATATAAAATTACAAACTTTAAAACAATATATAGATGCTAAACAAGCTTTTGTATCTGGAAACAGATTGCGCTGCTCTTTTTCTTCTCCGTGTTCTGGGGATTCTATCCACTCTACAATGCGGTGTTCACGTTTCCTCAAGAAAGAACAATGCTCATCAAGGAACGATCTTCCGGCATGTATCGCCTTTCTTCCTACTTCCTCGCCCGAACATTCAGTGACCTACCGCTGGAGCTTGCTCTCCCGACGGCTTTCGTCTTCATCATCTATTGGATGGGTGGCCTGAAGCCCGACCCGGTTACCTTCATCCTCTCCCTTCTAATCGTACTTTACAGTGTCCTCGTCTCGCAAAGTCTAGGCCTAGCATTCGGGGCCATTCTCATGGACATTAAACAAGCCACGACGTTAGCTTCGGTTACGACACTGGTTTTCCTTATAGCCGGGGGATACTACGTTCAACAAATCCCTTCCTTCATCGTGTGGCTGAAATACCTGAGTTATAGCTACTACTGTTACAAGCTTCTGCTAGGGGTTCAGTACGATGTGGACGATGTTTACGAGTGTTCCAAGGGCGAATCGTGTAGGGTTGGGGACCTTCCGGCTATTAAATCAATGGGATTGAACCATTTGTGGGTCGATGTGGCCGTTATGGCACTCATGCTCGTCGGCTATCGACTCGTCGCCTACATGGCTCTTCATCGAGTGCGGTTGAGGTGAATCTGATTCTGATGCGGTAAAGTCGAATGATTTTTAGATTGGTTTTTGAAGAAAACTCGACCCACATCAAAGAGTCGATATGTATCGGGCAATGGCATGAACCCTTTCTTTTTGTCATTGTTCTTAGGTAATATACTACTAACTCACAAGTTCTTAATCTAATTTGAGTTTTGATGGATTCAGAGAGTTGGTTTTAAATAAATCGAATGTTATGTGATGAACCAATGCACTCCACGAAAGAACAAAAATCTTGTTTTTTTTTGTGTGTTTCGATGTATCGTATATGTCATCACTAAATCATAAACCATAAACCAAAGAAACTAAATCATATGTCCTAAACTCTAAACATCAACCATAAACTCTATACTATTTTTTTAATGTTAGAATATACATAAAAGCACATAAAAGACACATGATTTATATTCTCTACTAGTGCTGTAAATTAAGGTAATAAGAGAAACGAACAATAATCATATGTCCCTTTTTGATGCTATTTTTCATGTCTTAATACTAAAAAATTAAAATCTAAGTCCTAATTCTAAATTTTAAACCCTAAAAATACTATCTACCACTAATTTTATAAACCCTAATCTAAACTCTAACCTTAAACCTTAATCCTAAACCTTAAACATAATTTTATTGGTGTGAGGCATAAATAAAGCACCGAAAAGGACTAAGGGATTTCTATTCAAAAGAGGCGTGATTTCTATTCTCTACTAATTTGTAAATTAAGGTAAAACAATAAGAATTATTATCTCATACACGAGCGGTAGAAACTTTCTGTTTTCACAAGTGCTTTAATTTTAGGGTTTAGACTTAATAGTTTAGGAGTTTCAGTGTATGAGTTTAGAATTTAGGGTTTAGGGGAGTATGAATAGGGATTTAGATTTTAACCTATAAACCCTAAATTTTAACCGTAAACTTAAAATTCTATCAACAATCCCTAAATTTAAAATCACTACACTTAATTCCCTAAACTTTAAACCCTAAAATTAAAGTGCTTGTGTAAACAAAAAGGATTATTATTTGATGCGCCAGTAAAAAGTTTTTTTTTACAAGCATGTTTCTAAAGCTGTCATATTTTTTTAGGATCCTAATTTCTACTCCTAAATTTTAAATTTTAAATTTTAAACTTTAAACCTCAAACCATAGAATCTATTTATAAATCTTAAAATCTAACTACAAACATTATAACTCTAACCTTAAAACTTAAACTTTAATCTTGAAACTAAACATTTTTGGAAAACAAAATTTTCACCCATATATAGAATATTTTTTATTAAAAAAATATGAAAAACCAGATCCTCCAAAAATAAAAAAGTCCCACTAATATTGTGCAGAGAGGTCGAGATTTTGGTGGGGTTGTGAATCTAAAACCACTTCAACAGCATCCTCCAAGAGCAAGAGGGGTATACTTAGTGCACTCAGCAGAGAAAAAGAACAATAAATGGAACACCTGGGACTGATGGAAAAGACAGGAGTTAATCAGAGCATACCACCAAACCTTTATTTTCTTTTATATTTCTTCATTTTTATATTAAAAAATTACAATTCTAATCAGTAAATGGATGTGAGAGAGATCTGGATTCAGTTAAACTTGGATCTTCTGGTCAAAACAAGTGAGACAAATATGAGAATCCTCATCACTATCATGTCCACCATTTTCAGTAGAATTCTTTAGCAATATCTCTTCTTTTTCTTTTACACTTGGTTTTCCATTAATACGATGAATATTTTTAACTAATAAGTATAATAAATTTAACTAATTATTTTCTTCAAAATCATCAAAATAACAAATTAATCACTAAAAATAAAATAAGATCATATAAGTAAAGGTAGAAATTCAACCAAACAAAAAATATTAATACAAACAAATTTTTTTGTCGACGGCAACAAATAATAAACATCGTCAATGCTAACAAAAATGCATATAACAATGAACATTAACAGATTAGCTTTACCAAAACCAACCTTAATCCATATTAAGAGATTGTGAGCACTTATCAGCATGAGAATACTAACTTGATGATATAAATCATAGGTAGATCAACAAGATAATCAAATAAATGTTAACTAGAGATACGACGCTCAAATCTAACCTAAAAAAACATATTACAAGAGCATAAGAATCATTTAACAAAAGCTAGGGTGTGCAAAACCAAATTCGGTTAAACGTTGACAAATTATTTTGGTTAATCGGTAATTTCAAGTTATTCGATTTTTGGTTTAAATGTATTGATTAAATCGATTAACCGAAATATTCAATTTGGTTCGAATAATTTTTTACTGTGATTATTAAAATATCAAATGTAATAATATGATAAATTCAATAATGGTTCAACTGCAGACAAAGTGAAGAAAAAAAAAACTAAAAAGTTAAAAATTAAGACTTTTTAGTAATCGAACCCTAAACCCAAAAAATCGTTAAAGAATAAGAGGACAGTTAAAATCCATGTATTATAGGACATTTTAGTCAAAAAAAAATTTACAAATATTGTAGAAAACATGTTTTTGCCATAAGCTATGAACTGTAGTCGAACCAATATTTTTTAAATTTGTTCCAAAACCAAAACTTTCAATTAAGATAATCGAATCTTCATATATTTTTTTAAGATTTTAAATTCAAATTCGAAATATCGATTTTTTTTACACAATCCTAATAAAAGTTAAAAAAACATCCACTATATTTTATTAAAAAAATAAAGGCTTATTAACCAAAGTAACATTAAAATAACTCAAAATAAAGAAAAGAAATAGAAAAGAGAAAATGAGCCGCTCATAACTTTTTTCTCAAACCTGTTGATCTTTCATGTTTTGGATCATCAAATTGGATTTGTTTATGTGTTCACAATTACTATTTTTTATTCGTGATTGAGTTGGATAATGATTATTTTGTCAACATGCCATAAGGGTTATATGCATTTTTCAATGTTTAGTGTTAATGGTTTTATCCTTCATCGTCAATTATTGGTGTTGTTTGTTTTTTATGACCGAAAAGTCTTCAAAGAATGAGAGAAGCGTCAAAATTATTGGACTATAGAATATTCTAATACACAAAATTATAAATATTACAGATAACTGGTCGGATTGATTAACCAGTTGTGTCCTAAATTGTGAACCGTAGCCGCACATAAATATATTTTTTAAAAAAATATACCGAAACTAATTTCTGGATGTTTTTTTTTAGTTTTAGACTCAATTTCAGTTTATCAAAAATTTTGCACAACACTAACAAAAACAAAGAAAACATACTATAAGAACAAAGAAAAAACATTCACTAATTTCATTAAAAATTAGAGATTTATTATCCAAAATAACATAGAAAACCTCAAATAGGCATAAATAAAGAAGTGAAAGATAGAAAAGGTAAAAAGAAAAAAAAATGGAAGAGAACAAAACATAAATCATGATAAAGTATGAGCGACAACTATTTATAATAGTGATTTTGGATAGACGCAAAATGAGTGACCGCACAAGCCCTAAAAAATTATAAAATGAATAAAGTTAAATGTTTACAAGAGAAGACAAAAGCAAAAGATTAATTTATAATTAAGTGGTAAAATATGTGAGAAAAGTAAAATATTTTTGTACTTCAAAGGAAAACAAATGTTATGCCAAATTAGGAGCCATTTAAATCTTTGGAATTATAAATCAAATGCATTATTCTAACAAATTACATAGAATCCCTTATAATGAAAGGAAAAGTTAACACATGTATTAGTATATGAAATTAAATTAGTTAAGAGAGAAAGATCAGATGTACATCCACATGGTGGGCATGGGGCATGCCAAAATCCATGTCATTTCCTACTTGAAGTTGAAGATGAAGATGATGGATGGTGTATCCACATGGTGGGCATATGGCATGGGCATGGGGCATGCCAAAATCCATGTCATTTCCTACTTGAAGTTGAAGATGAAGATGATGGATGGTGTATCCACATGGTGGGCATATGGCATGGGCATGGGGCATGCCAAAATCCATGTCATTTCCTACTTGAAGTTGAAGATGAAGATGATGGATGGTGTATCCACATCAACACGAAGCAAAGGACAATTTATGAATCTCCTCTGCACACTGTCCCGTCCTTTTATTCTTTACACATGCGTATTTGGATATGATGTGGCTTTCATTTTCAGATTTTGTGTTGGGTGCTAAGTGCTAAGTGCTAACCTCACTCCCAGAGACTAGGCTATGCCCTGCATTGACCTAACTCAATACAATACTATATAATTCAAAATCACCTTTCAGGATTCCACTGTAAATCAAAAACATAAATAGTTTATAAAGGCTAGAAATACAAAGGAAGATATGAAAATAAATTTTTAATAAAAAATACATAAAAAAAACTTCTAAATCATATATAAATTTTAAATTTTTAGGGAAAGCGACTGCTCCTTTAGCTCTGGGTCCATCCTGCAACACTCTCAATCATCAAAACCGTCTGTGACCTGTGATTGGATGCCTTAATCAATTATAAGTTCAATAACAAAAGAATATTTTGTAGAGATAAAATTATTGATTTGTGTATAGCATGTTACATGTTAATCAATTATAAGTTCAATAACAAAGTGATTATTAAAATATGTTATTAAGATAAAAAAGTTAAAAGAATATTGGAATATGATTCATTATTCTTTTGTTTATAATATTACATCTTTTAGTTTATTTTTTTATTTTAATAACATTTATCATATTTTATAATCATTCAAATTACACTGGCCCTGTTTGACAATTAGCGGATAGCGAATTACATTAGCTGATAGCTGATTGCATTAGCTGATTTGACTAGCGGATTGTATTAGCTAATTGTATAAAAGTGTTTGGTAAAATTAACTGATAGCTGCTAGATTATTTGAACAAGTAAAATGACATATAAGGACATGATTATATTCAATACTTGTTTGAATAGTTTACTAGTTATCAATATTTTGTATCTAATTAATATTAATTAGATCTATAAAATTATTTTTAATGTAACTTTTCTAAACATATTCGAATGATTTATATATTAATTTAATATTTATATAATTATTTTAATATAATTTAATTAATTAATAAATTTAAATACACATATAAATTTGTGATAATAAAAAGAAAAAAAGTAAATAGGATTAGCTTATAAATAGAGTGAGAAAATATTTAATTTAAGTTATTTTGAGATTTTTGGTAAATAGTAAGGGTAAAAGAGTCGTTACAACTCTAATATCAAACATCTAATCTCAAAAAGCTCATATTATGAACTTTTTCAAAATTAGCAGTTTCACCCCAATCCGCTCTTTCAATCCGTTATTCATCAAATAAAAATATTAACGAATTTGACTGGTCAAATCTCTAATTATGCCTCAAACCTCTAATTTTTGCCCAAAACTCTTTTTACCAAACCACGGTCTAATGTAAACAAATAACAGGATGAGTCGACGTTCAAAATGAAATCATACTTCAAGTAGGGGTGGGAGAAAATACCCGACCCGATTGACCCGACCCGAAAACCCGACTACCCGAAACAAAAATACCGGGTAATTCCCGAAAAAAAATTACCCGACCGGGCCGGGTACCCGACCCGGCAAATTTCCCGGGACACGGGCCGAGAGTTTTCCCTTACCGGGTACCCGACCCGACCCGATAAAATTTAATATATATTTTTTATATTTAAAATTATATTTTTATTTTATGTTTCTTAATATTTCACTCTAAAATTAAGTTTAAATCTCTATATTTTTTCTATGTTTGTATTATATTCTTTTAAGTTTTAAGTTTAATTTTTTTTTAAATTTTTTTGTGTTTAACATATGATTTTTTTAATTTTAAAATAAAAAAAAAAAAAAATATATATGAACCGGGTACCCGAATTTTACGGGTACCCAAATCCCGGGTACCCGGATTTAATGGGCCGGGACACGGGCCGTTTAAAGAGGTACCCGGACGAACCGGGTACCCGACAATTTCCACCCCTAACTTCAAGAGTAAAAAATGCATAATAATAATAATAATAATAATAATAATAATAATAAAACCCTTGAATATTTACTTAATTTTCATTTCAATCAAAATTTATATATTCTATCAAAAACTTCAAATTTTACATGTTATATTACACAATCAGTTGGTTTAGCGAGTTAAATGCATATCTTAATATAGATTCGAATTCTAATGTTGTGAATGAAAAAAAACTAAATTATGAGGGTCGTCTTATAATGGGTTTCTACAAAACTCGACCTGAATTAATCAAACAATAATTCGGATACCTATGATTATACTAAAAAAAGATAATTTTGAAAATTTAAACCCAACAAGTGTCCCAGTGAAAAAGTGGATGATGTTTATCTTAAGAGACACAGGTTCAAATCGCTTTGTCTACATAGTATATACGTATTTTTAAAGAGTTAAGAATATCTATGAACATATATTACCTTATAATCATCATCTTTTAGACGGATAAAAAAGTAATTTTGAGAATTTATCCCAAAGAGAAAAATGTTGAACTTTAAAAACAAGAGCCAGGCTTTATTTGATTATGAGAGCAGGGTGGAACTTTGTAAAGTTGCTAAGCCCATCAAGAGTGGTTAGGCCAGCCCAAGAAACGGAGATTGCTTGTACCAGCTTCGGGATTAGGGATCGGAAGGAAGAAGAAGAAGAAGAAGAAGAAGAAGAAGAAGATTACAAGCCCGGCTCTCCGATGATGGTTAGGCCAGCCCAAGAAACGGAGATTGCTTGTACCAGCTTCGGGATTAGGGATCGGAAGTAAGAAGAAGAAGAAGAAGAAGAAGAAGAAGAAGAAGAAGAAGAAGAAGAAGAAGAAGAAGAAGAAGAAGAAGAAGAAGATTACAAGCCCGGCTCTCCGATGATGGTTAGGCCAGCCCAAGAAACGGAAATTGCTTGTACCAGCTTCGGGATTAGGGATCGGAAGGAAGAAGAAGAAGAAGAAGAAGAAGAAGAAGAAGAAGAAGAAGAAGAAGAAGAAGAAGAAGAAGAAGAAGAAGAAGAAGAAGAAGAAGAAGAAGAAAAAGGTTCTCCGATGACAAGCCCGGCTCTTCGGGCGAAGTCGATTACAAGACAAAAGCCGGCACCGCCTGGAGCCATTCCTATCTCAACCAAAAGCCATGGCATCCCCTCTCCTATCCCAATCAACGCCGCAAGTGGATCGCCGAGCAGACCTATGCCCAGCGCTCCCGCCGTGCTGAAGAAGTTGCTCGCGAGGTCACTTTCTTTCTCTCCCTAATATTTCATTTTTTTTCTTCAATTGCTCTTTCACTAAGTATTGTGTTTTATGTTTTGTTACAGTATGCCCAAGAGCAAGAATTCTTCCGCCAGACTGCTCTAATTTCCAAAAAGGAGAAGGAAAAGGTTTTTCTTTCTTAATCCAAGTGATTTCCGTTGGTTTTCTATTTTCATTCTTTTTGGGAACTAAATTATCCAGCAACCCTTGTTAAATTCCTAGGTGGAGATGATGAAAGCTGTTAGCTTTATGTATGTTCGTCCGCCTGGTTATAATGCTGAGAGTGCCAAAGCGGCTGAGATCGCCGATGAGAGGAAAAATACCGAGCAGAACAACATTTCCAATGATCATTCCACAGCAATGTAATTTTGATTCGGATATAAAATGTTTAATGTGCTTACTTACTTGTTTGAATGTTAGCTGCTTTTCATCTTTGTAATATAGTTTTCTCAATTTATTAGCTTCATTTTGCAGGCCACCGGAATCTTTGCCTGGTGGAGGTACTATGACTAAAGAGAAACAAAAATCGAGACCGAAAGATGTTTTCGGACGAGCTTTACCTACAGAGGAAGAATTTGAAGTTCTTAAAAATGCCCCACGGTATGTAGCAATGGTAGTTAAACAAAAGAGAGTTTTATCTATTATGGGAAAAACAGATGGTTTGATCTGATTTGTAGAGCTGAAATAAGCTATTTGATTGTCTATTTCCACGGTCATGTTTTGCAAATGAATTTGATTATTATATAGAGAAATGAAACTGACTTCCATATGGACGCTGAAGCGGCATCGTTTTAAGGACTGTTAAAACTAATCATCTTATAAAAAGGGCAAAATATATTGATATCGTAGTGTGAATTGATATTTTATTTCATTTGGTTTGCATGATTGCTGCACTTTCAGGCTGGAGACTGGTGTTCCTGGTAGGGTTAAACCATTTGCTGTTGAAGTCCGTAATGTGAAATGTCTTAGATGTGGAAATTATGGGCACCAAAGTGGTGACCGTGACTGTCCATTGAAGGATGCTATAATGCCAAATGAAGAGAGCCGTTTGAAAAGAGACGACCCCTTGACTGCTATCATGGCTCAAATGGATCCTGCTGAGGTCGGTATTACTTCTATATTGGTTCTGTTGAAAGTATTGAAGCTTATTTCAAAGCTTAATCTTCAAATCACTTTATAGCTCCAAATAATATCTACTCATACATCTTTTAAAAATATGGGAGTTGTCTCTGTCACTATTATCATTATTTTGAAATGTCTATTTAGAGTGAAGAATTGTAACTTCAAATGTTAGAATCTTTTCAGTAGTTGATGCACACTAAGCAAGCAATAGTATTTGTTGTCTCATATGTTTCTTTATTATTCATTTGGTTCTCGCCTTGATATGTATCCCATTTTTTGCAGCCTCTGAAGTGGGAGCTGAAGCAAAAACCAGGTTTGAGTCCTCCTCGTGGTGGATTTCAACCGGATGATCCCAATCAGCAAATAGTTGCCGAGGATATATTTGATGAGTATGGAGGTGGATACTTTTTTCCTATTGCAGACTTTTTGACTGACAATTTGAGCTCATAACATGCAAGTAACTTCATGTTAACTGTTATCTCCTTTTATGTTTTTTCATTTTTTTTCCTTATTTACAGGATTCCTTAGTGGGGGCAATATCCCTGATTTGCTGACTAACATCTCTTGCAAATCCAAGAAAAGGAAGTCCTCAAAAAAGAGTAAACAGAAGCAGAAGTCATCTCCAAGTAGTTGGGACTCGGAGGATCCTAATCAAGATGGCTTATCCTCAACTTCTGATGATGATAAGAGAAAGTCGAAGGAGGAGAAGAAAACCAAGAAGAAGAAAAAGCGGAATCATTCATCTGAAGATTCTGACTCTAGCAGGCATGATAGGAAGAAAAAGAGTACCCATAAGCATTGTACGTTGGATGATATGGATACTGGTAGACACAGGAAGAGTAAAAAGAGCAGACAAAGGCATTCTAATTCATCTGATGATGAGAATTATGGGAATGATAGGAAAAGTAAAAACAAGCATTCCTATTCATCTGAAGATTCAGACCGTGGTAGGCATGAGCGTAGGAAAAAGGCAATGCAAAAGCATTATAACTCGGAATCAGAAGATTCAGACACTGTTAGGCGTAGTAGTAGGAGTGGAAAGTACAGACATAAGCATCGTTATTCGTCTGAAGGTGATGCTCGTAAACATCTTAAAGGTGAAAAGAGTCGGAATAAGCATTCATCGTCACGGAGATATGAAGATTCTAGCTCTGATGCGGAGCATAGAAGTAAACACCATCGTCGTCACTGAAACATCCATAAGCTCCCAAATTTTGCCATCAGAATGAGAATCTGATTGTTCAATTCTTTTTGGCGTATACCAGAGTGGGATCCTTGCCAAAACATGACTTCAATCGATTCGAGTCATGGAGATTTTCCCATTGTAAAACACACTATCACAGGCCTGGAGACATTCTTCATCAGTCTTTCAGCGATATTATTGTGAGAAGCAAGAACATAGTATAGAATTACAGATGATCAACAATTCTGTGATCTGCGTCTTGCAATCTGTCCCTTTAGGAAGGAGATGATGTTGTTCTGTTTAAGAGAAAAGTTCTTGATAGACTCATTCCCCATTCGATAATATGAATATCCTTCCATAACAATTAGCAAAGGAGCCATAAGAACATTCTCACTCTTACTGTCACTCTGGGCAGGCCTCGATGTTTATCAAGAACCATCCATAGTTTGTTTTCCGCCACACTCAAAGTCCATGACCTCAACCTATTTAAGCATATTGAACTTAAAAATTAATTCTAAGCCTGCCTGCTCCCATCACCAATCTGGAACATCCTCAGTAGGCTGCGATAATGGTGGTTTAATTGCCTCGATATGTTTTCCCACTAACAATGTCTTGAACTGAAATATGTTGCTCTGTATCGTGAATCCCATCGGTTTTATGTTGACAAAGAGACCCCATATTGCATCACTTCAGAAATCAACAGAGGTACCTTACATCATCCCGTACTATTCCGATCCCTTTCCATAACCATGAACCTTGTTGCGCCAAATCTACTGGAATAGGATCATTCACTTTATATTTTACTCTCTTTTGGGATGAAATTGCAGTGTAAGCTACATAAATGACCATCTAATTATGTGGTGGTTTTAATTTTTTTTCATAATTACCACTTAACTATTCAAATCACTTACGGTTAAAAATTTACTGAGAGAGTGGCGTGGCAGGTAACATAAATTTATATAATTACGCATTCTATCAATTTGGTCATAATTTTAATTTATTAATCATTCAATCAAGCGGTGACACACTTTTATTTACACATGCATGTCACCCCTTGATTGAATGATTAAGAAATTAAAATTATGATCAAATTGATAGAATGTGTAAGTAACATGGATCAAATGTGTAATTATACAAATCTATCTTAACTTTCACGTCACTCTTTCATTATGTTTTAACGGTAGGTGACTTGATTATACCATTTAAATAATTAAAATGGCTATTTATGTAGTTTACCCTTTAAATTTCTGCAATTTGGTTATTTTTTTACATTTAGTTAGTATATTATTTATTTATTTATAAATATAATAATTTTTGATAATTTATGAATCTGTATTAACATATTAGGTTAAATATGAGTTGAAAGAAAGGTGTCTAAAAAACACAAGGGTGAAACGTTGAAAAGGCTATTGGGCCCAATTATGAGTAAACTTGAACCCAAATTAAGAAGCCCGAGAAAGGACACCCACTTCCCTCTTTTCCCCCTATTTTACCTCTAAAAAGTTCAAACGTTGTCCAGCAGACTTATTAGGGTTTTAGGGGGAGCTTTTGGTTTTGTTTCAGCAAGGAGAAAAGAGTAAGAGACGATGATGATGGCTACATCAAAACTGTTTGGAAGGTACAGCGGATTTCTAGAAGCGGCGAAGGTTTCCTCTGCTTCCTTCGCTTCTTCCGCTGGAAATGGAAGTGGGCTTAATCGGGTACTACCCGTCTCTCCACAGCTGGGCAAGTTCCTTGGAGCCTCCGAAGCTTCTCGCACCGACACCATTAAAAAGATTTGGGAATACATCAAACGCCACAATCTCCAGGTCCTTCCTTCACCCTTCTCTCATGTTATTGGCGGAATAATCTGAGATATTATGTTTAATCATGTTTGTTTCCTGGGAAGTTCAATCCATGTGATTTCTTTAAGACACTCATGTTATACAAATGGAAAGCTCCTTCGATGTTTAATTCCATCAGAATTCACATTTATTCATGTTTGATGTTTTCTTCTTTGATTCCACTGATGCAAAATTGCCGATCTACGTTTTACTGCAATTGAGCCAATTTGGATATCACTGGGTCTTCAAATTTCTACCAATTTAAGGAAGCTCGGACATTGTCTGTCTTTATTCTATGAATTGTTTCGTATTTCTTGTAATTTTTATGTTCTTGAGCATGACTTCTGTGTAGAATCCTGCAAACAAGAAGGAGATCATTTGCGACGAGAAGTTGAAGACGATATTCGACGGCAAGGAGGCTGTTGGAATGTTTGAGATCTCCAAATATCTCTCCCCACACTTTGTGAAATCTAAATAATGCTTGGTTTAACCTTGTTGAAACTTTATGAGCTGAATTCTGATCTGATGAACATGAGAAATGCTTGTCTTTCATCTTTTGGTACTAATGCTTCCCCCAACGGTTAAATATTATGGTTCCTGTTTACTGGAGAAATGATTCATGACGCGGATCATGTTTTTTTTTCTTCTTTTAATCTTATGGGTTGTTTTTTTTTTGCTTGCGAACCGCCTTTGACAGCCTGAATCGTTTGATATTAGTCTCTTCTTTGAAAGACTGATCGGAATTATTTTTACTTGGTCTATTGGTATGTGAAACTAGTTTTCTTAAGCAAAATTAAATGTTCGAATTTTGACGATGTGAATGAAGAAAAACAGGTCTGGGAGGGTCACTTTCATACTGGAGTTATTTGAATTAGTTGATCAATGTGTTGTACACCGTAATTAAACAAAAAAATATTATGATTAATTTTTAAATTTTATAATATAATTATAAATATTTTGTATCTCAAATAGTGAAGGTAATTTAATAATGTTATATACGAATTAATAATCGTTTTTATTTACTTGAAAATTATTATTTTTTAGAAATATTTATAAAAAGAAGTAGAACCTTATATCAAATTTTCTAAATTAATATGAAAAATAAAAAAAAATGAGTCAGTTGATTTTAAACTTCAAGAAATCCAATCCATTGAACCGAGTCCAAGATTTTATTTAAAAAACAAATTTCTCTTTTTAAAAATTAGATTTATCTGATTTTTAATTCATTTTTCAGTTCTTAGTTTTCGGTTTTTTTTACAAGTTACGACCAATTCTCTAATTTTATGATTCAATTCGTATAATGAAACCGTCTAATTAACAAATTAGACATCGTTGATTGAGTTTTGTTTCGGTTTTACTATTAAAAACACTCAAGAGAACCTGTGTTTAGATGCGTTTAATCATATATTATATTTTGAATCATGAATGTAAAAGTTTAAATAATTTAGAACGAACGGTTGGTCAAAGCTGCTCACTGCTCTATTTTCCTTCCCTTTAGGTCACGGGTTCTAAACTCATTGGGAGCATTTCTTTCTTTTAGAGTCTACCCTCCACTTCTAAGTAGAAGTAGGTAGTCTTTGTCAAAAAAAAAAAAAAAACCAACAAGTGGTCCGGTAGAAAAACATACGGTCTTCATTCTAAGAGACTAAGTTTGTTAAAATATCTATGAACATATAACAATCTTGTAACTAAATAATTTATAAACATTGCATTAAAAACAAACTAAACCAGGCAGTCTAATTTTTCAATCCATCAAGGCATTTCTGTCCATGGATGTTTTGGGAGCAGGCCAGGCCTAGTTTTGCAGCCCAAGAGTGGACCAACCGTGGTAGAAAAATAGAGATGCACTTGCACTGCAGGGTGGCATTACGTTACGTCTCTGTTTTCTCATAATTGCCGACTCCCCTCCTCGTTGATCGCCGTATCTGTGGCGGAGGCCCTCCGTCCATTTTCTTGCCTAACATCCAAAAGCGACAGAAATGGTCAGCTCCCTTTCTCAATAATCACCGTTTTGCATTCCGTGGTAATGTATGGACTCACATTTTTACACTTCATACTTCGCATCTCTGCCTATGTTCGGAATTGATTCCGATTTACACTTTTCCTACAATGCAATCGGATCCCATCCCCCCTTTATGTAGACATATTGTGGAATCTTGTTTTTGTCTGAATTGGAGAATAGACATTTGTGTTAATTTGAACTAAATCCAGGAACACTGAATGTAAGCCTTAGATCCCATTTCCGTTGTTTTTTTCATCACCAACCCAACATGGTTTTGGGACATTTCCAATCCTTAATTCGTGTTCATGGTTGGTGTGTTGCTAGGATTCTTGTCCTTCTATTAAAAACATCCTTCTTCTGGATTCCGATGGCAACCGTGTTGCCGTTAAATATTATTCAGATGAATGGCTGACTAACAGTGCTAAGGAAGCCTTTGAGAAAGCTTTGTTTTCCAAGACTCAAAAGACCAATGCTCGCACCGAAGGTAAACAATTTCTAATCCCTTTCGTCGTTCACGGCCTCTCTTTCTTTCGTGTGAACAACTATAATGCGAATGCAACTGTGCTTTCCCTTTTTATGTTGATTCGTAACAATATATTCTTAATCTATGTAAGGCAAATAAATAAACTCGAAGAACTGACAACTTTTTCTTGGGATGATAAGAAATATCTATCGTTCATTGACCTTCCAATTCTACTTGATTGCGGTGTTGTTTCCTTGTTTACAGCGGAGATAGCAATGTTTGAGAATCATATTGTCGTGTACAAGTTTGTTCAAGACCTTCACTTTTTTGTTACTGGGGCTGAGGGTGAAAATGAGCTCATTTTGGTTACTGTTCTTCAAGGCTTCTTTGATGCAGTTGGCCTTCTTCTAAGGTTTTCATAATCACTTATTTACCATATCTTTATACATGCTTAAAGGTCATATTTCCATCAACTTATTTGGCTCCTTTTTGTCCAGAGGGAATGTGGACAAGAAAGAGGCACTGGAGAACTTGGATCTCGTTTTGTTATGCCTTGACGAGATCGTCGATGGCGGGTATGCAACACAATTCATTGCAGTTAAAGTTCACTTTTGTATAAATGACAATACTTATTTTTGTTAGCTTGGTAATAGTCAAGATTCCTTTAATTTTGAAACTTTAACTTGCTGCCAAAGGCTACATGAGATTATTAAGAAAAATAAAAGTGGGTAGGTGGGTGTGGGAGAACATTTCATACACTAATTTCCATTCAATGATGGTTAGCATATCATTGCTAGTGAAAATGATAGTTACTGATATTTTGCTAATACTTAGATAACATGGTACATACTAGGGGTGTTCATAATCGGCCCAATGGGTACCCAGAGGCTCAATAAGTCCAATATCACTACCATAGTATTACTATTTTTCATCCTCCCTTCCATTTTATTAACTTGCATTATGAGCTTATTGGGCCTCTACGTAACCATTGGGCCAGTTATGAACATACATCTCATTTTTGTCTGGAATGCCATCACTTATTATGGTTGGTAAATTGCCTAAAACTAATTATACAAGTAAAGAGAAGGCAGCATCTTGTACATTTTACCCTTATAACAATCATTAGTATTGTAATATATGTATACACTAATTGCCCTTCTAGCAATGTTGTGAGAAACCTTTACCAACAGCTGAATTTGTAGACTTGTTGTCTAAAAATTAGTATGTAAACAAGAGTTTTGTGAGTCATTGGCATGAAGCCATGAACTGAAATGGTCATCTTTAGGGGTTCTGAGCTATCTCAATCCACTTCAAGTTCAGGACATAAGAGTGATTTTCTATCCTGGTTAATTCTTTTCTTTGTAGTGTCATCCTAGAAACTGATGCTAATGCTATAGCGGGAAAGGTAGCCAGCCATAGTGTAGATGCGGCTGCTCCTTTATCTGAGCAGGTATTGTTATTTTGCTTCCTTCAAGAAACAGCTAGAAATCTCTTTGATTTCTTGTTTTGGATAATTCTTCCCATCAGAAGGCAGACACTGAAACCATGTTTTCATTTTGTCTTTATAATGTTTTGCAGACAATAAGTCAAGCATTGGCCACAGCTCGGGAACATTTAGCAAGATCTCTCCTCAAGTGATATGTAAAGAGTTTTGAAGGGTTATATTTTCTATAGCTTCACTGTTCTTGTATTGTAGTTGTGTACCATGGCTGGTAAGCATCGACTTAGTCTGAGTGGATGATGATGCTTATGGTTATGGGGTCTGGCTAATATTATTTTCCAAGGGATTCGTTGCATTTGTTCATGTTTTATAGTTGTAATCATTTGATCTATTTGGACATTCATGCATAATAACAATGTTAGAGATGAAGAGAATATAAAAACATAAATTTGCATAGGTTGTCTATCGTCTTGGCAACGTTCAACTTGATGGATTTTCATTTCTGGGTTTTTATGGATGTTGCAGATCTTCTACACATTCTGTCATTTTAAACATAGAATAAGATGATTGAATTGGGATTTTGGATTGAATTGGTAAAATATTAAAGTCGTGGATTATTTTTTAGAATTAAGGACAATTTATAACAAGTGTTAAATTTGATGACTAAATATGCCATTATATTAATTTATATTAACCACTACGTCATCTCTGTTAAAAATTTAATAACAATGGAATGGACCAATTTGTTAGTTATTTTTTAAGTCAAATGATTATTTTATAACTTTTCATAGTTGAGGTCCCAACAAAAACATACTCTATAATCAATAAACTATTTATATAATTAATCATATCATTAATTGTTGACCTAACCACTATAAAAAAAATAGACCTTTTCCATTTACAAATTTTATCAGCTTATCTGTATGAACATTAATGAAAAATAATAATTTTAGAGAGGTTGAGAATATAAAAGAAAAATAGAATTCATTATGTGGTTCTAGTGATAAAGTTCTAGTGATAAAGGATAACATTGTTTTACTTAGATGATTCAGATTCAACAGTATAATCTATACGATATGTGCGTTTTTAAAAGATTAAGAATAAAGAACATATATTACCATACAATCATATTAGAATATTAAAAAGGGCTTAAATGAAAAATAAGTGCCCAAACTATACATATTTTAAACTTTAGGTGCCTAATGTATTTTTTTGCTAAAAATAGGTGTCTAAAGTTTACATCGTTACAATTTTAGGTGTCTGATAATTAAGTACCGTTAAAAATCCATTACTCAATCAAAACATGACACGTGGCATGCTTATTTTATTTTTTAAAATAAAAATTTAAAACAACTTTAATACACAAAAATTTTAATTTTTGAAAAATCTCAAAAGTTTTCAATTTTTACAAAATACTCCCAAAATCCTTAAAATTTTGCAAACTCAAACCCCCAAATCACCGCCGATCGCAGCCCCTGAGCATACTTTTTGGTTGTCAGACTTTGTCGGTCATTTTCCCAACACGGTGTCGTCGAAATCGACATTCGGCTAGCTTGTCTCCGTCGTTTTCGATGACGTCGTGTCGAAGAAATGGCCGACTATGTTCGGCGACCAAAGGGGCATGCTCAGGGGCGACAATCGACGACGGAAGCAGTGACGATTTGGGGGTTTGAGTTTAGAAAATTTTAGGGATTTGGGGTTGTTTTGTAAAAATTAAAAATTTTCAGGCTTTTCTGAAAAATTAAATAATAGTTGGTTTTTTTCTTTAAAAAATTTTAAAAAATTCAAATGATTGCCACATGTCAAGTATTGTTGGTTAACAAATTTTTTTAACGGTAGTTAATTATGAGATACTTAAAATTGTAAATGTGTAAATTTTAGACAATTATTTTTAACAAAAAAACTTAAATGGTCTAAAAGTAACTACAAGGTAGTATATGTTCATACATATTTTTAACTCTTTGACAATGCACATGCAACTTGTAGACAAAACAATTTGAACCCGTGTCTCCTAAAATTAACATCATCCGCTTTTTTTCTAAGACACTTGTTGGGTTCTAGACAATTTTTTTTATTTAAGCCTTAAAGAAAACATAAATATGCAGAGGATGTGTTGGCAAACGTTCAAATTTGATGCACAAGCCGCCTTCCACAACTCAACCACTCTCCAAGACTGGTTCCAAATTGGATTTAGATAGGTTGGTGGGTAACCACCTAATTCCAGGGTTTGGAATTTGGAGGGAAAAACATAACTTTATGATCAAACAAAATACCCAAAAATCCAACTTTAGATTGCGAAAACACTGTAAAAATAATGTTTTCACAAAATACCCAAAATAAGCCTTCTCACAAAGTTATTGTATGTGGATATGTATTATTATAAACAATGGTACAATTTTTATACATAAGTTTTGTAAATTTGTTAATTTTAGGTTTTAATTTAAAGTTAGGGTTTAGTTGTAAGTTTAATATTTAGAGCTTAGGGTTAAAGTTTAGAGTTTAGA
The DNA here is from genome assembly GCA_958450335.1 of Hibiscus tridactylites. NCBI lineage: Eukaryota > Viridiplantae > Streptophyta > Magnoliopsida > Malvales > Malvaceae > Hibiscus > Hibiscus tridactylites. Next base: position 109,165,357 of record OY288267.1, on the reverse strand, counting down.
TTTAAGAGTAAGAGATTCAAATTTTAAATTTTATAGTTTAAATAAGAAGATTGTGTAATGTTTTTATACATTGTGTATAAAAAATGTAACTCATATCACAAATAACGAGTTGATCTAGTGGGATGAGGCGCTAGGTCCCTTAAACAATGTTAGAGATTTGAATCTTGACCTTGTAAATGGAGAATATTGGGAATTTACAAAACTGAGTTGGGAGGGTCGCCCCATAATAGGCCCCTGCAAAACTTGATCCAAATTAGATAATCAATAGGTCGAATACTGGTTAGAATCTATTTACACTATGTAAAACTCAACTATTTTTTAACAGTTAGATTTTTGTAAAATAAATGATTAAGATTATTTTCTTATTTTTTCTATGATAATTTTTTCACTTCTTACTGTTAACCAATAGGTCCAAAAAAAATGTTGCGTTACTTCTGGTTCTGTAGCTGTTGTAAGTAAATGTGTTGTAGCATCGTATTCGCGAGTAGAACCATTCTCTTCTAACATCACTTGCTCAGCGCCCAGCGGATACAGATTCATTTGAAGCAGCATCCAGGCTTCGTTCCCTATTTTCATATTTCTGTTGGCTTGTTCAGTTCAACTGTAAACAATGGCGGAGCTACATGTACATTTTGGGTGTCAATTGATACTTAATGTTTTACATTTTTTTATATATTCTATATAATTTGCACATAAAAATTTAAAAATATATAATTGACATCTTTTTATAAATAAAATGACACCCTTTTATAAATAATTAATTCCTCTTAAATATTGTTCAAAAAAATGACACCCGTCAAATATAATCTTGGCTCCTTCCATGCTCGTAAGTTAAAGATTAAAAAATTATAGAAAAAAAAAGAGTTATTCAATCCAAATTATTAAAAATTATTAAAAAATTAATTGTGTGTAACAGTAAAATTAAAATACAATGAATTTAAAATATAATAAACTTTCTTATTAATAAATTTAATATAATATTATTCCCACAAATGTTGCTGTTCAAATACAATATTATTCTCTAGTTTACGTTTCACTATTAAACATATTTGTTTCATTTTGTAAAAAATTATATTGAATTTAAAATATAATAACCTTGCTTATTATTAAATTTAATATTTATGAGTTTGAACCCAACAAGTTTCTCAGTTGAAAAACGGATGATATTTATCTTAGAAAACAATCTAGGAAACACGAGCTCAATCTGCTTTGTCTATAAGGTATATGTGTATTGTCAAAATGTGAAAGAATATGTCTATATTGTGTGTAACAGTAAAATTAAAATACAATGAATTTAAAATATAATAAACTTTCTTATTAATAAATTTAATATAATATTATTCCCACAAATGTTGCTGTTCAAATACAATATTATTCTCTAGTTTACGTTTCACTATTAAACATATTTGTTTCATTTTGTAAAAAATTATATTGAATTTAAAATATAATAACCTTGCTTATTATTAAATTTAATATTTATGAGTTTGAACCCAACAAGTTTCTCAGTTGAAAACGGATGATATTTATCTTAGAAAACAATCTAGGAAACACGAGCTCAATCTGCTTTGTCTATAAGGTATATGTGTATTGTCAAAATGTGAAAGAATACGTATAGACATATGTTGCATTGTAATCAACTTTAAACCATTTAGAAAAATATTTATGAGTTTGGAAGGTGATTAATTCAAAATGTCGACATTATTAAAAAAATTGTTAACTAGTTTTAATCGCAGTAAAAATAAAATTAAAATTATACTACAAGACAAAAAAATATTTTGGTTCTCATACTATTGTCATTACATTTTTATGTGAAAAAAGCATAGTTCATTTTGATGATAACAATAGTAATAATAATACATATTTACATTTGATAATTTTACGTATATAATGAATAAAAAACTCATTTTTAGATTTCTGTGAAAGAATATTATTTTTTACACGTATTTTTTTTCACAATCTTAGGTTATTATTTTTTATTGAAGATTTTTATTAAAAAATTCTATCACGAGTGATAGAAAATGAGGATTTATACGAGTATGGATGTGAGAAAGGGCAAATAATTTGAAAAAAAATATTTATATATTAGTTTTTTTGGGTACAAATCATGTCGATTTCATGTCGTCTCCCAATAAATAAATATTGTAATATCGAGAAAAATGAGAAAGAAATTAGAAGAGCGATGAAGGATTAAGTTGACATTTTATTGTCTATTTGGATAATTATTTTATTTTTAGAAATAATGTTGAGATGTGTGGGGCTCGATTTGATCAACCAAATTAGCTCACCAAGTGGTGGAGAGGTGGATTTTTGGGTGGAAGGGTTAAGGAAGCTAAAAAGAAAATAGACACAATGATTTATAGTGGTTCGGCCTTCTAACAAGCACCTACATCCACTACCTTAGCTTCCCAGTAAAGATTTCTTAACCAATTCCACTAATTGATTCGTCCCCTTTTCTAGGATTAGGAGGAAACCCTTACAACCGATCAAGCTTCTACCCAAAGCCTTGATCAAAACCCTCTTTTACAAAGAGACAATGAAAGCAAACTTAAACCCTCTAATAGGTGTTTGTTTGCACAATGAAGCACTCACCCAAAACCTAAAACACTTGAGCAAATTTGACAATTTTGGCTCACTAGTGTTTGTCTATACAAGAAATGACAAATTAAGCACTAAGACAATTTCTTGATCATTTGATGTTTGACAATATGAGCATTAGCCTTCTCTTGATGCTTGGAGGTCCCTTTTATACTCCCAAATGAGTTTGTAGCCGTTACTAGCCGTTGGGATCATATTGGAGCCGTTGAGGACTTTAATTCCCACCATAAATGCAGTTCTGCAGCTCCCCGTTTCGAAACGCTCGAAGCCGTTTCGAAACACTCTCAATGTAGAAAGAGCCGTTGCAGTCTGTCAGGGTACCCGTTTCGGAACACCCCCTTGCCATTTCGGAACGCGTATCGAAACGCTATAAGCCCGTATCGAAACGCCTGCATTTAAAAGTTAGTTGGGAAAATAGTCGTTGGGGTTTATGACCGTTGGGGTCATTGTCACGTGGGCGTATCGAAACGGCCTAGCCCGTTTCGAAACGCTGGGCAAAAATCCTGTTCAATAGAAAGCCCGTTTCGAAACAAGTTTCGAAATGTTTTGGCTACTGTAAACCCTTGTTTCGAAACGCCCTAAGGTGTTTCGAAACAACTGAACAATTTTGTTTAGATTGGCTTTGAAAATCATGAAAAACCCTTTAAAAAATTCCCTAAACATTATTTCAAGTTGTTTGGACTTTGTAAATGTTTTAAATACTTTTTAAATCAGTCCAAATCATTTTTCAATTATTATATCAAAACATTAGTTCTACAATCTCCCCCTTTTTGATATAATAAAACCACTTGAAAAATTGTTTAGGATTCTCCCCCTTTAACTTTAAAAATGTGAATGAGAGATTAAAAATTTTAATTCAAATAAAGCTCCCCCTTATTCATTTGAAAATTCAATTTTTCAAACCATTTCTCCTCCTTTTTGTTATATCAAAAAGATTTAAAACATTAAGTTCAAAAATAACAATAGAGGTAAAAATTTGACAAAAGATGAGAATTTGGTTTAAAAATGGCTCCCCCTTACTCAAATCATCATCAAAAAAAGTTAGTCCATCAAATATGATCATCTAGTTGAATAAACTAAAAATAAGACTAATTAAATCAAAACAACTAGAAATTTTACCAACACTTGAACCCAAGGGAGGATGTGAAGCCTTCCTTCTTCAAGTGTTCTTCCTTGTGTGCATGGAGCTCCCCCTCAATGTTTGACTTGTTGAACATCTCCATCACACCTACAATAGACAATCAAGTAATTTTTGGTATCCAAATTGCTTTGGATCCATAGACGTTAGTTGCACAAATTTTAGTCCCCTTAGGAATCCATTTTTCAATGTCATCCTTTTTAATTGAAGTGGTTAGTCCTTTTGGGACACAAACACTTCTAAAACATTTTCCTTTTATAAATCTAGGGGCACTAGATTGTCTAACATAAAAATTCGATTTTCCAAAATTGTTTTTCTTTTCAAGCTCTTTGGAAATCAAATCTTTTTCTTCTTGAACTTTTTGAAGCAATTTTTGTAAATCAAAACATTTTAATTCAAACTCTTCAAGTTTTGCTTCAAGTTCAAGTTTGGTTTTAGAAAGCAAATCATTTTGAATTTTTAACTTTGAAATCAATTTATTGTTTTTCAAAATGTGGTTTTTAAAATCTAAAACCAAATCATCATAGGCATCTTGTAATTCATCAAAAGAATAAGAACATGAAGTAGATGAATTAGAAGTTACCCTTGAATCTTCTTCGATGGCCAAAAGGCAAAGGTTGGCTTGTTCATCGTCAGTGGAGTCTTCATCACTCCTAGTAGCCAAATGTGCCTTCTTCTTATGGCTTGAAGTGCTTGCCCTCTCCTTTCTTTTAGGTTCTCGTTCAAGCTCTCTCAAGGCTTTCTTCATGAACGGGGCACACTTCTTGAAGAGATGAACTATCTCTTCATCTTCCTCCTCCTCTTCACTTGAGTAGACATGATGGCAAGTGGAGGATTTGAGAGCAATGACACTAGAATTTATGCCAAGCCCTTTGATTTTCTTCTCTCCCATAGCTCTAATTTCTTCCCTCTTCTTCTCATCCTCTTTGTTCTTCTTCATGATTTGATGAGTAAGGAGAGACCCCATGAGTTCATCAAGCTTCAAAGTCTTCAAATTTTTGGCTTCGATGATGGCGGTTCTCTTTGAGTCCCAAGACTCGGGAAGTGAGTAGATGAGCTTTCGAACAAGCTTTTCCTCCGGGATGGCTTCTCCAAAACCTTTAAGACCATTGGTGATGGTGGAGAACCTATCAAACATCTTCTCGATGTTTTCTTTCGGATCCATTTTGAAGTTCTCATACTCCAAGGTTAGGAGCTCAATCTTGGTCTCCTTGACTTCATTTGTCCCCTCGTATGTGACTTCAAGCTTGTCCCATACCTCCTTGGCACTCTCACAAGAAGACATCTTCTCATAGATGGATGGACCAAATGCACAAAATAGAATGTGCAAGGCTTTGCAATTTAGCTCCATCTTCTTGCGATCGTCGGCACTCCATTCCGCTTTACTTCTTTGAGGCACGAACGGACCATCTTCAACTATGTCCCATAGCTTGTAACCTCTTGACTTCAAGAAGAATTTCATCTTTGTCTTCCAATGGGCATAGTGGTCTCCGTCGAAGAAGGGCGGTTTGTCGAATGATTGTGCCATTGAGCCGGTTGATGAAATAATGATCGAGCTTGCTGGATCTTCTCAATACGATGTGAATCCCCTTCGATTGAGCCAAGCTCTGATACCAATTGTTGAGATGTGTGGGGCTCGATTCGATCAACCAAATTAGCTCACCAAGTGGTGGAGAGGTGGATTTTTGGGTGGAAGGGTTAAGGAAGCTAAAAAGAAAATAGACACAATGATTTATAGTGGTTCGGCCTTCTAACAAGCACCTACATCCACTACCTTAGCTTCCCACTAAAGATTTCTCAACCAATTCCACTAATTGATTCGTCCCCTTTTCTAGGATTAGGAGGAAACCCTTACAACCGATCAAGCTTCTACCCAAAGCCTTGATCAAAACTCTCTTTTACAAAGAGACAATGAAAGCAAACTTAAACCCTCTAATAGGTGTTTGTTTGCACAATGAAGCACTCACCCAAAACCTAAAACACTTGAGCAAATTTGACAATTTTGGCTCACTAGTGTTTGTCTATACAAGAAATGACAAATTAAGCACTAAGACAATTTCTTGATCATTTGATGTTTGACAATATGAGCATTAGCCTTCTCTTGATGCTTGGAGGTCCCTTTTATACTCCCAAATGAGTTTGTAGCCGTTACTAGCCGTTGGGACCATATTGGAGCCGTTGAGGACTTTAATTCCCACCATAAATGCAGTTCTGCAGCTCCCCGTTTCGAAACGCTCGAAGCCGTTTCGAAACACTCTCAATGTAGAAAGAGCCGTTGCAGTCTGTCAGGGTACCCGTTTCGGAACACCCCCTTGCCGTTTCGAAACGCGTATCGAAACGCTATAAGTCCGTATCGAAATGCCTGCATTTAAAAGTTAGTTGGGAAAATAGCCGTTGGGGTTTATGACCGTTGGGGTCATTGCCACGTGGGCGTATCGAAATGGCCTAGCCCGTTTCGAAACGCTGGGCAAAAATCCTGTTCAATAGAAAGCCCGTTTCGAAACAAGTTTCGAAACGTTTTGGCTACTGTAAACCCTTGTTTCGAAACGCCCTAAGGTGTTTCGAAACACCTGAACAATTTTGTTTAGATTGGCTTTGAAAATCATGAAAAACCCTTTAAAAAATTCTCTAAACATTATTTCAAGTTGTTTGGACTTTGTAAATGTTTTAAATACTTTTTAAATCAGTCCAAATCATTTTTCAATTATTATATCAAAACATTAGTTCTACAAATAAGTATAAAAGTACTTTATTTGAGAAAATAAAATTTCAAAACAGATTAACATGAGAAAAACACATTAAACCGGCTAGTGCGATTGGGTTGATAGATATTGGTTAATGTAGGAGGCAACTGGGTCCATTTATTTTTAGTTTACTTTGAGACATTCAGTTTGATTAGCACTTATTTTTTTTAGTAGTATCATGTGTAATTTTTTTTCCCTCTAATTAAGTTAAGAGATTTTTAATGAGGTATGTGATATATTCACGTGTATAAATTTTCGATTAATGAAATTATACATCATTCACACACACACAAAAAAAAAATTCTTTGCCACCATTTCTAGGCTGTTCAAAAATACCCACTTTAGATTACTTGACCCGCCAATCCGATCAAAAGTTATCAAGTACTTGTAATGAAAATACCCAAATTTTTGGGTTAGGTACCCGATTCGTGATTTTTTTCGGATAGTAGGTATGTGCCGAAAATATTTTGTAACCATGTTCCAGACCTGACCCAATAGTTTAATATATATATATATATATATATATATATATATATATTAAATTTTAAATTCTATTTTTACTTTAGGTTCCTTATTATTTTTACTCTAAAATTAAATTTAAATCCTTAAATTATTTTTATATTTGTACTATGTACTTTTAAGTTTTAATTTAGAAAAATATTTATATTAATTTGTCAGTATGAAATTCAAAGGAAAAAAATTACGACCGAGATTAAATTATTAATACCTTACTTTTGTGATAAACTTTAATATATATATATATATATCCAAATATTATTCTCTTAAAACTAGCTTCAAATTTTTAATTTCTGTGTTTGAATTATGTATTATGAAATTTTAAATTTTTTGGGTTTCTTATGTGATTTTTTTAAAAAAATTTAGATTTAAAAAATATAAAAAGGTGAACAAGATATCCGGATTTTAAGGGTACCCGACTTGCGTGTACCCGGTTCTTTTGGGCCGGGTCACATGACGAGTTTTTAGTACTTGAAAATCTTGGATAACCGTTTCGGATATCCGAATATGAACACCCATAACCATAGTGATTGAGCCATTAGGAAATTTTGTTTTTATATAAAATATTAAAAATAAAATCAATCTTATTTTAAATAACATTGATATTAATTTAAAATAATTGATACACCTCTAATATAATTGATATTAATCTAAGATTAAACATTAGATTGAGTTAAAATATTAAAATATAAGGGTTTAGTAAGTATTAAGCACAAAACTCATGGGCATGGCCTAAGTTGTATAATAATTAAATTTATAAGACTTAAATTGTTGTTAGACCAAAAATTTGAAGAAACGAATCTATCTTTCTTTAATTCAGCCCCTATTTGATTAAATATTTTATAAACTTTAATATTTTTTAATTTACATATTTATTTTAAAAAAAACTAAGTTACTATTAAACCAAAAATTAAATATTTAACATTCGTAACAAGGGCATAAACTCCCTTAGGTCTTAAGGGGGTCTCATCCCTAAATCTACTACTCTTACTCGCTTAAAAGAATTTCTTTGCATAATTTTTTAAATTCCGACACCGTTATTTAAAGCTTTTAATTTCAACCCTGATTAGTCGACTTTTTTATACCTAAACAATTGTTTATCCCATTATATATAACAGACATTGTGCACGTCACAATTGACTGGAAATAGCCAAGATGGTTTAAATAAGATTATATTATCAATTAAAATTAAAGTTTGAATTCTCAATTTATTGTCAAGTAATTTAAATAAAATATTATAAGAAATTATTACCGAGTAATTCTTAGAACACAATTTATTATATTTAAACTATTAAAATTCGAATCTCTATTTTCCTTTGAAAAAAATCTAATACTATTACAAATTTACAATGCCATTTGACATGGACGAAATAAATAAGGGTAAACTACTGTGCAGGTCACTTATGTTTAACGAGTGTACAGAGTTAGTCACCACTTTTGAAAAGTGCATATTAGTAGTCCTTCATGTTTTCGATGTGTAAATAGTTGGTCACTCCGCCGTTAGACTCCGTTAGTCTCTAACGGATTGCTGATGTGGCTGGCTTAATTTAATTAAATATCCACGTGTATTTCCACGTGGATAATAACGTGGGTTTGGGGGAAAAATGTTCTAGGGTTCTCTCTGGGGGGAAAATGAAATCAGTTTGGGGGAATGTTCTAGGGTTCAATTTCTCTCTGGGTTCTCTCTGGTTAATGATCTAGGGTTGTTTTTTTTAGGGGAAATCACCTTAGGATTCAACAAGATCGGCGACGTCAAAGATCTCGACCGCTGCTGCGTCGTCTCCCGTCGGTTTCATTCCCTAGTCCCGCAAGTCGAAAACGTCGTCGTCGTCGTCTCCCGTCTGTTTTGATAGAAACCCTGAATTCCCTTTCGTCTTCTTCGTTATCCATCGCTCCCAGCGGCGGCGGTGAGGTTGATGACGGGGAAATGGAACAAGGTGGGGTTACCCATCATTCCCCTACGCAGGTTCTTAGAAATTTCAACGAGATTCGATTCCTCCGAATCGAATTACCCAGCGGTGAGTTAGGGATTGATGATGGAGTCCTTTTGAAATGGAGAGCTGATTTCGGGTCAACCCTAGATAATTGCGTCATCCTTGGAGCTGCCTCTGTAGTTAACAATGGATAGCTCCAAATTTAACTCTTGCCCATTACTTGGAAACTGTTGTTGTTCTTCGTCTGTAGTCATTCCACTGCTGCTCGAGTTGCCTTCTTCAAGGGATTCTGCCTTGGCCTTGACTTGGAACTCATTGAATCTGACAGTAAATTTGGTATTCGAAACTCTGGGTACGTTTCTGAAATCCAATTCAGTGGGTGTATGTGTATCTGTATCTGTATCGGTAGCTGTAGCTGTAGGTTGATTGAGTGGACGATGAGTTTGGGGATCGATTCCTCTGCTTAAAAGCTTCCTCTTGATGTGGGTGTTCCAGTAGTTCTTGATCTCGTTATCTGTTCTTCCCGGTAACCTCGCCGCTATTAAAGACCATCTGGCATTACAGAGAGATTCAATCTGTGTCAGAAATGAAGGGAAAAAAGATGGGAAAAGTTTATTCAAAAGAAGAAGAAGAAGAAGAAGAAAGGACTGACTTGTTTCTAAGTAAACTGTGGAGTTTGATGATAAGTTCATCCTCTTGTTTCCAAGTAAACATTTTTCCCCCAAACCCACGTTATTATCCACGTGGAAATACACGTGTATATTGAATTAAATTAAGTCAACCACATCAGCAATTCATTAGGGAACTAACGGAGTCTAACAGCGGAGTGACCAACTATTTACACATCGAAAACATAAAGGACTACTAATATGCACTTTTCAAAAGTGGTGACTAACTCTGTACACTCGTTAAATATAAGGGACCTGCACAGTAGTTTACCCAATAAATAATAATGGCACAAAAAATGGAAGGGTTCCCCTTCCCCTACCTACTTAGGGATTAAGGTTAAAAGGGAGGAGGTCCGTGTCCGTCAGATTCAGCAGCCGCGTCCATTACGCGTTAAAGCAACGCGTGGAATCTCATTCAATTGTGATTATAAATAAATCTGAAATTCTTACCGAAGATATTTATTCCTACTTCCTACAATTACAAAACTATCTCGCTGCTGACTCCATCTTCTCTGCAATCGTAAGAACCAACGCATCTCTCATCTATCTTTGTATGTATATTTTCACTTTTCATCTCTTCTTTTCTTATCGTTTCTGCTACTGTTGATTGCTCCCCCCGTCCTATCCATATCCAAATCCAAATCCCCTAAACATAAAAACGTTGACTCTTTTCTTACCATCTCTAATTTACTTTTGATTTCTCATGTTTGTTTTTCTTTGGGGGCTTTTAGGTTTTTGTTCTGTTGCTTCCATTTGCTTATCTAGTTCATGATTGTAATTGCTACCCATTTTGTGTGGTGGAATTTGTTAAACGATGAACCCCCTTTTTTGTTGTAGATTTCATGGTTTCTTGTTAGTTCTGTTCTATGTTTATGACTTGTTTTGTTGATGGGTGATGATCTTGGAGTTATTTACAAATGTTTCAGATCATACTTAGCACTTAGCAGGATGAATGAATGAATGAATGATTGAATTTTATGTGTTGTATATCATTCATGTTTGCCTATCTTGGTTCCACAGGTTGAGAAAGAAACATGGGAAAGGACAAGGACAAGCATAAGCCTGACCATGATGACAAGGGTCTCCTTTCAAACCTTGCTCATGGTCTTGGTCAAGGTCATGGTTATGGACATGGTGGATACCCTCCACCTCAGGGCTACCCGCCAGCCGGAAGCTACCCGCCATCCGGAGGCTACCCTCCTCAGGGATATCCACCAGCCGGAGGCTACCCTCCTCAGGGCTATCCACCTGCTGGAGGATACCCCCCTCAAGGCTATCCACCTTCTGGCTATCCCAGCGCACCTCATGGCGCATCCCATTCAGGTAAAGTTCCAAGATTGCCTTTATTCTTGTAGTTGGAGTTTGTTGCCAATAGTTAACTTTCTTTTTGTACAAGTTTCTAAATATGTTTTGTTATTGTGTCTGCAGGGCACGGTGCCTTAGGAGGGTTGCTTGCCGGTGGTGCTGCAGCTACGGCAGTCGCATTGGGGGCTCAGCACCTGTCTCACGGTTCTCACGGTGCTCATGGCGGTTACGGTGCACATGGCGGTTATGGTGCTTACGGTATGCATGGTGGTGGCCATCACGGGAAATTCAAGCATGGGAAGCATGGAGGAGGGAAATTCAAGCACGGGAAGCATGGGAAGTTCAAGCACGGGAAGCATGGAGGAGGGAAATTCAAGAAGTGGAAGTGAGTGAACTGTGGGAGGGAAGCATGGACTTATGGGAGTCGTAAGGTCCAAGAGGTGGAACTGATTTATACTATCCACTGGTGTTATAATAATCTGGTTTTATGAATAATTACAGACCCTTGCTTTGTTCTTTAACAGATTGTGTACTACTTTTGATTCAATCCATGGAAGTTTATGAAACTCAATTATATGCAACTACAAACCTTGACTCATCTACATGTGTCTATGCTTTTAATGAATTATATTCAGACTGCTCCATTTACTTCTCCCCTGTTTTAAACTTCATCACAGTATTAGCAATCAAAAGCTCTTTCTGCTCGTCAAGAATTGTCCCTGCAAGCCATTCCTCCTCCTTACAAACTCATCATCAAGTACGAACTATTTATAAATTAGGTTAAGCACTACCTAAGTTCGTTGCATTCCAGTTAACATGCCTTTCCTTTTCCTCCTCTCTTAAATGTTAATCCTACTGGGCTAACCAAGAAAGTAGCTTTGGATGTTCAGCAGAACTAAATACCTGTAAAATCCTCTCTTGACTTGGGCCACCAAACAAAAATTCATATAAACTATGTTCTCAAATGTTTCCACATTCAAACATTTTCCCAGTGGTCTGATGGTGTGGGTTCGAATCCTACCTAACTTACTTCTTCATAATTTTGTTGTCTTTGTGGGTCCCACGTATCATCATCTGATTAGTTGGAAATACATTTATTGAATTAAGTAAAATTAATCTAAATTCTTCCGATGACATGCGTCACCACATGATTGGATGATTAAACTTATTGAATTAAATTAAAATCATGATCAAATTGATATAATATGCACGTGACATGGGTCAAATGTATAATTATACTTATATTTGAACGAGAATGTCGTGTCGTCCAACGGAGCTTAGAAGAAGGTGACTCGCGCAGACAACTAACTCCTTTTCAATAGAAAGAAATAGCCAAATCAACCCAGCTCGCTAGTCAATTTCAGAGATTTTATCAGCCGGCAAATCGGAGACGAACGACCATGATCCCGACCTTACCATCACTGGAGGTGTGCTAATCAATGAACCCCTAAAACTCATTTTTTTTCTGACAAAATCAATCAAATGTCACGACATGTTGTTGATATTGATTGAATTTGAGGTGAGCGAATCCAAGCCCGTCCATACATAAGTGTGACATGTGACACATCACAAGGTCCTAAAATTTGGAGGCACACACTTTAATTTTTTCTCTTATTATCTCAAGAATTTAATTAGAGTCAATTCTTTCTAAAAAAGCTCACCAAATTTATGGTGTTTAACGAGCAAAATTTTTTTTATTGATACCCTAATTTAAACCTTCTTCAATCACTCACAATAGTAATATGATAATTTTGATATTTTATAATTTCACCTTATTATAAAATATTTTAGGGGTATTTTTTAAAAAAGTATCACAGGGGCTGCACATCTTTCAGGACGGGTCTGATCGAATTCATCCATAAATTTAGACCCCGTTAGATTTTAACAACAAGTGACTTAATTAATATCATTTAAATAGTTTTTTTTTTCTAATGTGGTTACCTTTTAAAAATTTCTTTGAGTTCTTCTTCATCAAAATTTTTTTCGGCGACGACCTTCATGTCGTCGGCTGGTTTCTAGTGTTTACACTAGTTCTATATAAATAAGATTATTCTCTTTTGATGAAGAATCATTTGTATCTTATGTCTTGTTTTTTTCTTTGTTTTACTTTTCCAGAAGTCATTTTGCATTTGCTTTTCTGGCTATTTTTTGTCTGTTTGTATGACAGTTTATTTGTTTTCTTTTTTGCAAGATCTATGTGTCTTTGTGACAATATTGCATGATATTATGGCAATTTAGCGTTCAGATAACAAGTATTATCGAGCGTTTCAAGTCACAAGATAATCGGCAGTTTGTTATTTTTTGAATTCCCTTGTGGTAGTTTGCCGATGTGCCAAGAACTCGCAGCGAAAAGAATGCTTGATACATAGAGTTTTTTGGTTAAAGTTTATCTTTGTTAAAATTTCATTTGGAAGACGGAACAAATTTTTTAAGAAGGATTGTGTTTAATTTTTTCTTTTACGCTCTTTGATTTTCTGATGATTTTATCTTTATGAATATTAGAGTGTGTTATACTTTGTCATTCTTTCTTTTAATTAATAAAATTCAGTTAAAAATCTTCATTCAAAAAATAGTTAAGTAATTTGATCGACAAAATTAAAAGTTCGGTTAACAAAATATAATTAGACCTATAGTTGGATTGGGACTTGGGTTATCATGGATGTAGTTTACCCTTCGGCCTTCAGTTTACTACTACACAACAGCTAGGCTAACGCCATGTTATCCCAAATCCTGGTTTATGCCACCTGATTTTCCATAACATTCCAATCAAAAACATTTTTTTAATTTTTTTTTAAATTCGATCCAAATTAATCAACTACTATATCATATATTGATGATTAAACAAAAATAAAACATTTCTCTAGGGGGATTGGCAGCAACAACTTCACTGGAAGGGTACCTTATATGTTTCAAAATTAGAAACAACTTGAAGAGTTGTAAGTATCTTATTCCTCTTACCTCTTTCAGGAGGATTACATACAGTGCAAATATTTGTACTTCACTTGTTCTTCTGTTAACAGAAAGATCCAAGCTAGTGGCTTTGAGGGACCAATTTGTCCTCGCATTTCTTCCTTGACTAACTTAACGGAACTGTAAGTTTGCTGGCCGTATAAGTCATATGTTCCTTTTAGATGATAACAAATTCACTCATGATTTATAAACAAGCATTCTGATTTAATCTAATTCAGAAAAATTAGTGACCTAAATGGCGGAGTTTCACGATTTTCATCCTTAATAAACATGAAAGGCCTATGACTATTGTGAGCTATTTCTACAGATGAGATTCTTGAAAATCTCAAGATTGTACATTTTGCTTTAATTTTTTCTACAGATGAGACTCTTGAAAATCAATGCTCCAGTTTGGGTCTACCAATTTGTGGTCTAGTTAGACGGTCTGGTGAATCAGATTAGAGATTCGAGTTGAATTTGAGTATTAATATTTTTATGCGAAATAAAAATATGGAAAATAATTAAAATCATTTTAATTATGTAAATGTTAATGGTGAAATAAATTTTAAAAAATAAGTTTTGAATATGTGACATTTTGGCTAGTGACCAAATGGAAAGATTGAAAACTTGTTTTAATGACTATTTTGTAAAAGGGTCAAATCATAGAATCTTTAGAGAGTTATTTTACCTAAGTGTTTTATCATACTTTTCCCCTAATTGAGATTATTTTAAAAGGTTTTAATTAAACATAAAAAATAATTTAATAAAGAAAGGTGGTTACTTTCTAAAAAGTTATTTTGACAAACTTTTTTTCTCTCAAGTTTTCTCTCAAATTCTCTTCAGCTAAAAAGATGGTTCTTTATTAAAACTTAAAAGAATTTGATTCTTTATATACTTTATCTAATGGGTTTTGATGGTTCAATTACGAAATTCTATTAAATCAAGAGTTAATCGATGGTAAATGATGATTTTCGAATTAGATCTATTTTGTCGGGTTTGTGATTAAATCTAAACATGATTTTGATGTTTAATAATGTTAAGATGATGGTTTTAACAATGCCTCCTCATCCTGCAACATAATTAAATCATACTAAATGATTGAATCTAAACATGATTTCACATAAAAAAATATTAATACCCAAATTCAACTTGAATCTCTAATCTGATCCACCCGACCGTCTGACTAGACCACAAACTAGTAGACCCAAACTGGAGCATTACAAAATTAACAAGTAGTGGTGAGGTGAAGTACACTGAATATAAGTCAGATAAAACTATTCTTGAATTGAAATTGAAGTCGTATGATGTTGCTTCAAATATTAAAGAAATAAGGGAGGTTATGGCGTTGCTTCAAATACTAAATTCCAGCGATATGAAATAACCAAAGAATGCAACAAATAAATTCAATCTAAAATTTACACGTAAATCCAATTACAACTTTCAAGTTGCCCCTTACAAGGTTTTGAGCTTCATCAAAAATCAATATATTGTTGTGTCACTCATGGTTAAGAGATTTTCTATGTTCACTATGTATAAAAAAGATGTAAGGTGCAAATAAAATATGAACAATCTTTTGGAGTTCTCGTGATACATACTAAGGGCACCTGCAAGAAAAATAATGTATAAATTAACAAGAAAACGTGATCAGCAATATTAAAGTTAACAGTGGGGCTTTGCAAGACATGCATTTGAAAAAATAAAACAAAAACAATTACCACCATATAAAGTGTGGACAAGGAATATACTGCAGAAACCTATAGCCCATATTTTCTTCCAATATATGCAGAAAAGTGTAGTGAAAAATGAGTGCAATGACACTTCCAATCCTTTCTGCAAAGAGAACTGTAGGCATTTGTCTGAGGTAATAAACATAAACCCTAAACTCTACCCGAAATTAAATTCTTAAACCCTACAATTAAGACGCTTGTAGAAACTAAAAGTTTTCAACCGCCAATATATCAAAATAATTATATGTACGTTAAATACATATTTATATAAAAAACTAAACTAATGGATAAAAGATTTGTGTTTATGAATCTAATATTCTCTAATTTAAATCTTAAATTTTATTGTTTTATTTAATAACTATATAAATTAATTGCTGCCATTGGTCCTTCCCATTTTAAAGAAGTAGAACTCTTATCCTCATAAAATGGAAGTCGAAGAAAATCGGTAAGAAAATTTATTGGTCTTTTTTTTTTTACTTTTAGTGATCTTTATTGCCCAAGTCTGGTATTTTTGCAACAAAATTTAGGGATTGCAATTATGAATCACTGGAAAATAGTTTAACCATTTATTTTCTTCCTCTAACTTTTCTACAAAGATATTATTACATCTTCAAAGAAAAATATATTGTTGTGAAGATGACATTGCCTTTTTAACTGCATTTTTTATTATATAACTAATGATATGTCATAAAAGATGTAGGTCCTAATATTAGTTCCTTTATACTTCCTCCTCAGCCACCCATTGATGAAGACGAGCTTTTGATTTAGGCGAATGGCAAGAGAAGAAAGTTAAAGTGTGTGGAAGTAGTTGGGATGTAAATATCATTGACATTGCAGCAGCTGGCTTAGGTTGGTTTTCCTTGGATATCAAGGGCGAAACAACTTTGGCATTGTGGACTTATGATGGTGTGGATATAACATAGAGAGAGCCATTAGTCCTAGACTTGGCACAATTTTTTGAAAAAATTGGATTTTGGCTACCAAAAGTGGTATATGATACCCTTGGCAACCAGGGTAAACTTGAATCCCATGAAAGGAAAAAATCAAGAAAGGTACGGACTACCTCTCTGAAGTTTCTGCATGAAGTCGATTTTTGATCAAATTAAGTCGATTTTTGCATGTGTTCATATCAGTTGTGTATTATAGGCTCACCTCGCTTAGACATTTTCACATCCATGTCATTAAGAGCCTTTTGAACCTGCTCCTAGATCCCCTCCATGGACTCGAGCACTTCAAGATCTAACAAACTCAGCTTCTCCAGGTTTATCGACTCCATCTGTCCAAACATTACTTTGGCATCCTTCTCAGATTCCAAGAGTTTCTCGACCCCATTTTGAACAACCGTTATGAATTCAAAATTCCGTAACACACGAGAATCAAGAGAAGAATACTTCTCACCTAATTTATCGAGAGCCTTCCTCACATCTTTCATTGTCCATGTCTTCTTCTTTGGTGCCATCTCAAGCACACTTTTCCACGAACTAGTCAGGTCCATTTGACTAACTCGAACAAATCACCACCACGCTTGACTACACCTGCAAGTTTAGAATCCAGCAACACTTGTCTCTGCCTGCAAGCTGGCTCGAACGCAAGTCATTCCGTCGACTCGCTTTGATGTTGCTTCCCCAAACACACGCAAGTCCTTTCCTCGACTCGCACTGATCACCACTTCCCTAAACAGAAAATGGCTATGACCACTTCCTGGTCCGCACACGCTTCGATCACCTCCCTGACCAAACACGCTCTGATATCACTTTATTTGGTCCTTGGT
Organism: Hibiscus tridactylites; assembly: GCA_958450335.1. NCBI lineage: Eukaryota > Viridiplantae > Streptophyta > Magnoliopsida > Malvales > Malvaceae > Hibiscus > Hibiscus tridactylites. The sequence goes on along the minus strand of OY288267.1, from coordinate 109,148,010 downwards.
CTAATCAAAATGATAACATTTGCTGCAAAGAAATATCCAAGGACCAAATGAATGTCAGTCCTGATGCTGAAAACTTAACATTACCAAGATGAATATATCAAGAGATTTCAAAAAATAAACTCAAAAATATAAATTGAACAAGAACTTAACATTATCGTGAGTCCTAAACATGCTCCCAGGTGTTGAAGTAGTGCGAATCGAAAACAAACACATGAGATTTAATCTCCCTGAATAAACAAAGTGCTCAATTTTTTTTCGATTTCTTGAACTTTCATCACAATCTCCACGAAACCAAAGGAATAGCAGAATACCCACAACTCTTTTTTGCTCTCGTTTTGATTCTGTTTCTTCCATCCTATAAACATCATTTCTTGGATCGTCTGATTCATAAATAATCTGGGTTGATTGGGTTTATTTATGGTTCTTTTAGACATGTCAATTAGTAAAGACCATTTTTTGAGTGCTTGTTAGGGAGAGAATAATGGAGAACAGATTACACAAGAAAATAGAGAATAAAATCGGTATAGAAAAACATGAAATTTTAAGGGGTTACTGGATAGGGGGAACGGCAGAAACAAATTTTAATAGAAAAAAACAAAGTAATGAAAAATGGAGCAATAAATTAGGGCATGGTTTCAAGTAAAGTTTTAAAGTGATTTTTTACCTGCACGACACAAACAAGCCTTTTAATATTCCTGATCCGCGTGAACAAAAGGTAAAAAATTTTAGATACCGTTGATAAGGACTGACATCGACGTTTGCGAATTATTTATATTGAAAGTATTAAAATTTTCAATTTTACAGCTTTAAATTTATATGTGATTTTATTTTGGTCAAAATATTAATTAAATTTTGTTTAAAAAATTTAAATGTTAACCAAAATTTTAAAAGTTATAAAATATTAATTAAATTTTAAATTTTAATACAAAACAATAATTCAAGAGGTAATATTATAATTACAAAATTTAAATAATAGCACATTTAGTACTTTATACTTATAAATTCAATTGACTTAGTTCTAATTTTTCACTTATTTTCTTCGTCTATTTTTTTCAAAAATTAACTCTCAGTCATGATATAAACCTATGACAATAAATTTCATATTTTATTTTATTTGAAAACTCTTAAAACTAAAAACAAATAATTAAATGTGGATATTTAAATATATTTTTTATTATTAAAGTTGTGTTACGTTTTATTTGAAAACTCTTAAACCAAAAAATTTTGTATTTTTAACTATTGAAAGTTTAGTTACCAATTTAAATTTTTAAATAAAATTTAATTACCAGTTTATGTCTTTAACTTTTTATGTTTGTTGATGTCGGAAATGAAACAAGAAAAACAGAAAAGTAAATGTTCTGATTATTTGTTGAATTTTTTGGTTAAGTTTTAAAATGTTTTAAATTAAGAACCTAACAAGTGTTCAAGTGAAAAAATTTATGATCAGATTCGATTTGAAAATTCAGATATTAGATATGATTTTTATTTTCTGATTAAATATCTAATCTGATTTTAAATTCCGATCAAGATGCGGATCTCAATATTTCAAGTTCAAGGTTATTTGAAAGTTCAAAATTTTATGAATACTAATATTGTTATTTTTAACAATTTCATACTTAAAGAGACTGAGAATTATTTGAAATGTCTCGCTTATCGAATTTTATCTTATGTATGCTTTAATTTGATTTTTAAGGAGGCTATTGCGATGGTGGATGTATTGACAAAGGGGTGTGATTTGGACAGCTTGTCTTAGATTGTCTGAATGATTAAAAATTTTACCCTATTCGAGTTTGCATTGTTCCTTTGCAACTACAACTATGCAGAGCACATGAAGTTGTTAGCACAACTTGATAAGGCTTATCCCACCAATGAAACGATGCATAGAAAGTGTCCTAGAATCCCAAATATCTCAGCAACACCTAAAATTCAAATTTTAGATTCTATTTGGATTATCCCACAAATTTTGCCCAATAACCAGATAATAGGATGATAGTGCAAGACTTACACGGATAAAAAAATTTCTTTGGGTGTAAAATTTATAATTTAACTATTATATAGGTCAAAACATGTATTAATTATTAAGACTTTTGTCGTAACATGTATTAACTATTAAGGGGATCAATACATTTCTCTTGTGTAAGCTTTTGAAGAAAATTCAAACAGATTAGAGCAGAAAAATAGAGTGGAAAATGGAAGAAGAGTAAATGATATTGGGCGAATTCAAAACTAGAACATTGAAGTGGAAAGCACACATGCTTACCACTAAGCCAACCTCATTTCTATGATATAAAACTCAACATTTAATATATATTATATATGAATTTTATTGCTCGAAAAAAGAAAAAAATGTGGTTTTAGGAAATTCGAACATGACATATGTGTATAAACATCTAACCTTATTAAATAAACTTAATTAAATTAAAGTTAACACTATTTTATAGATTTTTTAACTATAGTTCGTGTATTATTTAAAATAGAAGATTTAAAATTAAAATTATTAAATTGATTTTAAAAAATTGATTTTTTAACTTAATTAATATTTTTAAAATCAATTTAATAATTTTAATTTTTTTTAAAAAAACTAATTAAATTATTATATATAATTATATTAAAAAAATTAAAATTATTAAATTGATTTGAAAAATATTAATTAAGTTAAAAATCAATTTAATAATTTTAATATTTAAAAAATTAATTAAATTATTATATATAATTATATTAAAAAAATAAAATTATAGTAAATTTATTTAGGGAATCCAAACCCACAAACATAATTCAAAATGAATTTCATATAGTTTTAAATCTTTTATTTTGAATAGTGCACGAACTATAATTTAAAAAATATATAAAATATTGTTAAATTTAATTTAATTATTAGGTTTATTTAATTAGGTTAGATGTTTATACACATATATAATGTTCGAATTTTCTAAAACCACATTTTCTTTCTTTTTCTGAGCATTAAAATCCACATGTGACATATATTAAATGTTGGGTTTTATATCATAAAAATGGGGTTGGCTTATTGGTAAGCATGTGTGCTTTCCATTTTAATGTTCTAGGTTCAAATCCACCCAACATCATTTTCTCTTCTTCCATTTTTCTGGGCACTAATATCATTTAATTATATATCAAAGATTGTATCTCATAACACAAAAAAAGTGCTTGCCCTTTGCATTTTAAGGTCCTAGATTGATTCCCCTTGGAAGCAATCTCCATGTTAGCATTTTCCACCTCCAATTACGTGTGACACGCGTCACCACCTGATTGGATGTGGAAAAATTAATTAAATAAATTAAATAAAAAAATTAAAGACCTCCAATAATGAATAATTTATTTATTTTATTAGATTAAAATTAGGAGTAAATTGATATATTGTATAAATATAGAAGACCAAATGTGTAATTATACTATTTTTTTAACAAAATGGTTAAGTGGTATATTTGACAAAATTAAAAATATAGTAATTAAATTGTCACCCATCCTATAGTTTGGTGGTCACTGATATAGTTCACTCAAATATTTAATGCAGTGTTTGTCCTTATGTTGCTTTTAAAATGTACAACAGGGTACACATACATGTTTGGATACCCGGTGGGAGGCTAAAAATTCCGATTGAACGGGAAAATATGTCTCGATCATTGTGCCAACATGTTTGGATCTAAAAATTCAAAATTAATTTTGGACTTTAAACGTGATTTTGGGAAAAGCAAGATAGAAGTAGCTTTTATGTTTTGTTGTGATTTTTGCACTATATTTTTACACAATCGTGATTTTTAAGAAACAACTCTCAAACATGAATCACATTACTTTAAAATAAATTATACACAAAATTAATTCTATAAAATTATGATCTCGATATTTTTGTAAATGGAAATTCCAGCGGCGGAAGGAGCTTCAGCGGCGGGAGGAGTTTCAGCGGCGGTGAACAGAGGCGTCTCGACAGCAAACGGCGGTTGGCGTGAGGTTGCTAGCAGAAGAGTTTCGTTTTCAGAAGGTAGAAGAGCTCCCATTGCAACCAAAGGTGTCTGGCGGCAGAGAAGAAATCAGTCAAATTTCAATGGTGTTTGGTCGATCTTCATTGATAATCTGAGTAAGAGAGTCTCGAGAGGAGCACTATGGGAACTTTGTAATCACTATGGGAAGACTTACAAAGTGTTTATTCCAGCTATTAACAACAAACCAAAATACAGAAAGCATACCTATGCTCTTGTTTCATGCATGAGTGAAAAGGACAGAAACGCAATAATCTCGGCGATCCACAACACACCGATAGACGGTCAGGTAGTCTCAGCATCAATAGCCAAATATCCATCCACTGTCAATGGTCCCTCCTTCAGGAATGTAACAAAGACAAATCCCGGCTACCAAAACTTTTCGAAGCTTCCGGAGAGAGAGAAGAGGATGAATAATGGTCATGGAAACCCTCAAAATGGAGACAAAACATATAAGGAAGCACTTCTAAACAAGGGCAACCAGAATAGGGCTGATGAAGAGGATGATCTTAGCAAAAGCTGCTCTGTGAATTCTGACACAATGGATATACCTAATCCAGGTAACTCGAAGGAATGGCTAGAGGCCTCTGCTTTTGGCATTATCAAAGAAAATTTCGACTCAGAATTCGTTCAAAAAGCCCTGTTAAGTGATGGAATTTTTGCAAAAGTGATACCGTAGGGATGCATGCTAAATGCGGTTCTATTATCTTTCAACTCCCTGTCAGAGAAGAAAGAGGTTTGGAGCAAAAAACTAGAAGAATTATCCTTCTGGTTTCACCTTATTGACGATAATATTATGGTCGATAACATCCCTATGATGCCAATCTCTATATCAATCCTGGGTGTTCCACTACACGTATGGTCCGAGGATTTCTTCATAAAGCTTGCGAACAGATGGGGGATATTAGTTCGTATTCATGATTCCACCAAATCCAAATCCGATCTTAATGAGGCTAAGATGGTCATCAGGGCTCCAAATCAGTGTGTTGTCCCAAAGTCCTTCAATATTTCTGTACAGGGTCGACTTTTCTCAATGATAATCAAAACAGGAGAAGAATTCAATTTCACCAGTGATGAAGAGGTTGCCGGAGACCAGCCGGCGCAATTCGCCGACGAATGGCCGGACTTGAATGAGGAAGGCGATGGGGCTTTTCCCCCAAGGGGTGGTGCAACTTTTCAGCCACCCATAAATTCTCCTCGATCTGAGCGTTCTGGTAGTTATTCTTTCTTGGGACTGGACAAAAACCTTAATTCTGATAAAAACTCGGATGTGGATGGCTCCCCTATCAATGTAATGCTAGAAGGCGAAAAGGGTGTTGCTGTAACGGATTATGAAGCACGTGTTTCCCATGGGCCAACTATTCTTGAAAACCAAGCCTGCAATTCTAATGCGTTGGGCCCCGATCTTGAGCGCCCAAATACGATGGAAGAGGTTGGCAGGCCTTGTGATATTCAGCCCATGTCCCCCACTGGTACCACCTGGGCCCCAAACCAAAAAGAGTCCTCAGTGGGTCACTCGGCCATCGACCCAGATTATGTTAGTGACACCTATGAACACAGAGGAGATATTCTTAGCCTCCCTCAGCAGGGGCTCTCAGACCAAAGAATCTCTGTCGGAGCAATCTCCCGGTGTCTGATCTTCAATCTTCGGCAAATTCCTTTAATTCCATTCTTGAGCGAAATCCTCCAGCTACGACCCAGAATAATTTGCCGTTTCCGATGACAAATAAGGAAAATACCCCAATTTCCAGCGCTGCTTACCGGAAAAACCTAAGGAGGCAAATTAGGGATTCCATCGACAATTTAGAAAAAGATATCTCTGGGGGTCTGCAGCAACAAGTTCCATCCATGGCTCAGTTCACCTGAGCTACATCGAGGAAGCCTTAGCCGTCTGGGTAGTGAGCCGGATGCTAGGAGTCTCTTTCGTGGGTGGTCAGAGGGTCTTCATCGATAAGGTGGTTTCCCTGGAGAATCCAGCAAAATAGTAAGCTTCTTAATCTCTAGTCTTATACTGGATTCCTTTAATTTTTTAATGTCACTATCCATTGTTTGCTGGAATGTGCGTGGTCTTGGTCGGAATGAAAAGGTTAGAATGGTTAGATCACTGGTGAAAGAAAAAAAACTGAAATTGATTTTCTTATAAGAGACGAAAATTGAATTGTTCACAACGACTTTATATAGAAGATTGGGCCAATCAGCCGAAATGAAAATGGCTTTTGCTCCTTCCTCTGGAGCAGCTGGAGGTCTTCTAACAGCCTGGGATATAAATCTGCTTTTAAACCCATCCTGGGTCATTCGAAATCGCTTCATAGCCGTTATAGGGGAAATAAAAGATAAACAATTGAAGTGTGGCTTTGTCAACATATATGGCCCTCACATTGATGCTGAGAAACAAAACTTCTTCAACGAACTCGGTCAATTCATCTCAGATATGGACATACCGGTCTGTGTCGGGGTGATTTTAATGCCTTCCTAAACAGTGAGGAAAAGTATGGTTTCTCGTGGAGTTGGGCAAGTATAGACCTATTTCGAGAATTCATTAACGACACAGGCCTAATGGATTTGTCCCTAGATGGAGGTAGTTTTACGTGGACAAACTATCGAGATCCACCGACATGTATTCGCCTAGATCGCTATCTGGTGTCTCCTGCTTTCCTTGCAGTTTTCCCCACCCTAACTCAGACTCTATTGCCGAAGTCATTGTCTGACCATAATGCCCTACTACTATCTGAAGTCTCTTGAAATTGGGGGCCCAAGCCCTTCAAGTTCTTTAACTACTTGCTCGACGAAGCTGGGTTTGTTGAGGAAATCGAACAAGTTATTTCAAAGCTTCGGAAGGGCAGCTCCGTATTAGATGCATCAAAGGCTCTGTGCAAGGCCAAGAATGCAATAAAAAAAGGCAAAGAGACAGCTTAGATAGTCTTCCAATCAAGATCAAAAACCTGGAAATGAAGCTCTTTAATCTTGAAGCTATGTATCAACAAGGGATGGGTCCTCCAAACTCCTCCGATCTAATTACAGCATGCAGATCACAGCTGTGGGATCTCACTCGAAAGGAAGAGAGAATATGGCTTCAGCTATCGAGGGCTAAATGGTTTTCCGAGGGCGACCGTAACACAAAATACTTCCACATTTCGGCAACCAGTAGACGACAGAGGAACGCAATAAAAAACATATCTCTAAATGGCGAAATAGTCTCGGGTCCTTCTAAGATTAAAAATGGGGCTTTCGAATTTTTCTCCAAGGCTTACAGTGCTGGAAACACGTTGGCAGTAAGTGATTTCAATGTGGACTTTGATAAAATATCCTCAGAACAAGCTAAGCTTCTAGAATCAAAGTTTACTGAGAACGAAATATGGGAAGCCATCTCTTCAATGGCCAGCTCAAAGGCCCCGGGCCCGGACGGTTTCAACGTCGATTTTTTCAGAAAATTTTGGTCATCACTGAAACCTTTCCTACTGCAATTCTTTGAAGATTTTTATGATGACAAAGAATGGGATAAAGGAATTAACCATTCCTTTATTACATTAATCCCAAAAACTGCTAGCCCCTCTAGTTTCAAAGACTTCCGCCCCATCAGTTTGGTTGGGAGCTTATATAAGATTCTGGCGAAGGTTCTTTCCAGAACATTTAAAGCGATACTCAACTCTGTCATTAATGAGACTCAATTCGCCTTTGTTGCTGGAAGACAAATTCTGGACTGCTCGTTCATTGCAAACGAGGCGGTCGACTACGTGCAAAAAATGAGGTTGCAAGGTTTAGTTTTTAAAACTGACTTCAGTCGTGCCTATGACTCAGTTGATTGGGACTTCTTACTTTTAATCCTGAAGAAAATGGGATGCGGTGAAAAATGGGTCTCATGGATCGCCAAGTGTATATCTACTGCCTCTATCTCTATTTTAATCAACGGTTCTCCAACACCTGATTTCTCTTTAGGAAGGGGGCTTCGACAGGGTTGTCCCCTTTCCCCTCTGCTTTTCAACGTTGTAAGCGAGGCACTTTCCCGCTTAATAAAGAAGGCTTCGGATGAAGGCTTATTTCATGGGTTTCTTATTGGAAGAGGGGCAAATGCTGTGTCATTATCACACTTGCAATTCGCCGACGACCTCATATTTTTCTGTGGGGCGTCTCTTAGTGAGATCCGCAACATCAAGAGAGTACTAAGAATCTTTGAGATAGCAGCCGGGTTACAACTTAACTTGGGCAAATGTAGGCTGTTTGGCATACACATAGAAGAGGGCCTACTCTCCTCTTGGGCCTCACATATTGGCTGCTCCACTGGAACTTTCCCGGCAGATTACCTCGGGCTCCCCCTCGGCCCAAAAAGAAATTCTAGAGTTTTGTGGGAACCGGTCATAAGCAAATTTAACACCGCCCTTGCTGGATGGAAAGAAAGAAATTTATCCTTCTCTGGCAGGTTAGTCCTCATTAAATCTGTCTTTTCTTCATTACCTACATACTATATGTCCTTATTTAAAATGCCTATGGAGATTCAACGGAAACTAAATGGGTACATGGCAAAATTCCTGTGGAGCGGCAACGTTGAAATACCCAAAACTCATTGGGTAAATTGGGATGCTATATGTAAACCACTGAAGTTCGGGGGTTTGAACATTTGTAATTTAAATATTTTCAATCGTGCTCTACTGGGGAAGTGGATCTTCAAATTTGCCAACGAGAAAGAAAGCCCTTGGAAAGCTTTAATCTGTGCCAAGTATAATCTCGACATCTCTTCCATCCTCATTGATCCGAACCTCAACAGAGTAACCTCGTGGATCTGGAAGGGAATTTCTGACTCCTTCTATAAACCTGATGAGATTGGTATCTGCCTCCAGAACAATTCTAAACTACTAGTTGGAGATGGTTCTTCCATAAAGTTCTGGTCAGACACATGGATCTGCGATACCCCCTACAAAGCATCTTCACCAGAATCTTTATCTTGTGTACAAATAAATTAGGAACGGTGAATGAATTTGGGCTCAAGAATGGTAATTCCTGGTCTTGGAACATCCCACTCCGGCGACAACTATTTGATTGGGAAATCTATCAATGGGACAATCTTCTTTCCGCTCTAAATAATTTCTCGTCTTCGGGTGTGGCCTTCGATTGCTTATCATGGAAAGGCTCGGGGGATGGCCGCTTCTCGGTTAAATCTTGCCGAAATCTCCTAGTCGAAGGGACTGCTGGTAATTTTGACTGGAAGAAATACGTATGGCGGGGCATTGCACCCCCAAAAGCAAAATTTTTTCTATGGAGAGTTCTTAAGAATAGCATACCGATGAAATCCAACCTAATTCGAAGAGGAGTCCAATTAGATTCCAACGGCAGATGCCCACTGTGTAATTGTGAAGAAGAATCTGTAAACCATCTTCTCCTTCATTGCCAGCCTATCTGGAATTTATAGATGAAACTAGCCCGCCTATGGGAATTTTGTCTGGTCATTCCAAACTCTACGACCTCTCTTCTTCAAATCTGGTTTGAAATAAATCCTTGCAACTCGCCTAAATCGATTTGGTCCTTTATTCCCTTGGCCTCACTCTGGACAATATGGCTAGTCAGGAATGATATTGTTTTCAATAGCAAAAGGTTTGATCTTATCCTAACATTCTTCCTTATTAGATACAGATCATCCTGCTGGTTCAAAGCTAAATTCTCTGATTGCAATATCTCGTTAAATGATCTGGTTAATGAGCTTCATGTTGAGTGTGTAAAAGTTCTATTATTTACACCCTTTTTAACCCATATTTCTGCTGCATTCAAGCATCATTGCATTGCATTTAGGTCAGTTTACAGTAAAACATCACAAATTCACTAAAGGCACGGATTCTACTAAAAGATGGTTGATTTTGCAGGTTACTGCCATGGTTGACGAAGAAGGCAGGCGCAGGGCAGAGAAGCAGAAGAGCTGAACTGGACAAGTAGACGATGAGGACGAAGTTGCCATGGACCTGTCGTGACAGCAAGGTGACAGCAGCCTTATGAAGAGGAAAAGTAAAGTGGACCTCGATAGATAGAGAAAAATCTGCTCGTCTGTCGTGTGAAAGCCAAATATTTTTCCAAGCCCCGGATCAAAAGATATGTCAAGCCAAAGCTCGAGGAGAAGAATTCTCATAAAACAAGGAGACGGCTGAAAAGTAGGAATCCTTAGAGATTAAGCATTTAATAGAATCTTACTTTTCATTAAAGTTGTAATCCTTGTTAACTTAGAATACTTGAGCCCAAAGCTTATATAAGGGCATAACTTTAACCTAGGAGACATCATACCCCATAACCGACAACCAAAACCCATTCGCCGTTTACCCGTCGTCGACATGTTCTAAAAACCCCCTAGGGCCACGGGTTGTTTTGTAAAGTAGTTGCAAGGGTTGTTTTGTTTTAGGATTTTCCAAGTTCAATAAAATAAACTTCAAGTTCTCTTATTTCGGTTTTAATATCTTGCAAGAGCATCGGGAGAGCATTGTGAGGTTATCTATTTACTTAGCATCGGGAGAGTTAAGTATACGAAAGAGATAAGAGCGCGTTCTCTAGTTTATAGTTGAACTATCTCGTGCCTAGGGATAGGGCGAGGTTAAGTGGCTAAGGAAGAATTCATACACATCGGTGTTCATCCTTCGATTCACGCCGGGAGGTATCATCAAAGACGTGATCATCGACAGACTTGGACCTAGGGATAGGCCAAGGCAGATCTGGGATTCTTGCCAAACTTGGAGTACGGAGTTGGTGTGTTCGCTGCCGCGACAGCTAACGGACAGCCGCCGCGACAGGTGCTGTCGGCGACGGGCGCGATGACAGAACTGGAGATCCTAAGCATTGCAATACCTGCACTACTGAGCAATTCATTACCAGCCCATTCTCTCTATCTTGATATCTCAATTCCGTTATTTACGTTTTCTTTTATATTTTCGTGACAACTTTTCTCAATTATTTCCTTTACTTCGTGCAGTGAAAAGAGGTGAAGTCATTAGCCCAATCCCTGTGGAGACGATATCCGATACTTAGTATCACTTTACTACTTGCGTCGTGTATACTTGCACTACAATTGTGATAGACTATTTTACACGCAACAAGTTTTTGGCGCCGTTGCCGGGGATTGGCAACATAACTACACCTTTCTTTTATGGCACTTTTCGTTTTTATTTTTGTTTTTGTTTTTATTTTTATTTTTATTTTTTTATTTTTTTATTTAGTACGTTCAACTCTTGCTTTTCACGAAGTTTTCTGGTTTATGCGCATATCTAAAAGAGGTGAAGATCCTGAGTATCCATTAGATCCAGAAGTTGAACGTTCCTTCAATCTCAAGAAACAACTTCGCCGACTTTTAGACAGAAACGAATACCTTGAGGAACAGCTAGAGAAGATGGCCCGTAATCCGCCCGCTGGTGATGGTATGCCGCCTGTCGGTGACCCGCCTGCCGCAGCTGGACGACGGTCATGCCGTGACTACATGCTGAACGATCATGTAGAGCTGGAGACCACGCTGCCAGATATTGATGTTGATAACTTCGAGCTTAAGCCTGTCATGTTTAGTATGATCAACAATGCCGGGCAGTTTAGTGGTGCTGTGACAGAAGATGCTAGGGAGCATCTCAAGACGTTCCAGGAGATCTGTGGTTCATTTAGACTGCCAGGAGTTAGTCCGGAGATACTGAGGCTTCGGTTATTTCCTCATTCATTGAGGGACAGAGCTAAAACTTGGTGGAATAAACTAACACCGGGTTCAATTATGACTTGGGCAGATTTAACTCGTGAATTCTTATCTCGTTTTAATCCTTCGCATTTAGCTGAGCGGTTACGTAACGAAATTGCTACTTTTCAACAGGAAGATGACGAGCCGATGCACGAGGCCTGGGACAGATTTACTACTCTTCTTCGAAACTGCCCAATGCATGGATTCCCCGTCTGGAATTATGTTACAAAGTTCTATAATGCTGTCAACCTACAAACTCGCATCCGAATTGATTCAGCAGCAAATGGACTACTATTGGATAAGGATCCAGACGAGGCTTTGCAAGTTTTGAAAAATCTGGCCAAGAATGAGGAGCAGTTTCCGACTGCAAGAAGAGGGGGTAAACAGGTACTTGCTATCAAGGACTATGAGGCCGATAACACGATGAAATCACAGGTAGCATTCCTTACTAAAGCAATGAAAAGATTATTGAATGATGATAGTTTACAAGGATTTGTTGTTGAGGAAGTATGCGATATCTGTGAGGGAAATCATAGTAGGGATGAGTGCCCAATAAATGTAGAAGAGGGGAAATATGTTGGAAACTACAAGCCAAACTATAATTCCAACAACTATAATCCCAATTGGAGGAAGGATCCTAAGTTTTCATGGAGCAATCCCAACAATGCCCTGAATCCTCAAGCACATAATTAGAATCAGGGAGGTCCTAGACTGTTGACGCGACAGCTGCTGCCGCAAAATCTGCCACCGCCGCCGCAGCAACAGCTGCCACTAGTAGTATATTGGAACAGACTCTGGCCACTTTTATTTCTCAGATCGGTACTTATATTGAGAATATGAATCAGTTCGTCAAGAAGACAGAGAATTTCATGGATAAGACGGAGATGAGGATGACAAACCATGAAGCTACCTTGAAATCTCTAGAGACACAAATGGGTCAGGTGTCGCAACATATTAAGCCGAGGCAGAATGGAGGATTTCCTAGCAATACTGAAAATGCTAGATCACCCACACATGAGCAGTGTAAGGCAATTACTACTAGGAGTGGGAAGAAACTACCAGGACCGGAAAAAGAAGCTGAAACAGTGAAGGATCCAGCCGTAGACAAACCTGTCGAGGAAGTTGCCCCGATAGGTGATAAACAGACTGCTGCCGATGAGCCTGACACGACAGCAGAAGCGACAGAGGAGAAAAAAGATGAATATCGTCCTCAGATTCGTATGCAGTGGGAAGGACGCATTGCTGATTACCGTCCCCCACCACCCTTCCCTCAACGGATACAGCAAGCTAAGCATGAATCTCAACTTAAAAAGATTTATGATATTTTTAAGCAGGTTCATATTAATATCCCGCTGTTAGATGCCGTTAGGGAGATGCCCGGTTACGCTAAATTTCTCAAGGATGTTATGTCGAAAAAATCTAAACTTGGGGAGTTTGAAACGGTAAAGATGACAGAGGGTTGCATGACCATTCTTCATCGGCAGCCACCCCAGAAAAAGAAGGATCCGGGGAGCTTCATCATACCTTGCGTAATCGGAAATAAATTCGTGGGTAAGGCACTTTGTGATCTTGGTGCTAGTGTTAATCTAATGCCCAAATCTGTTTTTCAGAAATTAGGTATTGGGAAGGCGCGGCCCACGACAGTCACTCTGCAGCTGGCTTTCTTGTTTTAGATTGTGAAGACATTTTGGTAAGAGTGGATAAGTTTATTTTTCCTGCTGACTTTCTTGTTTTAGATTGTGAAGCAGACGAAAACGCACCAATCATCCTTGGGCGACCCTTCTTAGCCACGGGAAGATCACTGATTGATGTGGAGAAAGGAGAACTCACTATGCGAGTAAACGATCAAGAGATTAAGTTGAATGTTCTCCAAGCGATGAAACACGCTGATGTGGACGAGGAATGCAAGGCTATCACTGATGTTACCCTTGATTAACCCTGCATCAGGTCGGGCTGTCACGATATTAAATTTGGTCACTGCCACGGCAGCCACCTACAGGCCTGTCACGACAGCGACGACGACAGCACCGACGACAGCAACTCCTCTGAATCCGATTCATCCGATACTGAATATCAGGAGGAGATAAACTGGATAAGCAATCGTCCAGGTAAGTTATTCGAACCTTTGGATTACACTTCGAATAACCATTTAATCCAAAAGCCATCCATTGTTGAACCACCTGCTTTAGAACTGAAGCCCCTGCCAGGGCAACTTAAATATGCTTTTCTTGGTTCCAATGATATGTTGCCCGTAATCATCTCTTCTAAGCTGCTGCAGGAACAGGAACGACAGTTAATCGACATGTTGAGGCAGCACAAGAAGGCGATTGGATGGACGATTGCTGATATACAAGGCATTAGTCTGGCGTTATGCATGTACAAAATCCTTCTAGAGGAAGATCATAAGCCGACTATTGATGCCCAAAGGCGGCTAAACCATGCGATGAAGGAGGTAGTGCGTAAAGAGATAATCAAATGGTTAGATGCTGGCATTATTTACGCCATCTCCGACAGCAAATGGGTGAGCCCGGTGCAATGCGTTCCCAAGAAAGGAGGAATGACCGTAGTAACCAATGAGAACAATGAGTTAATCCCAACCAGGAATGTGACCGGTTGGAGAGTTTTTATGGACTATCGGAAGCTTAATAAAGCTACCCGAAAGGACCACTTTCCTTTACCCTTTATTGATCAAATGCTTGATAGATTAGCGGGTAAACCTTACTATTGTTTTCTTGATGGTTACTCAGGTTACAATCAAATCGCTATCGCACCGGAGGATCAAGAAAAGACAACTTTTACATGCCCCTACGGTACATACGCATTTAGGAGAATGTCATTCGGATTATGTAATGCACCCGCCACTTTCCAAAGATGCATGATGGCTATATTCTCCGACATGGTGGAGGACTTCTTCGAGATTTTTATGGATGATTTTTCCGTCTTTGGAGACGATTTTGAGAGTTGTTTAGGCAATTTACAAAAGGTGCTTGAAAGATGTGAAAAAGCAAACTTGGTCTTAAATTGGGAAAAATGCCACTTTATGGTGGATGAGGGGATAGTCCTAGGCCATAAGATTAGCTGTCGTGGGATAGAAGTCGACAGGGCCAAAATAGAAGTAATTGAGAAGCTGCCGCCGCCGACCACAGTCAAGGGCATAAGGAGTTTTTTAGGGCACGCTGGGTTTTATCGGAGATTTATTGCTAATTTCTCAAAAATCACGAAGCCCCTATACCATCTCTTGGAGCAGAACCGACCCTTTGACTTTAATGATGAATGTACTGAAGCATTCAAGGTTCTGAAAGAAAAGTTAGTAACAACCCCCATAGTACAGCCACCAGACTGGACGCAGCCGTTTGAGATTATGTGTGATGCTAGTGACTATGTTGTCGGGGCAGCACTTGGGCAACGCAGAGACAAGCTGTTTCATGTCATATATTTTGCCAGCAAAACATTGAATGACGCCCAAGTGAACTATACCACCACATAAAAGGAGCTGTTAGCTGTGGTGTTCTCCATTGACAAGTTTCGTTCTTACATACTTGGGACGAAAGTAATAGTGCACACAGACCATTCTGCCCTTAAGTATTTGTTCGCAAAGAAGGATGCAAAGCCTAGATTGATACGGTGGATCTTGCTACTACAAGAATTTGACCTTGAGATCAAGGACAAGAAGGGGAAAGAAAATCAGGTGGCTGATCACTTGTCAAGATTGGAGACGGGACAGAGTCTACCCATTGATGAGACACACATACTGGAGACCTTCCCAGATGAGCAGCTCTTTGCTGCCGCACTCGCTGCCGCGACAGCCATGGCGGCAGGTAAGTCTTCTGAACTTCCCTGGTATGCTGATTTCGTTAATTATATAGTTAGCGGAATATTACCTTCTGATCTTAATTACCAAGCCAGGAAGAGGTTCCAAAATGATGTTAAGCATTATTATTGGGACGAACCTCTCCTTTTCAAAATGTGTGCAGATCAGGTTATAAGGAGATGTGTACCACAAGAAGAACAAGAAGACATACTCCATCACTGTCATGCTTCCCAATATGGAGGACACTTAGGAGGCACTAAAACTGCTGCCAAGGTGCTGCAGTCAGGATTCTACTGGCCGACACTGTATAAAGATGCACAGGACTTCTACAAGAACTGTGACAGGTGCCAGCGGACAGGTAACATCTCGAGGAGAAACGAGATGCCACTACAAAACATTCTAGAAGTCGAGATCTTCGACGTTTGGGGGATCGATTTTATGGGACCCTTTCCATCTTCATGTGGAAATTTATACATCCTCCTAGCAGTGGATTATGTCTCCAAGTGGGTTGAAGCTATCGCCACTCAAAAGAATGATGCCAAGACGGTCCAAAAGTTTTTACACAAAAATAATTTTTCGAGATTTGGCATTCCTAAAGCGATTATCAGTGATGAAGGGAGACATTTTGATAATAGGGTTATTGCTGCCGCCTTAAAGAAATATGGTGTCAAGCACAGGATCGCGACAGCATACCACCCACAGACCAATGGACAGGCTAAGATTTCCAATAGGGAAGTAAAGAACATTCTTGAGAAGATGGTTAAACCAACTAGGAAAGATTGGTCTTTACTTCTGAATAATGCATTATGGGCATATCGGACAGCTTTTAAGACCCCATTGGGCATGTCTCCATACCGTTTGATCTATGGGAAAACCTGTCATCTACCTGTCGAGATAGAGCACAGGGCATACTGGGCAATCAAGGCAGTGAACATGGACTTGGACAGGGCAGGCCAAAAAAGGCTGTTAGATTTAAACGAGATTGAAGAAATCAGAACAATGGCCTACGACAATGCAAGGATATACAAGGAGAAAACTAAGAAGTGGCACGATAGGAAATTGTTGCCACGTCAGTTCTGCCCAGGGCAGCTTGTGTTGTTGTTTAATTTTAGGTTGAAACTCTTCCCAGGAAAGTTAAAGTCTAGATGGTCCGGCCCGTTCCAAGTGGTCCAAGTTTTTCCCCATGGTGCCATCACAATCCAATCATTAAAAGACGGACACCAATTCAAAGTCAACGGACAGCGCCTCAAGCATTATCAGGGGACTGAAGCCCCATGAATACAGGAAGTGGTTACTTTAGGAGATGTCCCACAAGGCATCCCTAATTTAACCTAATTTTATTTTTTATTTTTATTATTTATTATTTATTAGGAAATTAGATTTATTTTATTCAAATATTGTTTTTATTTTTCTGTGTTTAGGAAATAAAGGAGTCAAGAAGAAAAGGAGAAGTGACCCAAGCCCACCATCCACCCATCAACCCAACAAAGCCCATTTATTGAAACCTGTCGTTTCGGCTGCCGCCGCAGACGGATAAGACAGGCTGTCAACAGACTGACATGGCAGACGCAGAAACGTGCGACAGACGCGTAACAGACGCATAATTACGTGTCAGACGCGTCATACACGCTAAAACGCAACAGTCGCCCCGTTATTCCCGCCTGCCGTTACGACATTAAATGGGCAGCTCCTCGACTGCTATAAAACCCCGTTTGCACTTTCATTTTTTCTCACTTCTGCTTATTCTTCCTTGCTTTCTCTTCCCGTTTTCATTTGCTTTCTTTATTTTCACAACCCTTGCAACTAACATGTCATCTAGACAGACCCGCCGCAGTGCTGCCTCAGCCTCATCTTCAGCAGCCGCAACGCCCTTCGCCACAAAGGAGTTATGGGAGGAACGAGGTTTTGTTTACATCCGACAAGCACCCAACATGGGCCTCCGCTCGTTCATCACAAGGGCAATCATGGCTCAACTATGGGAACAATTCGCCGAACAACCGGCAGAGCTGAATGACACATTAGTCCGGGAGTTCTATGCTGCTATCGACAGCAGATCAGCAACATCTGTCACCGTTCGAGGAGTAAAGGTGCCCTTCACAGCTGACAGCATCAACCACATGTTTGGCCTCTACTTTGGCCCCGATGATGATGCTCACCAGAAATTTCTCGACACCCTCGATGCTGCCGCCTATAGTGCTGTCATGGCGGAAGTGACAGAGGAAGGAACAACCTGGACCACAAGCAAAAAGAACCCCCACTCTGTCAAAAGGGGGCAGCTACTCCCGGAAGCCAAACTCTGGAACGCTTTCATCAAAAAGCGTATCATGCCCTCCTCCCACCACACAACGGTGAACCAGCAGGGGCTCGCCCTCATTCACTCAATCATGCACGACAGGCCTATCAATGTGGGCCGCTATATGAGGGACAGCATCCTGGACTGCACATTCCGCTCTGACTCCCGCCTCTGCCTGCCGTTCACCATCACTTCCCTATGCCGTTGTGTTGCTGTCCCCGAGGAGCCCTCCGACAAACTAATCAAGGGCAGAGGCTGGACAGACAACAACATCAATAGCCTCATGGAGCTGGTAGTGGCTACACCTATATCTTCCTTCAACCCAACTGCCTCACCAGCAGATTCAGATGAGGAGCCTGCCCCTGAACCTGACGCCGCCGCTGCCTCGACAGACCAGTCTGCCCTCATCCTTGCTGCGTTACAAAGGGTGGAAGAGAGACAAATGGGACTCATGACTTTCATCCGGGATTTCACGAACTCTACGGTACACTTCATTACCCACACTTTAAATTTTTCGGATGTTAATTTCCCTACTTTTCCTGCCCATTATTTCCACATCCTCTCCCCTGTCCACACACCCACACCACCTGCCTCCCCACATTCCCACTCTACCGCTTCCACCCCGTCACCTGCCCCGACGGCAGCAGGCAGTCCAACGGCCGAAACCGCTGCAAGAGGAACAAAGAGACCAGCCTCCGATGACAGCCCTCTGATCAGGAGGAATTTGGAGAGGGAATTTACGCCGGTCAAGAGGATAAAACACGTGGCAGACAGGAAATTAATGCCCAAGGCTAGCACCACCACCAGCAGCACTTGGGACAGTGGCAGCAGTTCCGACGTTCAGCTCGTGGAGCAACCTGCCCCTGAACCTGCCCAGCCTCCTCCACAGCCCAAACGCCGCCTCAGATCCGTGTTAGCAGCAGCAGCGAGGACAGCGATTAAATTTAAGTCTTTTCTTTTTTATTTCCTGCTGCCTGCTTATATTTATTTTGTGATGTACCTGCTGTCATGTTATCTATCATTTTGCATTGAGGGTAATGCAACCCTCGAGTTTGGGGGTGGCAACCCTCCATCATTAATGGAGTCTTAAGTACAGCTGTTTATTAATTGTTGTGTCTTTTATTTTATTTAAGTTCTATTATCTCTTAAAAAAATCAGAAAATATAAACATGTTGGCTTAAAACTGTGAATTTAGCTTACCTGTCATGAAAGCTCTGTCGTGGCAGCATCTTTAGGACAGTTTAAGGAGAAGTTTAGAGCCTTTCTATAGTTCTAAAAACTTAAACACCTTTGTGACTGTTATATTGCTTAGATTTCTTTTAGCCAAACTAGAATAGGATGCTTAGAACTTGAATAGCCCCTAGAGGTGCCTAACACTGGCTCTAGGAAAGAAGTTTAGAAAAGAGACTCAATAGCCCTAGAGGTGCCCGAAACTGGCTCTAGGAAGTTAACTAGAGGTGCCTAAAACTGGCTCTAGTCAAACTTTAGCTTGAAAAATAGAAAAAAAAAATCGAGTCAAAACAAAGAAATCAAATGAGCATGAAAAAGTTCATTCAAAAGATAAACTTTGGCATAAAAATTTGAGTTAAGAGTTGAATATTCTAGTGAAACTAAGAGAGTCTTAGCATATAACTGTTCACAAGCATGCACACACTGCACGAGAGCTATAGGGAGATTCCGGACAGATCCTAAACCTTCCGACAGGTTGCTGCCGCCACAGAGAATGAGCGACGGGTAAGGGACAGTTCACTGTTTGAAAGCCAACACAAAAATATTGTCTTTCTTTTAGGTTTAATTGCTTGAGGGCAAGCAAGAACTTGAGTTTGGGGGTGTGTTGAGTGTGTAAAAGTTCTATTATTTACACCCTTTTTAACCCATATTTCTGCTGCATTCAAGCATCATTGCATTGCATTTAGGTCAGTTTACAGTAAAACATCACAAATTCACTAAAGGCACGGATTCTACTAAAAGATGGCTGATTTTGCAGGTTACTGCCATGGTTGACGAAGAAGGTAGGCGCAGGGCAGAGAAGCAGAAGAGCTGAACTGGACAAGTAGACGATGAGGACGAAGTTGCCATGGACCTGTCGTGACAGCAAGGTGACAACAGCCTTATGAAGAGGAAAAGTAAAGTGGACCTCGATAGATAGAGAAAAATCTGCTCGTCTGTCGTGTGAAAGCCAAATATTTTTCCAAGCCCCGGATCAAAAGATATGTCAAGCCAAAGCTCGAGGAGAAGAATTCCCATGAAACAAGGAGGCGGCTGAAAAGTAGGAATCCTTAGAGATTAAGCATTTAATAGAATCTTACTTTTCATTAAAGTTGTAATCTTTGTTAACTTAGAATACTTGAGCCCAAAGCTTATATAAGGGCATAGCTTTAACCTAGGAGACATCATACCCCATAACCGACAACCAAAACCCATCCGCCGTTTACCCGTCGTCGACATGTTCTAAAAAAACCCTAGGGCCACGGGTTGTTTTGTAAAGTAGTTGCAAGGGTTGTTTTGTTTTAGGATTTTCCAAGTTCAATAAAATAAACTTCAAGTTCTCTTATTTCGGTTTTAATATCTTGCAAGAGCATCGGGAGAGCATTGTGAGGTTATCTATTTACTTAGCATCGGGAGAGTTAAGTATACGAAAGAGATAAGAGCGCGTTCTCTAGTTTATAGTTGAACTATCTCGTGCCTAGGGATAGGGCGAGGTTAAGTGGCTAAGGAAGAATTCATACACATCGGTGTTCATCCTTCGATTCACGCCGGGAGGTATCATCAAAGACGTGATCATCGACAGACTTGGACCTAGGGATAGGCCAAGGCAGATCTGGGATTCTTGCCAAACTTGGAGTACGGAGTTGGTGTGTTCGCTGCCGCGACAGCTAACGGACAGCCGCCGCGACAGGTGCTGTCGGCGACGGGCGCGACGACAGAACTGGAGATCCTAAGCATTGCAATACCTGCACTACTGAGCAATTCAATACCAGCCCATTCTCTCTATCTTGATATCTCAATTCCGTTATTTACGTTTTCTTTTATATTTTCGTGACAACTTTTCTCAATTATTTCCTTTACTTCGTGCAGTGAAAAGAGGTGAAGTCATTAGCCCAATCCCTGTGGAGACGATATACGATACTTAGTATCACTTTACTACTTGCGTCGTGTATACTTGCACTACAATTGCGATAGACTATTTTACACGCAACACTTCCCCTTGCGGATAAATATGATGCTGGTTCCAAGCTTAGCACTCCTCTGTTTCAATGGCAGCCCCCCCCAAGGCTTCGTCAAAATTAACGTTGATGGGGCGATGAGACAAGGTCTAGATCGAGGAGGAATTGGTGGGACTATTTATGACCATAACCGCAACTTACTATCATCTTTCTCGGAACCTTTTCCGGGAGGCCCACCGTTTCTAGCTGAAATTGGTGCAATTAATTTTGGGCTATCACTCGCTAAGTCTTTGGATTGTTGCAGCAAAGTTAGGTGGATACTGGAAAGTGATTGTAGGGAGGTGATAGGGTGGATCAGTGATCACTCAAACTGCCCTACTATGCTGAAGAATTCTATAAAGGAGATTGCTGATGCTATTTTATCAAACAACTGTATCGTCCGATGGATACTGAGAGCCTCTAACGCAAGGGCGGACGAGCTGGCAAAATCTGGCATTGGATAGATCTTCGAGTTTTGCTCTTACTGTATTTAGTTTTTTTTCCTTCAATTTGATCCTTGTAAGAACTTTAAAGCAATAAAACTGGCGCTCTTTTCCTCCTTCCGCTGTTGCCCTCTCCCCTGGAGAGGTCATTACGAAGGGGGTTTTTAACGAGGCCATCTTTCATATAAAAAAAAAATTCTATAAAATTACGATGATCCAAAATCAATTCTCATCCTTATATGTGTTATTGTGGTGCATGTATTAACACCGTTAGTGACGTACGCTCGTACCTGAACTACCATTTTATATATTATTATGATAGTGGATTAACATTGTTAATGCTGAATCAGTAAATAAAAATTTAAATGTACTATTATAAGACACGGAAATGATAGTAAAATATCAAATCGTTTTTTTTTGGCAAATTACAAACACTAAAATAATTTTTTTAATAATATAGAGTAATTATAATATAATATATGTTCATACATATTTTTAACTTTTTAACAATCAACACACATTGTAGACAAAACGATTGAACGCGGGTCTTCTAAATGAATATCATCCGTTTGTTTACCAGGGACAGAGCTGGATATTAGGTTAGAAGGCAAAGTATAACTAATAATAGAGAGGTTAAACTACTTAAATGGCCACCTTACTTTGGAAAAAATAGCGATACGATCACATCACTTTTTTTCGAAGTAATTAAACCATCAAATTATTTAAATAGTATTAATTTGACCACTAGCCGTTAGAGACTAACGGCAGGGTGACGTGGCCAGTTAAAAAAAGGGTATAATTGCATATTTAATCCCTGTTATTTACACATTCTTTCAATTTAGTCCTACTTTTAAATTAATAAAATAAATAAATTATTTAATTAAGTGGTGACACGTGTCAACACCTTATTGGATGACTTTAATTATTTATATTTAATTTTATTAATTTATTTTCCTCCTCCAATCAGGTGGTAACACGTGTCACCACCTGTTTAAAGGAAAAAAATAAAATTCAAGCTTTTACTTGAGAAGGGATTTGAACATGTGAACGATGGGAAGAAAGGTAGTGGATATTCCACTGCACCAAGCAAATCTTTGTGCTTCAAATCACCAGACTTTTTATATATCTCTTCTTGGTTTATACATCTGTAAGCTTAAAGCCCAAACCCTAAACATTAAGTTCACTAATTTATAACCCTAAACCCTAAATATTTTAAATTAATTTCACACTATATATTTCAAATTAATTTAAAATATATAAACCTTAAACCCTAAATATTTCAAATTAATTTCACAGTAAATATTTCAAATTAATTTCATATATATAAACCCTAAACGCTAAATGTTTCAAATTAATTTAAAATATTTAGGGTTTAGTGTTTAAGGTTTATATATGTGAAATTAATTTGAAATATTTAGGGTTTAGAGTTTAGGATTTAGGGTTTAGTGTTATATATGTGAAATTAATTTGATGATTATATATGTTACATTAATTTGAAATATTTAGGGTTTAGGGTTTAAGGTTTATATATGTTAAATTAATTTGAAATATTTAGGGTCTAGGGTTAGGGTTTAAGGTTTATATATGTGAAATTAATTTAAAATATCTAAGGTTCAGTGTTCAGGGTTTAGGATTTAAGGTTATATATGTGAAATTAATTCGATGATTATATATGTTAAATTAAAAGAATGAATGTAGAAAATGTAAGGGACATATATTTAATTTGGAAAATTAAAGCATAAAGATGTGCTTGGTGCAGTGGCTAAGTCACTGCTTTTCTTCTTATCACATGCATGTTTGAATCCCCTCTCAAGCAAAAGCTTGAATTTCCTTTTTCTCCTTTAAACAGGTGCTGACACGTGTCACCACTTGATTGGAGGAGAAAAATAAATTAGTAAAATTAAATATAAATAATTAAAGTCATTCAATAAGGTGTTGACATGTGTCACCACTTAATTAAATAATTTATTTATTTTATTAATTTAAAATTAAGACTAAATTGAAACAATGTGTAAATAGTAGTGATTAAATATGCAATTATACATTTTTTTAACTGGCCACATCATCCTGTCGTTAGCCTCTAACGGCTAGTGATCAAATTAATACCATTTAAATAATTTGGTGGTTTAATTGCTTAGAAAAAAAAATAATGTAGTCAAGTCATATTGTTACTTTTTGCAAAGTAAGGTGGCCATTTAAGTAGTTTACCCTAATAGAAAATAGGGGGAAAATTAAACTACAATTAAGGGAGTAAAATTAAAATAAACTAAAATTAAAAGGTCTAAATAGACAAATATTTATACATATTTTTTAACAATACAAAAATTGGAAGGCAATGGCCCCCAAGACAAGCTATAGCTTCATCCTTATTTTCTACCACGGTCACTTAGGTTCACCAAAATAAAGTAAAAATATAAACACCTATTAAATATATTTTTATCAAAATACATGTACACCCCATTAAATTACGTGCACCGCGTATATATTTGGAAGATGCCGAGCAGCAGACAGTGAACATATAGTTTGGGCTTTGAAAACCTAATGGACCACTATATTAAGATCCAAATTTGTATCAAAAAGAAATAGTTAGGAAATTAATTAATGCTGGTCAGCAGTTAAAGCCGTAGCCCGTAGGATCTAGGATTTATAGCGGGCTTAAAGGTCCATTGTCTCTTAAAATATAATTTTTTACCGAATTGTTTCTTAAAGTATTTTTCTGACACGTTTTTTTTTCTGTTATATATCTTGCCTCAAAATGTTCACTCTATTAAAAAAAATATGCTGACCAGTCAGAGCGCGTAATATGACAAGTTTGACTAAGAAAATGCATCTAATTTTAATTAAAAAAAGTAAATTACATTTTGAGTTTATCAAGTTTTATTTTATTTAAATTAATCCATATAATGCTCTTTTTATACACGCCGCAAGTGTTTTCAATATCTCTTTGGTTTCCTAATGTACCATAAATAATAGGGGTGTTCATGGTCAGTTAACCGTAACGTTTAGCCTAAACGGTCGGTTAATTATTATATCGGTTATTAAATTTAGTTAATTGTAATCTAACCGTTAAGAATCGATAAACCGATAACAATTAACCGTTAAGACACGGTTAACTGACGGTTAGATTATAGGTTAATTTGTAACCTATTATATTTTTCACATGTTTACTACTTCTTTTGAAAATAATAAACTATATTTTTTTATATAAATATTATATTAAAATGTTCATAAAAAATATTTAAATAGAGATTATAAACAATAACTTCATACTAAATTAAAAAAAATACATACATATTACAAAATTCTAACACAACACAAAATACGTAAACTCGGTACTTAATTTAAAATTTTCAAATTTTAACAATGTTCAGAACATAACAATACACTATCAAAGTTTTAAAGAAAAATATTTAACTAACATAAAACAAACATAAGGTAAACGCAACTTCCGCGAGTTAGTACCGCAAGCGGAAAAAAGTTAACTCTATAATCAAATCTCCTAAGGTCCTTCATCTACTTCCTCTAAAATGAAAAGTGACTGATCAATCATAGTTGTTTGTTGATTGAGTGTTAAATTATTCATTCTTATACAGTAAAACATTTATAAATTAATACTCTTTAAATTAATAAACTCTATTAAATAATAAATTTCTCCGGTTCTGACTTGGGCCAATGTAAAAAAATCATCAAATTCGATAAGATAACAATATAATAATTTTTTGGAGATCCCGTTTATAAATATAAAGGTCCCATCAAAATTATAAATTAATAATTCATAAATATTCCAATTACTACTTTGGTAACTTGCTAAAATATGAATCTATTGTAATCTGTTTTTTTAATTTAAATCTAATTCAATTTCATCTCTAACTTTTCTAATTGCACCCACAAGTTCCGGCGTTGAGGTCTCCAACTGCAATAAAAAGTTGTGAAGAGTTGTTGCCGCATTCAATGCTTCCTTTCACGTGACTAGTTCAAGTGGTGTTGAATCATCTTCAACTTCATCATTAGTAGAACTTTCAACAATATTAGCCACAATTTCCTCTAAACTTTGAACTTAATTACAATAATTATTTACATTAAATCAGTACATAATTTTTTAACTTATTATTTGATTACTTACAATGAACTTAATAGATACATGAAAATATTCAATTAGTTTCAACGAATTCGTAAATTCATGAATACAATGTTAAATTGAAACAGTGAATTATTAAGTACATGCATTAGTCTAGTTAGATATAAATAATTTGATACATGAATATATTTAATAACATATACATGAATCTACTTATTTTTAATTAATTGGAATATTACGTACATTTACAATTTATTTGCACACAATATCTTTGTCAAAGTTATATTTGCTGAATTGAAAAAATTTCTTTTAATTAATAAATTATTAATTTATCGATATATTAATATCTCTAAATTAATAAAATTTCATGGTCTCAAGGGTATTAATTTATAGAGGTTTTACTGTATTTCAAAACACCAAACAAGTTAGTATAAGAGATATAATGCAATACTAGCAAATAAAAATAAAAAAAAATTATAAATTAGATTTTACAAAATAGAGTTTAGAAATTAAAAAATGGGTGTGTGGGTTAAACTTTTAGATGGAGGTATTTTATTTTTAATATATATATATATATAATTTAATAATGGTTAACTTATAGGTTAACTAATTGTCAAAATTTATATTCGTAACCGTAATCATTAACCGTTATTTTTAGCGGTTTGGTTAATTAAAATTTTTTAATTTTAACAGTGCGGTCAATTAACCTGTAAAATGTAACGGTTATACCGATTAATGGTTAAAGTTAATTATGCACACCCTAGTACATATAGGTTGAGCTTTTAAATCAGGTTCTTTAGAGATTGTTGCTGATATTTGGTTATTAAAAACAATAAGTTTGTGCAAAATATTTTAAAAGAGCGTGTATATGAATGTAATAATGGGCCGGCCAACCCATTTAATATGATGTTAGACTTTTTCTTCGAGTTATGGGCCATGCCTTGTCAAAGTGGGATATAATAGTTAAATTCCCAAGGGTCAACGGGAGGACATTCATGGCAAGCATTAAGTGCACATGAATCCAATCATCACACATTCCACAACTAGCAATTAAAAGCTCAATGTTCCTCTACATTGCAAGATTCATGCCATCTAGTAGGGCAGCATTTATGTGACCCGCAAGCCAACCTCCCATCCCATGCCACACAAAATCACACTTATTTTTTTTGTTCAATAATATAATCAAATCTCCAGTAACGGAGTCAGGAATCAAAATTAAAAGAAACAAAGTATATTGAAAATATAAAAGGATTGGTGATATAAACAAAGATATATGAGTAATTTTACTTAAAAGTGTTTTTGGAAAAAAGTTAAAAGCTAAAAATTTTAACTTTTGAAAAGAATTTTTTAAACCAAACTGTAAAACACTTTTAACCCGAAAAGCTATATGTTTTTCATTACTTTTGGTCCTCCAAATCACGTTTTGAGGATGTTTATATATAAATAGAGAGAGAGAGGACAGAGTGATGCTTCCTGGTTAGTACGTACAATTACTATAATAGAGAGCTTGAATCAATTTGTAACCAATCACTTATGTACGTACGTGCATCTGAGTGTACCTCAAATGAAATATAAGCACGTGTCTCCCTGTGCATGGGATCCCACGCCCAGTCAAAGTCTCAAGAGACAAGCACAGTGATTTATTTCCCACAACAGAATAAAAAACATGCAAGTGAAGTATGGTGTGGAACACTTCCAAAACAACCACGCTATTATCTGTAAAGTCAGAAAATGACTTGTAAAGGAAGTGATTAGCATGAAATCAATTACAGAATTTAGGGCATGCTTGCAATATAATATATTTTATGTATTTATATATTAATACACTCTCCATTCTTTCTTTCTTTCTTTATTTACTTCCCCTTTGCAAGTAGCTTAGGGTCATCAAAAAGGTGGATTTAATATTTATAAATTATATAGCCAGGGAGTGGTATCCACCCCAGAAGTTGCACAACATCAAAACTATATATATATAAGTGGGGTAGAAGAGCATGATTCCATTTGCTTCTTAATTTTGGCTGCTTATCCAATCCCATCCCAGATCGTCTCATTCAGAAGAAAATAATTATAAACAAAACAGATTGTATTGTGCAAGAGTTTCATTCTTATTAGGATTATGATTAAACTAAAAATACATAAACCCTAAATACTAACTCTTAAATTTTAACCTACTGGAGTCTTCGATCCCTAACCTACACATTAACCCTGATATCATAAATCTCATAACTTTTATTTTAAGTTCTAAAACCTAATTGTTTAGGGGTTAGAAAATGCATGCATTCATTAGGGTTTATATATACAGTGATGTCTGAAAAAATAATATTTCCGTATGGTCGTCTAAGTACAATTTAAAGTTGTCACATAATTAAACAAATCTCTAAACAGAGACCGAGAGACAGCGCAAGAATAATATATTCAGTATAATACAGTAGTCTTTTTATTTAATCATTGATATTCGTCTTATTAATTGACTAATTCAGATCAAGTTTTATAAATATCTAATATGAGGTGAATCTAATAACTTAATATTTTTTATTTGTAACTTAAAATTCGAATTACTAACCTTATTTAAGGACTTAACATTTTTTTCATGATAAACCAACTTATTGTTGGTAATATAATATAATACAATAGTCTTTGTTATTATTGCTAATGCTATATGTTAAATGTGTACACACACAACTTGGTAGTAGCAGAGAGAATATAGTAATATTATATTGAGAAAAGGGTGGGGTTGATCTGAATTAGTTGCTCAAAAAGTTGAAACTTATCCTCATTACCAAAACCAGTAGGGCAGGGAAACACGCATACAATTAATGTTGCAAACCGAGGCTGTCCTGGTTTTGTTTCTAAAATGGTATGGTTTTGGCCCATAGTATAATCAGCATCCCATATTATTGCAAAATGCCACATGTCCAGAAAATTATTAGATGCTTATTACGTCATTTATAGACAAATTTAATAAAAAAATATTTTAATTTTTAAAGTAAATTTTTATCTATTTCCTACATGTAATTAAAGAGTAAATAATTACTTAAAAGTTACGCTAAAATAAATAAATATTATTAGATAGACTATAAATATGTGATAAGCCGGTTTCATCTAATAATTTTTTCCCACCACCCATACTTGCGTAGCTATGTCCGAATTCGTTATGCATACGCCATGGGCTGGCTGGCATTAAATATTCGTTTGCCTCGACACTGTACGGAAATTGTAAACAATTCCCATCTCAACGCTCACCAATATTTTTCATGTACCTTTACTACAATCATGCAAGCCTGTCCGTTATTTAATCTATTGAATATTGATGTACTTGGCTAAGAACAGAAATGTGACCTAAACTTCGTGGTCAGAACCTGAACCAATCCAAGCTGAAATATTTGGAGTTGAGATGTCAATTCTCACAAAACCGATTCAATTTAATTATAAAAAAAATAATTTAAACTCAAATAGGTTCATACACCAACAGGCCCAAATATATATCGGATCCAAAATGTTCAAAACCCTACAAAACTTAAACTCACAGAGAATGAAAACTTAGAAATATTCTTGGGTTATTATTTCATACAATGATGGTAGAAAAAAAAAATAACACACAAGCATATTTAGTTTTACTTTAAAAATAAAAATTTAAATTCCTAACCTTAAAAACTTAAAACCTAATGTGAATCTTAAACTATACATATAAATTTTAAATTGTACTTACTTGTGAAAAACAAAATTTTTACAGGTAGTACATAAAATACTAACCCGTATCCATAACCTAAAACAATGAAGCTCCTAGACCAAAATATAGTGAATCTGATCCAGTAATGAATCAGGTATAGCGAGGAAGCATCGAGTAGGTATGGAGTGCGACAGGTTTAGGGTACAACTAAAAGATGTTAAGCTTTGAAATTTGTTCAAAAATTTAAAAAGTTAAAACTTATCTATTACATTTTAAGTTGCATTTTTCGTATTTTTGGACAAGTATCGATATTAATACTTGGTTTTTTAATAACATTTTAAGTTTTTGGACAAGTATCGATACTTGTCAAAAACACGAAAAAAACTAACATAAAATATTATCAAAAAGTCAACCTTTTAAGTTTTTGAATAAGTATCAAAACTTATCATCTTTTAACCACATCCTAGACATGTTGTACGTTAAACTCGCCCGTAAGCATACAACTAGTTTAAGAGAATGACACAGTGTGAGGAGAGCACATGGAGAATAATTCGAGGGTCAAATCCCCCTTCCAAAACAAGAAGCCAATGGGAAAATTTTGATTGACTAAAAAAAGTACTTGCTGTACTAACTTTGCATCTAGTCAATAAAACCACACTCTAATCAGTGATGTTTTTGGTGGCATAACTGATAACAGCTAATCATGTCGGAAGCTGATTTAACGTTGAAATCATGACACTATGTTGTTTAGCAAGAGGATATGACACGCAGCAACAGGCACAAAAGTAGTGGTGAGATGGGTTATTAACTTCTTTAAACAATTTTAGAAGATTATTCTCGTAATGAATATCTGTAATATTTAATATTGATTAATCAATTAATGAATCGAATAGCGAAGATTATATTAATGCAAAGAAACAGAATTTGTTAGATGGAAAAGGCAGGGTGATGTCAAATTCCTAGAGAAATAATGGGTGGTTTTGAGTGGGACAGGGTGATGTATCCACAAGCCTGGGTGATCTTGCTTGGATCATATCTTGCTTTATATAGTGAATGAGGTTTTTATGATGGCAACCCATTATGGTAAAATCAAACCTTTTTTAAAAGGAAACAAAAAAACTATGGCCATGGTCAAGTGAATGTCATGCTTTTAAGAGTGGGAGATCTCCCACTATCTTCTCGCCTCAGCAAAAAAACAAATCATAGCTGGAAACCATTCAAAACAAATATAATCTCATTTCCAAATTTAATGCCTTTAGATTTGCTAATTTAAAGAATTAATTGGATAATTAGAGGCAACTCCATGCCAACTAACCTTAATGACAGCACTTATCAGGCTATAACCAACCAACTACTTTTCATATTACACAACAAATCTGTAAAAGCAAACCAAATTCTATATAATAATTTCTGGTAATCAAAATGAGTCAAATTGTGTGCGTTGCTTGCTTGCTTTACATAGGTTGTGACCGTGAATTATAATAATTTAATGCCAGATATAAAAACAAATAGAGAAGTCAACCAAGCAGCTTATGGTGACCGCTTTAGTCCTCATTAATATTACATATCAAATTCATATTTTTTTAGATTCTAGCCGTTTTAGATTCATATTTTATTCTGTTTGGGCCTGAAAAGCTTAAGGGGGCGTTTGGTTCGCGGAAAAGATCATTACCAGGGGGAATAATCTTTTCCGGAATCACATACCCACGTTTGGTTCAAGAGCATTCCCTCCCAGGGGTAATAAAATATTCCCAACAATAGTTATTTTTGGTCTTTTCCCACGAATGTCATTCCCTCCCTTTTCTTAGGTATTAGACAATTCCCTCCCTTTTGGACAAAAATACCCCTAAAATATATAGTTATTTTAAAATGATCTTTCTTTTTTATATAATTACAAAAGTATAAATCTATTTTATTTTTTAGTGGTTTAGGGTTTTAATACTTATTATAAAATAATATGATGCATATAAAATAAAAATATATCAGATTTTTATTTTATTTCGATTTTTTTATATGTGTTTGATTCAAATTTTATTATTGCTATGTATTTTATTACATTTATTATTTAGGATCAATTTTTATAAAAAGATTTTCATATTATATTTTTTATGAATTTTTATGTAAATATTTTGACTTTAATCTTAAAACTTCAGTTGGTTAAAAAAGAAAAATATATTTCAAGGACAATTTGGTAAAATATGCATTTTTCTTATCTTATATTCCTTCAACCAAACAATGAAATCTTACATTCCTGCCAAACAAATCAAACAAGGTAATACAACATTCCGGGTAATATGTTAAGTAATGTAACATTCCAATAATCTCATTCCCAAAGGTAATCTTATATTTCATGAACCAAACGACCCCTAAAATGATTCAAGAAAATTTAAACGTACTATAAGTTGTAAATATACTATAATTATGGTATACTACATCACATAACTAACGAAAAATACATTATACGTATATTACGTATGAATTATTATCCAGTGCACTAACGGTGATTTTTTTTTTCACAAGCAGAATTGAAATGATAACAAATGTCCAATTCTTTTATTTTATTAAATCTTAGATTTACAATATGAACACCGCTACATGCGAGTTTTTTTCACTGAAATTACACACACAAAATTGTTCATTGCTTATTAAGAAAATAATAATATGCATATAAATGTTCTATTACATATTATAATGTAATGGGTAAGCAAATAACTATGCTATTATTTTTTTAAACAATTTTTATTTAGGAGAGGGGAAATTTGCTCTTAATGAGTTTCGAACCCACAACCTAAGAGAGAAAGGAAGGTGTCAACTGAGAGATTTTAATCACTTGTTTAGGTGATTGTTGACTAACTATACTATTGTTTGTTATGCGTTTTTTCGATTATATCTCTATGCTTCCCTGTTGTGACATCTGTTTTTCTTCATATATGCTTAGGGCGTGGTCTTGCTCCTTTGGGTGCTGCGAGTTGTTGTGTATTGGTGTAGGTTTGCAAGTGGGTTGTGATTTTGTTCATATTTGTTTTTTTTAGAACCTTTGTTATGTTTTTATCATGTATGAATAAAAATTATGTACTCTCTTTTTTTTACTTTGTCTTTGTTCTAACTTTCGGCTGAATCAATTAAAAAAATTATCTTTAACGAGACCCTAATTTACCTTAAAAAACATCTGGCTATTATTACCTTGCAAATTTCATTATAATGATGAGTAATCAAAACTACACTATATATACTTTCAACCATTTGACAATGCATGCTCAATCACCCTACTGCAACTGATGGTGCTTGAACCTGTGAGCTCTAAGAACAACAATTGTTCCCTTAACTACTGAGCGAAGTTAGTTCGTACATTACTTATAATTAATTATATGTATATAAATATTATAATTTTTTTATTAATATAATACTACAAATTAGTAATACTTCAACTTATTATAATTAAATGAAAGGTATTAGGGACGTTAAAGCCTGACACGATAAAAACACATCACTAGTCTAATACTATTATGCGACAGTTTTGTACCCAAAAAATGTCAATTAAGTCAAGCATAGAAATATTGTAACAATTAAACATGTTTAAAGCCTGGACTATCCATTGAAATCCAAAGAATTGTTTGAGATTTAGGATGATGTGAATTAACTAATTATGGTGTAGCAATAGGAATGAAAAATGCATAACTATAAGGAAAAAAAAAGGAAAAAAAAAAGCTAAACTCGTTGAGTGGTCTCATTAGTAAAGGATGATGTATTTTATCTAAATGATTCGATTTCGAGCACAATATGTATACGATGTGTGTACATCATTAAAAGACTATAAAAATTAAATATATATTACCATATAATTACACTGATATATTAAAAAATTATGTTTTTTTGGACAGATATGATAGTCGCATTGTTGTCGTATTATGAGAAACCAAAACGGGTCTGATTTTATTGCAGAATGACGATCCATTGGATTTGGACCGTATGAGTTGAAAGTAAGTGGTATCATCGTCCACGTCACCCGCACCAGATTCCTAGTCCCGGTTCCCGATGCACAAATATTGGAAGATTACTAACAAATCCAATTCTACGCGCACAAGGCCGCGTGTGATCTACTTTTAGTTTTCACATTCACTACTCAATTGATACCGGTCCCGTACAAGTACGTTGATTTGTTCCCTCTTTGTTTGCATTGAACCTGAACGTACAAGTTCTTAACCAGACATCGCTATTTATAGATGTGTTAAATATCTCATTTATTTTATTATTTAAACATTCCCATTTTGTTATTTCTTAACTTTTTAACTATACTCCATTAGAGGTAGAGTCAAAAAATAAATTATAGTTTTCGAATTTGAAATTTTATAAATATTTTTTAAGTAGGTAAAAAATAATATGTGTTTCTTTTAAAGGGATCAATTATTTTTAAAATGATTGAATTTAATTTTGTTACATTTTATAAAATTTATTAAAAAAAAACTCGAAAATCAACTGACACGTTTAGAAAGGGTGCCTCCGCCATGTACTTAACGACACGTTTAAAATGATACTTTTTATTATAACTTTTTGTTAACAAGTAATCAAAAAATATGTAATTATTCAAAGGGAAAACTATATATATAGTATATTGATTATGTTCGTGTTATTGTTTTAGTACCCCAAATATTATTTTGACAAAATAGTACCTAACGTTGCGTTTTTGTTCTGTTTTGGTACCCTGACCATTAAAAGCTAACAAAAATGATGATGTGATTTGATATAACCACACATTTTAGTCCAAAATATATATATATATATATATATATATATATATATATATATATATTATCAATTTAGCCCAAAATCCATCAATTTAAAACATCATCTTAATTTTGATTGAATTTTGGCTCATCTCTTTCCCACCCCCTCATATTCTCGTCGGTATCACAATCGTAGAGTTTGGGTCTTCCAACGGACCCTGCATTAACCCCTCATGATATGCAAATCCTAAAGTTTTGATTGTCCCTATCTTGTTTTTTAAACTCCAAAACTCAAACAAGTGTTCGACTGAAAGAAGAAGAAAATGAGAAATTTATAATTTTAATTCAATAATTAAAATAATGTTTAAATTGATAGAATTTTAGACTAAATTGATAGGTTGTATAAGTTTTGGACTAAAATTGTTATTAACACAAGCCACGTTACTATTTTCGTTAATTTTAAATAGCGGAGGTACCAAAACAGTATAAAAACGTAACATTAGGTACTATTTTACCAAAAATAATGGTCAGTGTAACCAAAATAGTAATGCTGGTATAGATAGGGGTACTAAATACGTAATTTTCCCTTATACAAATCATGTAGTTTAAAACTAAAAAAAGTAAATTTTAAGAATGAATTAATAACCCCATGTCATAATTAATCTAACAAATATTGTGAAAAAAATATGAGAGAAAAAACTCCCCCTTCCAAATAGAAACCCAGCCATGGAGGTTGTCTTCTTATGTCGGCTATGAGTAAATAATAAAACGAAAAAGAAAGAGGATAAGGGAAAGAATAACATGAGTAGAGGAGAGGCGTGGAAGTGACGCGCGAAAGAGATGGTCAGAAACGTACAAAATATATGGTTGGGAGGCACATAAATGAAGAGGGGTCGTATGTATTTATATGCATTAAAAAGAAAAAGCTACTTTATAATAAATTGGATTGACCGGAGGAAACCGTGTCTATATATAAATTCCCTCTTTCTCTTATGACTTATCTAATTAGGAAAGTTGTTGGTATATATATTAGCTTTTGTCCTCCATTTCTATTCATTTATATCATTTCCCAAATTTGTTTTATATTATTATTATTATTATTATTATTATTATTATTATTATTATTATTATTATTATTATTATTATTATTATTATTATTATTATTATTATCTAACCTAAGGGTGATCGTTCGATCGAGTCAAGCCAAAAAATTTCAAGTTATTTGAGTTAACGCATTATATTTTACAACTCAGACTTTATTTGAAATTTTTTCGATTCGAGTCAATTTTATGAAATTCAAGTCGAGTTTGGGTCGAGTCGAGTTTTCGAGTTCTTATACAAATTTAATTGTAATTATTTATCATTTTATAGTATAGTTTGATTTCAATTTAAATGATTTTCTATAATCATATAAGATATGCATGTATATTTCATCATAATTTTTCATATGTGACATATATATATATATATATATATATATATATATATCAAGAAAATTTGAGGGATTCGACTCGCACTTAAAAATCAACCCACTAATTAGTAAAAATTTTGAGTTATTCGAAATTTCCATTTTACAACTCAAACTTTATTTGAAATTTTTTTGAGTCGAGTCGAGTTTATGTAATTTCAAGTCGAATTTTTCCGCCTCGAGTCGAGTTAAAAATTCCAGTTTTTTTCGAGTCAAAATTTGCTCACCCCTAATCTAACCTATGCATAGGTTAAGGGTCATTTAAGAGCTTGCATTAAATGCAAAGATTTTATTTGAAAAAATCATATCATTCAATGTATTACAAAACCTTAAAAATTTTCTTTGAAAAAAACTCTCATTTTAATGTTAAACCGGTGATTTTAGGGTTGAGATAAGATGGAATTGAGAATTTTGGAAGAGAGATTGTCAAAAAAAGAAATATGTGATCTTTGATATGTGAGAGAGAAAATAAATCTGATATATCATTCAAAAAAATAATACATTGCTTAAATATTAATAAAGAAACTAAACCTTTAGAGTGATAGCGGTACAAACTAACTAACTAATAAACAACTGTAATCTTAAACTGAATTAAGAATTTGTTAGCCTCTCAAATTGGAGCATATATATTATGTATGCAAGCTGATTATGTGAACAAATTGCCAACAACTTGACAACTCCTTGTTGAACATTTTCCCGAATCAAATGACAATCAATCTCGATGTGTTTTGTTCGTTCATAATGAACATATTTTTTTTACAAATTGAATAACAGAGAGATTATCACAATAAAGATTTGGAGTGTTAAATAGAATGTGTAAATCAGTGAGTAAATATTGAAGCCATTGTAATTCATATGTAACAGTAGCTAAAGTATGATACTCAACTTCACTAAAAGATCTAAAAATAGTTTGTTATTTCTTTGATTTCTAAGAAATCAAAGTTGTTCTAAAAAAATGCAAAAATCAGTAATAGATTTTTTAGAATCTGGACAAAATGCCCAATCAAAATTAAAAAAGTCATTCAACTTAAGTTGACTATTAGAATGAAAAACAACCCATGGCCTGGAGTGCCTTTCAAATATAAAAAAATTATATGTGCAGCAGCTAAATGGATGTTAGAAGGAGTAGACAAAAACTGAAAAAATTGATGGACAGAAAAAGGTATATCATACCTAATGTTTGTAAGATATGAAAGATTGGCAATAAGTCTTCTATATAAGGTGATATCTGGTAACACTTCACTAGCAAGCTTGGACAAAGACTAATAATTTCAAAATATATTTTTTTGACAAAGATTAATGCCAGCAAAAGACCTAGCAACTTCAAGATCCAAAAAAATACTTTAAATCACCTAAATCTTTAATTTTAAAAGTGCCATGTAAAAAAGTTTTAATATCAGAAATTTGAGCTGAACTAGGACTAGCAAGAATTATATCATCTACATAAACTATCAAAGAAATAAAAGTACTTCCTGTTAGAGTATGCCAAAAGACCAATAATAATAATAATAATAATAATAATAATAATAATAATAATACATTTAAAGCTAGCATGCTGTTGATTGATGACAATGTGTTGTCATTGACATAGTGATGTCAAAATCAAAGTATGAATATGATGTTGGATAACAACATATTGGATTGACCCGCTATGAGCATATATCTTGGATTATTATGTAATTGTCACGATATTGCTCATAATGATAACTATAGTATGATCATTTGAATTGAGATCATTACTATCTTAACATATATTGTTGTGTGCTTTGATGCAGTTAAACGTGCACCGTAAATGGTTACACTATAAAGACTGACATTGAGCATATCATGATATGTGTAATGGGGTATGAATGGTCGAGATAGGATTTGTCCTTCCTACATAATAGGAAACATATCACATGCCACTTGATTGAGTAAGACTAAAAATGCATGACCATGCTCGAATAAGTTGATACGAGATATCACATATTATTCATCTGTTGTCTACTCTAGATATCAAGAAATAATAGATAAGCAAAACAAGTGTGACTATTCCAAGACTTGTGCCTATACTAGATATAAAGGACAAAGGGATATAATACATTAGAATAGTTGATCACGAAGATGTTACGTTGAATCTTTACTTCCAGTAATTTAGGTGACAATGATACATTGCAAGATGTCACTCATTGTTTGTGACATTGGAATAGTTCTGATAATTGCTACTAATGTTACTGGAACCTACAGGGTCACACCTCAAGGTTGAAAAGAGCAATTAATAAATAAGTTACATATGTACAATTTAGTTGTACGTATATAACATGTATAATTAATATTAAGACATATATATTTGATATATATGCTAAAGTATTTTATTATACATAGAATTCTGAATTTAAAATAATTAAAATAATTATAGTTCAGAATTAATTAAAAATTCTACGCAGTTAAGGTAACATACTATGAAAAGGGGTTAATGGTCTAGCAGCCGTCTAACCCTTTGAAACGTATTTTTCTCAAAAAATGTTTTGTGAAAAAGAAAAAATGCTCTCAACTTTTCAACCGGGTGAATTGAGTAGAGGCTAAGACGAACTATTCGTGGAGGCTAAGATTCGTATCGTTCGTGAGATCGTTAAACGTTTTTGTTCGTGTTATTTATCAAGGAACTCAATGTAATTAAACCTATCTATTCCTCCTGAATTCGGATTAAACGTACATGTATCGATGGTGAGATCGTCGTGTTTGTTTTTTTGCTGCGCCATGGGGTGTGTCAATGATCTAACACTTCCATGATGTGATCCTATTTTGCTCCATGTTGTATCATAAGAACAAGGGGAAAATGGAGTTTCTATTAACTTTCTACATATATTATATAATATTATATTATATTAATTATATATATATATATATGCAAGCTTTCATAATATTATCAATACTAAGAATATATATGACATTATATATTCTACATCTTACTATGCATTGTCATATTCTATTAAGTCATTACCTGCATGTTATTTAAATAGAAAACACATTTTTAGCTCATTTGCTTAGTGTTTCTAGCTCAATTCTATCATAGGTAACCAGTCACATATTTTATTGTATTTATTTATATTATCTTGTGTTTTTCTTATAGGAAATGTAATTCACAGCTTAAGGGATGGAATGACAGCTCAAGGAAAGCTCATAAAGCTCGGATCAAGCTTAAATAGCTCAACACTTGCTGTCAAGCAATGTAAGCTACAAAACAACTATAAATAGCTCGAGATAGCTCAATGACTCCAAAAGACTAGCTCACCTAGCTAGAAGCAGCTCGGAACCAGCTCAAAGTGACTTCAAAGTTTAGCTAGCTCCTTCAGCTCAAGACCAGCTTGGATAGCTCATCTCAGCTCCAACTATCACCTTCAACTCACCAAGTGAAGGGTCATGTCCCTTCCCTAAGGGACACAACCAACCAACAAGGAGGGAAGCATGCTTGACACCAAGAATTGGAGGAAAATTGGGCGGCAGTTGCTTGGAGGGAGGCACCAAGGCTTCCGAATCATCAATAGCCTTAAACCAAACCATTGCAACCCTTTTCACACACATTCGATCACCTATTCACTATGTAACACACCATTTCGGCCAGCCATTCAAAATTTATAAATAGGGCTGCCCATTTCATTTGTAAACACACATTTTATTCAATATAATTTTACTTGTGAGTTTGTCTCTCAAACTTGTTCTTTTTAGAACTATCTGACTTATCAAGCTTTATTGCATGTGGCGTCTTCCTTCCATTATACTTCAGGTTCTTGGTTCTTATAACCGAAGGGTCTAAGTCCTTTACCACCCTCAAAGTCATTTTTAAAGAACGAGTCAATGTTCTTATAACATAAGTTTCTCTTTTGAATCCTTTAAATACTCTCTTCATTTCCATTCCATTTCATTCCATCACTTCCTTTTCACCATCACCACCACCATCCGAATCTGACTTAACCCTTTTCCTTATCTTTCTTTAATTTCCTTTTCCAATATAGCCCTAAACTATTCCACACCCTCAACTATCATCATCTTTCTTTCATCTTTTCTTCATCAGAACATACGGATTACAAGGCTTGCTTGCATTCACGGTCGAGACAATCAAAGCTTCTCTCAACAAAGTCATTTGGAGAGTTGGAGCGTATCATGTGGCATCAAAGCAAAGGAAGAATCAAGTAAGCATGTTGTTTTATGAATTTCATTTATCTTTCTGGTCAAAAAATAAAGAAAATTAAAAAAGAAGAAGAAAAAATCAAAATTCTTTTCATTTCTCTCAAAAAATTCGAATAGTCAAAAAAAGGAAAAAAAAAGAAATCGGAAACGAAACACAAATTCGATGACCGAGTATTTTATATCGGTTCTATAAGTTATTCGATCTTATTAAAATATTTGGGTCAATTTATAAATTCGGGGTCAAGTTCCAACAATCGAATATTTTTGCTTCAATTATATGTTGGTTTGATCTTGTTTCTAAAAATAAATAATAAGTATTCGTATTGGTTTATTATTATTATTATTATTATTATTATTATTATTATTATTATTTGTAAAAAAAAAGTAAATACGGTGGCAATTCCTTCAAAATGAAGGAATTGCCTAAGGGCATTCCACGTATTGTGGCCACTCGGCCAATTTGGAGGAAAGTGGCAAATGCCACAAACGTGGCCAAAGGGAAATAGGATGACTCGGACAATAACGGTGAGTAAGCCACACGTGGCATTCAATTAGGGGACATTTGAAGAGTAAATTTTAAGGGATGATTCAACCGGGTCTATAAATAGGGGAAGTGATTCACGCAAGAAGCAAAGAAAAAGAATTCGTGAAGGGTAAACAGAGAAATAATTAGATTGTTCATTATTAGATAGGTGGTCCGATAAATTCGATATATTAATATCGAATCTCTGCCGACGTCGGGGTAAGCTCAAATCCTTGATTGGTCTAAGTTTCGGTATCGAATTTAATTAGTCTCTCTGTATTTATTCGATATTATCTTATCGATTTTAATTAGTTTTATTAATTATCGTAGTACACGAAGTCGATTCAGAACAACCGTCAAGCCCAAGATATAAAAGTAAAACACCGGTCTGTCAAGGTGAGTGTAGTCGTGTCAGGGGTAGGCTCGGTGCTGCCCTGTTGCATTAATTATGAATTTATCTGCATCTGGTAAGTACCCTGCATTATTTGGATGTGTTATGATATGTTGTCTGTGTACATATATGAAAATAATATATTACTTGACATGGAGCTACGGCTCATTTGATAATTGGTATGATATGAAAGTTATGGATATATGTGAATTTGTGTATTTATGGACATTGGATACAATTGGCATGCCATAGGATTATTCGAGCTCACCATGTAAGGGAGGACTACGGTCCAGGGCTACGACCTATATGTGGGAGATAAAAGGATGGAAGTGTAAGGGATATATGCAGCTACGGCTCAGAGCTACGGCTCATTCATGATTCATGATATGGTGTACAGGGAATCCGCGTATCCAATGGTACCAATATAATATGTGTTTGATACGTTATGTTATGCTATGCTCATGATATGATATTATGCTTGTTATGAATATGAAGTAGGCCATGGTGTTGCATAATTAGCATTATGATCATTTTTGGAAGCATGCTACATGACATAATATGTTCATTTATTGTTATTGACTACCTCACTTAGACTATGTAAGTCTAATGCATTTATTTGCATAACATTTCAGGCTAACAAAGTGTTCAGTCCGAGATCGGAGCAGTCAAAGGATCGACAAGTCACTACAAGTAAAGAGTAATGTGTTTTGTCCTTATGTACTCCTAGTATGGTGGCAAAGTAGTTAAAGTAATTATACTAGTCTTGTGGCCCTACTATTGTGTATATGTTGCCTATGTTTTGTATAATGTTTTAAAGCTATAATGACTTTTGAGTTAGTAATAAAATTGACATATTTGACACTAAAATATTGATTAAAAGTTTAAGATTTATATCTTTGATCTCCGTTATGTTTTTCGGTAGCGCTCTCCGACCCGGTTCTCTACCAACCCGGGAAGGGGGTGTTACAAGGTGGTGGAGCAACAAATCAACAAACAACCAACTTCAAGAAGTTCCTCAAGTTTGATTGTTCACGATCAAATTGTGAGTAAGTTTTTGTGGTACGTTTGTTTTGATTTACTCTTATTTTAGTCCATTCATACTTCTTTTAATTTACCATCTTCTTTTTCCTTTTCATTACCTTTATCCTTTTCATTTTATTTCTTTAGCTTAACCTAATTTTTAGCCCAAACGCCAAAAAGTTTTGAAGTTTAACAGGTTTGATTAGTTCTATTAAGAACTTATATCGAGATATTTGAGTGGAGAAAGGCATAAGAGCACGTAAGATCAGAAAAGGAATTACAAAAGTCAAGAACATATTCCCAAAGTGAAACACAAGAGATTGAGTGTCATATTGTTTTCCTTGGAGTGAAATTTGGTAAGGTCTATTTTTTTTACTACTAACCATGTTACAAGATTCTTTTCCATCTACGTCCTACAACACCTTTGTTGTTAAAAGGACATTGAACATTCAAGCTTTTGAAGATGAACAACAAAGAGAGAATATATTCCACACAAGGTGTCATGTTAATGGGAAGGTGTGTCTCGTGATCATAGATGGAGGAAGTTGCACCAACGTGGCAAGTACTTTAATGGTGGAGAAATTGGACCTAAAGACAACAAAGCATCCCAATCCTTACAAACTTCAGTGGCTTAATGATGATGACGAGATCAACATCACTGAACAAGTTGTCATATCATTCTTCATTGGAAGATAAAAGGACGAGGTAATTTGTGATGTAGTACCCATGAATACATGTCATTTGTTATTGGGAAGGTCGTGGCAATTCGATAAACGTGTAGTTCAT
This sequence comes from Hibiscus tridactylites, assembly GCA_958450335.1. Classification (NCBI taxonomy): domain Eukaryota; kingdom Viridiplantae; phylum Streptophyta; class Magnoliopsida; order Malvales; family Malvaceae; genus Hibiscus; species Hibiscus tridactylites. The sequence continues at coordinate 109,105,745 of OY288267.1, read as the reverse complement.
GACGGGTATGCCAATCGGTATACATTTCCCTTTGAAGGCAGAAAAATCACTTTGTCGCCTCTATCTTCCACCCAAGTTCAAGATGATCAAATTCATATGAAAAAGAGTTTAGAAGCCATAAAAAAGAATTCAAAGAAAGAAGAACATTTTGAAGAAAAACAAACCATCGGAGTTGAAAATGGAAAGAATGAAAATGAGGAAATGGATGTGAGAAAAGTTGGAGTTGAAAAGAATGAGTTTGGAGATGAAGAGGAGAGAGAAAACAAATTTTATCTAACCCTACTTTTTCTCTTATTATATCTTTTGTCTTGCAAAATACTCCAAATGACATATCTTTCCAAGTTGACGATTCAAGAAACATGTCTTTTGAAGAACCTATAGGCGCGACTTTTGGTGATCCATAAGACACGTCCCTTGACGTTTCAATGGTTGTGACACTTGAAGCTCCAAGAGATGTGATCTTTGACATTCCAAGTGCATGGCAAATCTTGAAGAAAATTCAGCAACCAACGCCCATTAAACATCCACCTTGGTTTGATATTTCCCATAACTTTGTTATAATGTTCTCTGGTTCTAATCTTGATCTAACTTCTTGCAGAATGATTCGACTACATGGAGTCATCATATCTGATTGTGATGGTGTATTTCGTTGCAATTTTGAGATCAGTTTCATCGAAATCATACTACTAGTTTCCATCCTACAAATGGTTGTTCAAATTAAGGATGTGAAATGAGGGCTATCCATCCACTCAAAGGCAATCATTCGAAGGAGTACAAAGACAAAGAAAGATGGTGTGCCACATGAGTTTAAAATTCTGAAAAGGATTGAACAAAATAAGCTCAACACAAACCAGTGCCTCAAGGAAGTCATTTCGGCTACAAATAAGCAACATGGAAGGAATGCACACAAAAGAGAGGGTCTTGATCCAGGAGATTGGAATTTGAAGCAAATGCAAGAAAGGAAGTTCCTTGCCTAAAGGAAATCAAAGTTAATCCCTTTTGTACCAAGCGTCAATTTGGGGACAAATCGCGTTAAAGGAAGGGGATGATGCGATCCTATTTTGCTCTATGTTGTATCATAAGAACAAGGGAAAAAGGAGTTTCTATTAGCTTTCTACATATATTATAAAAGATTATATTAGTTATATACACACACGCACGCACACACACACACACACACATATATATATATATATATATATATTTATATGCAAGCTTTCATAATATTATCTATACTAAGAATATATATGAAATTATATATCCTACATCTTACTATGCATTGTCACATTCTATTAAGTCATTACCTACATGTTATTTAAATATAAAACACATTTTCAGCTCATTTGCTTATTTTTTCTAGCTCAATTCTATCATAGGTAATCGGTCACATAGTTTATTACATCTACTTATATTATTTTGTGTTTTTCCTATAGGAAATGTAATTCACAGCTTAAAGGATGGAATGGCAGCTCAAGGAAAGCTCATAAAGCTCATATCAAGCTCAAATAGCTCAACACTTGCTGCCAAGTAATGCAAGCTAAAAAATAACTCCAAACAATTTCAAATAGCTCGAGATAGCTCAAAGACTCCAAAAGACTAGCTCACCTAGCTAGACGCAACTCGGAATCAGCTCAAAGTGACTTCAAAGTTTAGCTAGCTCAACCAGCTAGCTCCTTTAGCTCAAGACCAGCTCGGGTAGCTCATATCAGCTCCAACTATCACCCCCAACTCATCAAGTGAAGGGTCATGTCCCTCCCATAAGGGACACAATCGACCAACAAGGAGGGAAGCATGCTTGGCACCAAGAATTAGAGGGAAATTGGGTGACAATTGCTTGGAAAGAGGCACCAAGGCTGCCGAATCATCACCAGCCTTAAACCAAACCATTGCAACCCCTTTTCACACCCATTCGGTCACTATGCAAAACACCATTTCGGCCAGTCCTTCAAAATCTATAAATAGGGCTTCATATTTCATTTGTAAACACACATTTTATTCAATATAATTTTACTTGTGAGTTTATCTCTCAATCTTGTTCTTTTCGAAACTATCTGACTTATCAAGCTTCATTGCTTGTGGCGTCTTCCTTCAATTATACTTCAGGTTCTTGGTTCTTATAACTAAAGGGTCTAAGTCCTTTACCACCCTCAAAGTCACTCTCTTAAAGAACGAGTCTATGTTCTTATAACATAGGTTCCTCTTTTGAATCCTTTGAATACTATCTTCATTTCCATCTCATTCCATCACTTTCTTTTCACCATCACCACCACCATCCGAATCTGTCTTAACCTTTTTCCTTATCTTTCTTTCAATTCCTTTTCCAACACACCCCTAAACTATTATGCACCCTCAATTACCATCATCTTTCCTTCATCATTTCTTCATCAGAACATACGAATTACAAGGCTTGGTTGCATTCACGGTCGGGACAATCAAAGCTTCTCTCAACAAATTCATTTGGAGAGTTGGAGTGTATCATTCCCTCTCTTTTAGTAAACAGACTACTGTCAGAACTACTTTGCTTAAACCGTGTAAAAGTAAAGCAACATTTAACCTTTCATTCCACTGTCTATTGGCCTGTTTTAAACCATAAAAACATTTTTTTTAATTTGCATACCAGTCCAGTATCATCCTTAGTTTAAAAAAGCGCGCCTTGGGCGCGCCTAGGCGCTAGGCGACGTGAGGCAGCCGGAAAATCGCCTCCACCGGCAAAGGCGAAGCGGTGAACAAGAAGCGTCTCTAGGCGTCGCTAGGCGCTTCGCTTTATCGCTTCTTGTTTCAGTCTCGACACGTGGGTTTTTTCATTAAAAAAGCACGTGGCTTTAAGAAATGCCCATTTCACGAACAAACCCATAAGCATCTTCAAAATTAAAAAAAAAACCTAAAATCAGAGAAAGTTCTCTCGTCGGCATCTTCAAGTCTTCAAGGCTCCAGGTATGTTTCAATTTCAATAATTTTTTTCCAGCTTTCTTCTCTCTTTTCTTCAGTTTTCACCCACTTTTCTCAATTCTCACCCACGTTTATCTTCAGCTTTCTTCTCCATTCTATGTTTTTTTTTTCATTTGGTGCTTGGAATTTGATTTGTAGTCCAGGTAAATTTCTTACCCTTTGCTGCCTGCCTTTTGATTTATGTTTTTTTTAATTTTATTCGATACTTTTAACTACAGCAGAATGGGAACTGTGTACCTGATTCAGGCTTATTCGATACTTTTGATTTATGTTTTTTTGTTAATTTTATTCGATACTTTCTTCCTCTCTTATTCCAAATGAGAACTTATTTTTATTTCTATAAACTAAACTACAATCATGAATTGTTGATTAACATTTAACAAGTCAAGGATCGAATACATCTTGACCCTCACCCAAATACATGTCGTCACTGCAATTTGAATGAACTTTTCAATACTTCAATATACTTAAAGTTTTTTTACTTATTAATGGTTATTGGTTGGTCATTTCTTCACTGTAATTTGATTGTTTTTATATTTAATTTTGTCAATTTATGTTATTTGAATTTCAGATGATGAATTTAGGGTCGGGAACTTCTACCGGATCATCAGACACTTTAGATCCAGCAAGAAAATATGGAAAACAAGATCCGACCAATAAAAACTACTTTACATGTAATTTTTGTGGTAAAATTTGCAAAGGAAGGGTGTATCGAATGAAACAACATTTGGTTGGTGGGTTTACGAGTGTGCTTGATTGTCGTGAATGTCCTGAGCATGTGAAGGAGGAAATAAAGGCTTTTATGCTAAAAAAGGTCGAGTTAAAGGCCACACGTGCAATGTTACCTTAAGAACCTTCATTTAATAGGGTTGATGAATATGATGAGAATGAAGAAGAGTGTGAGATATTGAATTCATCTTCGGGTAACCCAAGTCAAAAGAGTGGGAAATCTTTACCCAAAAAACCAAGACTTAAGGGTCCGATGGATTTGTTTGTCACTCTAAAAGTCAATCCAAAAAAAGATGAGGGTGTACATGCAGCTTGTGATAAGCAACTAAGAGACAAAGCTTGCAAGTCGATTGCTAGGTTTTTCTATGATGTCGAGATTGCATTTAACGCGGCAACCTACCCTAGCTTTAAGGAGATGTGTGAAGTTATTGGGCAATATGGTCCCGGTGTGAAACCACCAACCATGTATGAGCTTAGAGTTCCCCTACTCAAGAATGAAGTAGAGAACACCCATGAGATGATGGATACTCACAAAAAAATATGGGCAGAAAAGGGATGCTCAATTTTACCGGATGGATGGCGCGATTCGGTCACTCAAAAAGACATTGTGAACTTTCTTGTAAACTCTCCAAAGGGTCCCATGTTCATTAAATCCATGGATGCTTCAGAAGCTGTTAAGGATGCCCATATGTTGTTTAAAGTGCTTGATGTCATGGTGGAGGAAGTGGGAGAGAGAAATGTGATCCAAGTGGTGACGAACACTGCATCTAATTATGTCAAAGCCGGTAAGAAATACAAGTTCTTTTTTAGATTATTCAAATCACTTGATTATTGAAATATTTTGAATTTAACTTATTGTTTTTTAACTTGTAGGGAAAATGTTAGAGGCCAATAGACCAAATCTTTATTGGACTCCATGTGCGGCTCGTTGCATTGATCTCATGTTAGAAGATATTGGGAAAATTCCGAAAGTCAAGAATGCATTAAAGAAGTGCATGTTTATGAATGGTTATATATATAGCCATATACCTCTTGTAAACATGAAGAGAAGATTCACAAATCAAAGGAACTTGCATATGCCGACGATCACTAGATTTGCAACATTGTTCATCACTCTTGCATAATTCCATAAACAAAAGAACAATTTGAGGAAGATGGTGAATTCTCAAGAGTGGAATGAATCCAAATGGTCAAAATAAGCTAGTGGAAAGAAAATAACATCTTATCTTTTGCAATACACATTTTGGAGAAATGTTCTTTATACTCTCAAGTTGACGGGACCTCTTGTTTAGGTTCTTCGAATAGTTGATGGAGAAAGAAAATCACCTATGGGGTACATTTATGAAGCCATGGATAGGGCTAAAGAGGCTATTTCTGTGAGCTTTGCAATGAAGGAGGAGTTCTACAAGGAAGCCTTTGAGTATATTGATAGAAGGTGGGATTGCCAACTTCATCGACCTTTACATGTGGCTGGTTATTTTTTAAACCCTGACCTTTATTATGATGATCCCAAGAAGGTAACTACTTGTGAAGAAGTGATGACGAGTTTATATGAGTGCATTTCAAGGTTGAATCCGGATGTTGAAATTAAAAATAAAATCCTCAATGAATTAAGCATATGTCAAGAGGCTCAAGGCCTTTTTGGCATGAAAACGGCGGTTAGGCTAAGGAAGTTAAAATCTCCAAGTATTAAATGTTATATTATTTTATATTTTTATTGCTTTAAAATTACTAATTCAAATCATAATTTATAAAATGTTCTACTTTTAATTTTTAATAGCAGAGTGGTGGGCTATGTTTGGAGCTTCAACTCCCAATCTCCAAACGTTTGCTATTAGAGTTCTTAATCTCACTTGCAGTGCTACTGGTTGTGAGAGGAATTGGGGCGTTTTTCAACTTGTAAGAAACTTTTTTATTTAACTTTTCTTCCATTATGAAAAACTATTACTTTTTTATTACTTAACCACTTATATAAATGTTGGCTTCTGTTTGCAGCTTCATGCTAAAAAGAGAAATAGATTGGCGCACGAAAGACTGAATGATTTGGTCTTTATGAAGTATAATCGTGCTTTAAAGCGCCGATATCAAATGAAAGACGCCACTGATCCCATTCTCATAGAGGATATCGATGAAAGTAATGAGTGGTTACTTGAGAGAATGGAGGACAATTCCTCCGATGATGAAGGTGAATTTGTATTTGATGATAATGATACTCTGACATGGAGTCAGGTTGGTAGAGCTGCTGGAGCTCTTGATTCAAGTTATTTGACTAGATCATCAAGGATTATAAAAGAAAGTGTTGGACCTTCCTCCAACTCCAAATCTAATAAAGAAAAAGGAGTAGCTTCTAGTTTTGTTCCTAGAATCGATGATGAGATAGAAGAAGATATTGGTGAAGAACATTGTAAAGGAGATGAAGAATATGAAGATGTTGATGATCTAGAATAGGGAAGTGTTAGACTTTTAGTGTTTAAGTGAAATTTTTGGTGTTTAATGTTTTGTTTTGACTCCCATGTTTAGTTGTTAGGGTGATTTGTTTTATCTCCCATGTCTTTTTTTAATGTTTGGAAATTTTTAGTATTAATTTATAATATCAGTTTGGGCACTCTTTTCCTATTTTCGTTGTCCGATGTTGAGTTTCGTCTCGGTGTCGGTTACGAAGGAGGTTTTTAATGAGGCCTTACTTTACTTTAAAAATATATTTTTTTCTAAGTGCATGGATATAAATTATTCTAGTACAATTTGATCATTAAATGTATATAAAATTAATATCATATTATTCTGAATACAAAATATACTACAAAATTAATTTATAGCATTTTACCTACGAAAAGCTAGCGCCTAGCGCTTCGACTCCCATGACCCTTTGCGCCTCGGCCCGCCTAGCGCACTTTAAAACTAAGGTATCATCAGCAGCAAAACTAAAAGGGAAATCCATATATATTTCTTGTAAAAAAAACATGAAGGAAGACATTATTAATATCAAGTTTTGTAATTTCTAGTTCTGAGTTGCAACAACAACCATTATAATTCTTATTGTATTTGTCTTGGTAACAGGATTAAAAGTATTTAAGTAGTCAACCCCAGGTTGTTGAGTATACCCTTTAGTAACTAATATGGCCTTATACCTATCAAGAGTACCATCAGACTTTAGTTTAGTTTTAAAGACCCATTTACAATCTATAGTCGGTTTACCAGCAGCAAGAGGTACTATGTCTCATGTTTGATTAGACTCTAAGGCTTTAATTTCTTCTTGCATGACATTTCTCCAACATTCATGCAAGACAACTTGTTTATAATTCTTAGGTTCAATTACCAAATCAATATTATTAATGAAGGAATGATGCTTAGAAGAAATATTATGGTAAGAAAGCACTTGAGCCACTATGTGTGGTGATGTTTTGACTTTGGGAAAGCTGACCTGATAGTCCTTAAGCTTCTGTGGCATTTTAATGACCCTTGATGGTCGAGAAGAAGTAGCATGAGGTGGCATTTGAGAAGCATGAACAATAGATAATGTTGGGATTTGATTAACTAAATTAATAGACAGAGAATCAATAGATAAATGTTTATTATTTAAAGATATAATGTTCTCGTTATTAAGAATGTGTTCAATATCATAATTAAGATCTTTAACAGACAAAGATTGATCAGAAGTAGGCAAAACAACATCATTGAAAGAAAATTTTGATTTTTAAAAAAGAAAAACGTTTTCATTAAAAACAACATCTCTTGAGACAAAAACAGATATTGTGTCTAAATCAAATAGATTATACCCCTTCATATGTTTTGGAAATCCAAGAAATATACATCGAATAGCTAGAGGATGCATCTTAGTTGGAGCCTTAGGCAGATGAGAAGCGTTAGCAAGACACCCAAATATTTTAAGACGGTCAAGATTTGATTTGTGCTAAAAAAGAATCTCATATGGAATTTTATTATTCAAAACTGGAGTTGGAGTTATATTAATTAAAAAGGTCGAGTGTATAACACAATCCATTCAAAAAAGTGGTAAATGAGCATGAATTCTCAAAGCCCTAGCAACAACAAGCGAATGCTGATGTTCCTTTTCAACTAGTCTATTTTGTTGAGGGTATGAACACAAGATGTTTGGTGTATTATTCCTTTAGACTTAAAAAATTCCAGCATTTCAAATTCTTTTCATTATCAATTCGAATACATTTAACCTTCTTAGAAAATTGAGTTTCAAAATAAGTATAGAATTCAATGACTAATGATCTAGCCTCATACTTAAGCTTCATAGGAAAAACTCATACAAACCTACTCTTATCACCAACAACAGTTAAGAAGTAAATGTGGCCATATATGCTTTTTATTGGAAATGGTCCCTAGATATTCATGTGTACAATATCAAAAGTAAAAGAAGAACTCAAGAGAAGTGGCAGTATTTTATGTTTGGCTAAATGACAAACATCACACTCAAAAGGAATTGGAGAAGAAACAGTAAAAGCTATATCAAAATGGAGTTTTACAAAAAATTACATAGAAGAATGTCCTAGTCTAGTATGCCATACTTGAAAGGAAACAGAACTAGCAACATTACATGGAGACAAGCCTGATTCTTCAGCAGAATTCAAAGTTTGAAGCTGATACAAACCATCCAGCCTTTTAATTAAACCAATCATCCTTCATAGGCTAATGTCTTGTATACAACAAGTATCATTAAAGACGAAAAGTGCTATATTAGAATGAGTAGTCAATTTTGAAACAGATATTAAATTGAAACCAAAATAAAGAATTTGTAAAACATCATATAAGACTAAATCAACAGAAACTTTAACAACTCCTTTATGTAAAACCTTAACTAAACTCCCATTAGGCAACTTAACATATTTGTCATTAACAACAGAATAAGTAACAAGCAAATCTAAATAATTAACTATGTGATCCGTAGCCCCTAAATCAATGATCCAGAAGTAGAAACATAATTAGAACTATGTATAATTAGTTAGAATTATACCTAAACCATCAACACGAGCAGTATGAACAGATGCAAAATTGGACGAAAGAACATTGACATTAGATGAAGAATTTACACTCTAAACAGAAAGACTATTTTCTTGCAATAGAGACATCAAACTTTCATATTGCTCTTTTGTAAAAGAGATATTACTGGTTACACCTTTATTCACTTCAGCTTTGGACAAATTATCACAGTGAAAAACATCTTTAAGATTGGGATTTCCTATATAATTGGCTTTTCTAGAAGACTTATACTTATGATCGTGTGGGTAACCATGTTTCTTATAACATTTTTCAATTGAATGACCATATAAACCACAGAAAACACACAATGGCTTACGATTACTAGTACTACCAGAATTGTTATTGAACATTTTTTTAAACCTAGTCTCATACCTAGGATTAGAATCATCATTTCTTAGGTTTCCCTTATCAACAAGAAACACACTGGAATCACGAGAGACAACAAAGAAGGGAATAGACCGTTCATGTTATATAACGATTGAAAAAATTTCATTAATGGAGGGAAATGGTTTCATCATAAGGATTTGTGACTTAGGAACATAAAAAATCATTTAAACCCCTAAGGAATCGAAGAGACAAATCTTACTTTCGATAATTCATGGCCAAACAACTACAAGCAGGCAAAGGCCTCAGATTACACAATTCGTCCCAAATAACCTTCAATTGTGTATGAGAAGAAGTGACAGAATTGTTACCTTGAGAAAGAGAATAAAACTCTCGTTGCAAATTAGAAACCCTAATCAAGTATCCTTGATTAAAACGATCATATAAATCGCTCCAAAGCTCATACGTTGTGTCAATCCAAATGACACTCTGAGCAATCTCTAGGCGAATTGCTCGTTGCAGCCAAGACAACACAAGATTGTTGCACTTGACCCACGTCTGGTAACGAATATCATCTAGGTTCTTTGATAGAACCATTCACGTACAGGAATTTGTTCTTCGAGATCAACGACAATCGCATAAAATGTTCCCATATGTGGTAGTTACTGCCGGTGAGCAAGACGAAAGTCAAAACAAGGGCCGAATTCTCGTTCGGATGAACGTAATTCTCATCAGTAGGATCATCACTAAGAAAACCTTAGGCTGAATCAGAGGTGCGCGAATCTGAAACATCAACTGATATAATGTTAAACCGGTGATTTTAGGGTTGAGAGAAGATGAAATTGAGAATTTTGGAAGAGAGATCGTCAAGAAAAGAAATACGTGATCTTTGATATGTGAGATAAAAAATAAATTTGATATATCATTCAAAAAATTAATAATACACTGTTTAAATATTAATAAAGAATCTAAACCTTTATAGTGATAGCTGTACAAACTAAATAACTAATAAACAACTGTAATCCTAAACTCAATTAAGAATTTGTTATTTAATGTATTGGGGTTTATGATTTAGGGTTTTATGGTTTAAGATTTTAGGATTATGATTTAGAGTTTAGGGCTTTAGGTTTTAGGGTTTAAAGGTTTATGTTTTATGATTTAGTAATACATTAAATGAGAGTTTATTCAATAGAATCTTTTAGTGTTTTTAATACATTGAATGATGAGATTTTTTTCTAAATAGAATCTTGTATTTAATGCAAGCTCTTAAATGACCCTTAACCTATGCATGCATGCATATGTTAGATAAAACCTGTTATTATTTAAAAAATAATTTAGTATTGTTTCAGAAAATTTTGTTTAAGATTTAAACATTTATTGTTATTGTCAAATGTGCTTTTTAAGATGATAAATTTCAATTTTAAACATAATATTATACTATGTATATGTAAGATATGTATTTCTTTTAATATTATAGTACATGAAATATATCAACTTAAATTATGATAATAATATAATTTTTTTAAAATAATTTTGTAATGATTGCACGTGTACGTGTTCGATGAAAAAGCTAAAAATAATTTGACAGAATAAAATATAAACTTTTTAAACTCATAAATTATTTATTAACCATATATTATGTTTTGATAATGAAATTATAATTTTATAAATTGTAAAATAAACACACTACAAAATAACAAATGAAAGTTAAAATTATATTTTTGGCTTCAAAAATACTTTTCAAAATGCCAAAGCTAAATTCTCTTTAACTTTTTACATTTAGGTCTAAAAAATGTTTTTTAAACGTATTTTTTCCCAAATTTTTTCTATTTAATATTGTTTATTGCTCCAAAAATACTTCTGGAGGACTGAAACACTATTTGAAGAAAGCAATAGTGAATAAAAGTCTATAATTTTGAGTTCGAAAATGTCAATATCTTGAAATTTAATTCATTTGAAAATTGTTAATTTATGCACATTCATTTCAAATTCAAACTAGCATGTATTAGGAGTAATTGACAAATTTTATTACTTGCAGTTGCGGTGTTGCACTTAATACGGATGCATAGAAATTTTGGTCAATAAGAATTTCCCAACCTAAAAAACACAGGGGTCCGCCGTTTAATTCAACTGTCTGAAAATCAAGGGTATTTCATGATATGGGCAATCTAGCGGGACGAATCCAAGTGGTTGGTTTGACCCTCTCATCCGTACACCTGTCTTGGTCAATAAATCAAAGAAGACTTATCATTGAAACTTCAAGTTTTGAATGAATGAATTTATAGATCACATTCAATGTTTTGGTCAAATTATTAGAGCATTACACATGTTCATCTTGTTAATTGCGTGTTTGATGTATTCGATAGTTTTTTTAGGGAAAATTATACCGGTGGTCCCCAAACTATTATTGTCTTCCTATTTTGGTCCCAAAACTATTTTTTTGGCAAAATCGTCCCTTCTGTTACATAGTTCTCGTGAATTTAGATCACATTCAATGTTTTGAATCTAATGCAAATTATTAGACCATTACACCTATGTTCATCTTGTTAATTGTGTGTTTAATGTAATCGATAGCCTATTTTTTATAACTATCATCATTTTTCTTGTTTTGGTCACTCAATTAATTTTTTTGTTAAAATCGTCTCTCACGTTAGATACATATCCTATTTTGACCTCTCATCGCTAAAAAAATTAACGACAACGTTGATGAGGTATTTTTTTAAATATTTGTTAATCATTTCTCTCTCTCCTCCACACGTTATATTTGTTTAATTTTATTCAACCAATCATGTGATGACACTATCTCTATTATATTGGTCGAAGAAAATTAAAAAAAAAAACAAAAAAAACTAAACCAACTTGTGGATGGTGGGAATTGAACCACACCCCACAACATGAAAAGGCAACAGAAAAACTAACTATGCTGGGCTAAGATTTTAATTCATTTCTACGAACACTTATATTTAACGTATATTAAGTTACCAACAATACAAAAAAAATATAAAAAATAAGAGAGTAACTCGAATACAAGACCTCATTGATAAAAATTTAAATATTTTACCACTAAGTTAAATTAATAAATTATATTAATTTTAAATTAAATAATATTTAACTAATTGCATTTAGAATTAAAAATCAAACTAGATTTATTTTTTCACTTTATTCGATAATAACAAAACTAACTAAATATTTGTCTATTTATATAAAATTAATAATATTTATTTACGATAGAATATAAATTTGTAAATTATATTTAATAATTATTTTAAATGACTTAAATTTTAGATTTAAATAGTTATTTTAAAATAATATTTATTTATTATAGAATATAAAATTTAAATCATTTAAAAGTAATTATTTAGACCCTAATTCTAAATCATTTAAAAAATAAATATAATTTAAAAGTTTATATTCTATCATAAATAAATATTATTAAATTAATTTTTAAAATAATTTAATATCTAATTTTATATAAAAATGATTATTTAATTAGTTTTGTCATTATCAAACAAAGTAAAAAAATAGTTTAATTTTTAATTTTAATCAAAATTTAGTTAAATATAATTTGATAACTTCTTAGTTTAACTTGGTGGTTAAATATTTTAATTTTTATCAATGAGGTATTGTGTTCAAGTCACTCCCTTAACTTTTATATTTTATTTTGTGTTGTTGGTAATATAGTATACGTTAAATATAAATGTTAGTGGAATTGAAATAAAAACCAGACTTAGAACAATTTGTTTCTACGTTGGCCTTTCATGTTGTGGGGGCGTCGGTTCAATTCCCAGCCTCCACAAGTTGTTCGTTTTTTATTTTCTTCAATTAATATGGTGGAGACACGTGTCACCACCTGATTGGTTGAATAAAATTAAACAAAAATAATGTGGAGAAGAGAGAGAAATGATTAAAAAATATTTTAAAAATGTCACGTCAATGATGTTGTTAATTTTTTAACGGAGATGGACCAAAATAGAAACGACATCTAATGTAAGGGACAATTTTGATGAAAAAATTAGTTGAGTGACCAAAATAAAAAAAAGTGTAACACCCTCAACCCTAATGCCACATTTAGGCCTTAAGCCCAACCCAAAACCATACAATGGTGCAACTAGATTTAGCCCAAATCACATCCATTCCTTAAATCCGTTAAGTTTGAAGATTTCAAAATAGAATAATAGTTAAAACGTTATGAGTTACAATACAATATAGTACAATTATAGGAGCTCCATTTAAAAATTACATAGTTAAAGCATTCAACACTTAAGTTAAAATCCAAAATATGAGTTACAATACAATATAGTACAATTATAGGGTCCTACGAATACATAGCTCAACTAATCTAAGTGTTGTACTGTAACCCTCTCGTCTCGGTCTGGTCGGATGACCGATCCGAGTGGGCCACACGGGGAAAACCGAAGCGAAACCCGTTAAGGTTTCCCCTCGGTTAATGACCCAGAAAATTTCCTTTTTATTTATCTTGTCTATAGGCATAATTAAATCCTATGTAGGACACAGCAGCGGAAAATACAAACAATGCAACATACTCCGACCAACCAAAACATTAAACAGCTCATTTTAGTCCTTTACAGCAGGCCGTTTCGAAACGCCCTTAGGGTGTTCCGAAACGCCTTGACTTAGTCAACAGGCCAGGGTCAACCATAGGGTGACCGTTTTGAAACAGGGGTGACCCGTATCGAAACGTCCCTGACGGTCAATTTCTCGTGGTCAACGAGATTTGACCGTTTCGAAACATCAAAGGCCCGTTTCAGAACGCCTTTATCTCGTCAAATTCTTAAAATTTCAGTAGCAAAAATGTTCCGAAACGACCCCTATCCATTTCGAAACGGCAGGCCAATTGCAAAGGAACCGTATCGGAACAGGGTGACCCGTTCCGAAATGCCCCCTGTCTGCAGATTCGTTTCGGCTGTTTTAAGGCACAAGGGTGCCCCAAAACACCACCAAAACACCCTTCAACCTTACAACACATAAACCTAAGGCAATCCAACAATACTAGCATGCTTTGACAAGATTAAGACAAGTCTAAACACTAAGGCAAGACATCACAAGGCATGCATTCATACAACATCATTTAAGGAGTTAAGCATTCAAAGGTCAACACTTAGACGACTTCAAAATAGTAACATGCAACAAAATATCAAGCAAGGCATAAATCTCAAGTAAAATAGCCAACACATATAAAGAGTCTAACATGCTCCCAAGCAACATCAACCACAACATAGCCATCAAAACAACACGTGTCCCATTGCTTAGACTGTTACATGTTCAACATTAAAAACTCATACTTGAAGTACTCAAGGCTAACAACCACACTTGGAGGCCCTCCACTTGCTCGAGCAACCCGCGAACTAAGGATCTGCAATGTTGAACAAAGAGAGCGTAAGCAATGATGCTTAGTGAGGGTAAGCTCTAAAAACAAACCTCAACATTACAGGGTCCGAGCACGATCTAGCCAAGGCATTACACAAATATACCAAGGATCCACAAGAGTCATAAGATAAAGATGCATGAGCAATGTACATTATAAATGCCATGATCATAAGCTCAAATCCACAATACATGTATTCACATTCAAGCATCCCATCAAAGATCATAAACCTCAACACATTGATATACATATCAAACAACATTGGCACCTAGCTATGACCCGAATACGCGGATAGACATGTTGGAACTCACATCCAACAACCACATTACCTCACGGTGGGATTACACTCATCACCGGTCTCGTGGAGGGGATTCCACTCATCCTCACGCCCCGTCGATGGGATTCCACTCATCACCGACTATATTTAAATAAAATTTCTGGGCGAACCCGTACTCCTCCTTGGTGACTCAACGCCACCAAGGCCACGCGCGACTTTTGACTCATGTGTACACACTAACATCCTAATGATCAATCATTTGCATTCAAGTATACTAGTGCCAACGTTTACTCATTTCACATTACTCATTTCAATAAATCCCGTGCTTAGCACGTACTCACCAACAACCATCATCATGCATGTCTCAAGCATCACAAGTCATATCTCACCTCACATGTATAATACAATATACATAAGCATTCATATCACATTTCATACGAGACATACACAACCACATAATTGAGTTCATCCAAAGGCTCTAGATCAAGCTTAGGATTAGGCTACCACCCTAATCCTAAATCTAGGTGGGTCTACCAAGCCCAACCTAGTCCATATACTCGAACCAACTATTTTAAAACCATTTAAAACAATTAACCACTCACCTAAGCTTCCACGCTCAAAGACCAAGCGAGCAACCACCTTCAACTTCCCGGATTCACTTTCGATGCTTCACCGACGCCCAAACTCGATTCTAATCAATCCCAAACACAAACAAAACATCCACAATCAATATCTCATCATTGAAACTAACCCGGAATGCAATTCAACCACAAACTACCATGTTGTAAGCATGAACAATTTCCATTTTTCACCAATTCGGATGGCCCCAAGACCATGCCCAAAAACCATGATTTCAACTTCCATTATACTCACAAATGATTTCAATTCAACCTCTAACCATAGCACTACCAAAAGCCTATCAAAACTCACCTAAAACAACCCCCAAAACTCACCCAAAACCCTCCAAAAACCCCATGTTTGCCCAAATCCGAAAATTACCCAAAATCATTTGAAATTCACATATGATATACCATTTGACCTCTATATACCATAACTAAGCATATCAAATCAAAACATTTCATTTATCAACATAAAGATCTCATTTTTAATCAAAATATTCAAAACTTCCATTTTCTAAAAACTTCATGAAAACGAAAATAAAAGGTACTTTCATGGAGAGGAAGGTGAGGGGAAGTCAAAAATATCATTACCTTTCAAAACGGAGTTGAAATGGATGAGGAATGAGATGGAATAGTGGAGAGGGGGGAGGGCTTCTATTTCACGTTGGAGATGAGAGGAGGAAGAGAGTGAATAGTGATATTTGTGAAAAATGGGGGATTTAAATTAGAAAAGGGGTAAATTACAAAAAGGCCATTAATGAATGGCTATTCCATTGTTTTTAAAATGGCTCTCCAATATTGAAATTAAATCGATTTGGTCCCATCTCATATGTTTATTTTGAAAACCCGGAATTGTAAAAGAATCATTTTAATTATAAGACCGAGCCCAAATAATATTAAAATATTATTTTCACCTAACCCCTAAACCCGGGTGTTACATGTACTCAGACAACAAGTGATGCCAAAGTCCTACTCCGATGGTGCTACGATGATGCACGTCAATCTACAAACTACGAACGAAAACAACAATTTCGAACACTAAGCTAACAAAGCTCAATGGATACACTTCCACTCAACCATGCTTCATGTAAATCATAAATAAGAGCATACAGCTAAAGATGATAACTTGTCAATAACATCATATCAATAGGGTGCTACCTCTAGCCGCCTAAACACATATATCAAGAACGTAAAAAGTCTCACATAGCATTCATACGTATAATACCAACAAACCTGGAGTGAGGCCCGATTCCATTAAGCATTGGGTACACACACTCTGAGTGAGGCTCGGTTCCACTAAGTATCAAGTTCATACACTCATGCTCGGAATCTCTCATCGAGCATCTTCGAATGAGTCTCGGCCCACTAAGCATCGAGTTTATACATTTGGAAATCTTTAACCATGATGTTGCAACACTCTATTTTCACATGGGTATCTAAAATCCCACCAAACAAAGTGACTCAACCATAATAATGTGCTTACATGGCATACATTCATCATTCGATCCACCAAAAATCCTTATTAATACAACACAACAAGTCATCCAAGGTTGTAATTAAGTTATTACCCATTATGCTCGTATATGAGGTATAAATCTTAGTTTCACGATTTTACTATTTATTTTACCACTTTAGAAGCTCATCGAGACTTAGTCCTTGAATTATAGGTCCCTCGAACTCAAAACGTATTTTTCGGGCATATTGTCGAATGAGTACCGATAACCTCATACGTGTACTGATACACCCTTTAGGGTATCGATACCCATCCAAGCGTATCGACACCAAGCTTCACACTCGCAGGGGTTTAACTAGCCACCTCGTACCGATACTCAATTCGTATCGATACGCCCTCAACCGATACCCATTTTGATTACTAGAATTTGATGGAACAGGGGGTACCGATACCCCTTTCAGAAATACCAATACGCCTTTACAAATTGGCTTGATTTCAACCGTTTTTACATTGGTTACCGATACGCGTTCAACTCATATAGGTACTCGAACCTAGAGGTAAGACCTCAATTCGAACCTACAAATTATGGGAAGTGGTTTAAGTGGTTTCCTACCATTTTAAGCCATATTAACACCAATCTTTGGATTAGCCATTTTAGGAGTCTCAAGCACTCAACAATCAAATTATCAACTAAGTAATAAATCAATCAAATTCATGATTTTTAGAAACACAAGGGAGTTAGTAGTGTACTAACCTTAATTAACAACTGAAAATGAGGCTCTCACCAAGCTCCTTAAGCCTTCTTCTTCCCAAGCTCTTTGAAAGATCCCTAAACTTTTTTCACTAAATAAAAAATTGTAAATTCGGCTTACAACTTGTAAGGGGTGAAAGAATAGCTTAAACTTACAAACTAAGCTAGAAAAACGGAATTAGACTTCATTTACTCCACTTCTCACCAAACCCATACTAAACCCATGTTTTTCATTCTCCACCATAATTGATGAAATTTTACCTTGAAATATAAATCATTGCAAGCTGATAACATTTCCATCAGGAAAAAAATTCGAAAACACACTTAAAAAGATAAAGATCCAACCTTTTTCTTGTGGGTGAGGAGTTAAGAGGTGAGGATGGTTTGAAGAGAAGACAAGGGGACAAGGAGTGATTCCATTTCTTTTGTTTTTCTGCATAGGAATTAAAGAGACTCTTTTTTTTCCTCTTCAAACAATTATGAAATTATCCTATTAACCCTTCATTGTCTTCCTAACACATCTCCACACTAATAACTCAAGCCCAACGACCATAAATAAGCCCATTAAGGCTCAAGCTCTCAGTTTAAATTTGAAGCCCACATTTTAGGTTAAACCGACCCTCGGATTTGAAACTCGGGTCGTTACAAAAAGGGTGATAGTTGGCTGACCATCCGTGTAGCTTTCTCTTAAAAATATTAGTTGATTAATCCAGATCAGGCAATGTAAAAACCGGTTATATATATAGCTGTAGATGATCTTAATTTCATAAATATATTAACTTTATAAATTAATATTATCTATAATTTATATTACAAAAATAAAATATTATTCATAATATATATAATTTTTGTAAAATCTATTTATATATTATTTTATAATTACTATTCATATTATAAATATAATATTTCTATATATTAATTTAAATATATGAGTTTTAAATGTTATTTATAATATTCATAAATACTAGTTTTATAAATGTATTATTTTTATATATTAATTATATAAATATAATTTTATTATAAAATTATATAACGACATAAATTATAAAATACTGCTTATAATCTAAATAATGTTTATAAAATTAATATATATATATAATCTCCAAAAAAATAATACTTATGAATATTATAAAATACTATATATAAGATAATATATTTATATTATAAACAATCTTTTATTTTTTTAACATAAATCATAAATAATTTTTATAAAATTAATATTTATATATTCTTTATAAAAATAATATTATAGTTTTGTATTATAAATTATAAATAATATTTTATAATATTTATGTTATGAAATAAATGAAAATAAGTTCAACCGCATTTATATGTATATATATATATATTATAAATGAAGTTATAATAAGATTTTAAGTTGGCTTGGAGGTTAGGCGTCGACATTTCGTTCTAAAGGTCATTGGGAATGTAATGTTTTCTTATTTTTCTTCTAATAAAACAGACGCCGCTTTGGTTCATCACGTTGTTAACGAGTTAACAACTCAATGGTATAATTGAACCTTTTACTAAAGTTCAGTTGTATAATAGTATTATTTTTTAGTTCAATGCTATTTCGTGTAATTTACCCATTTTTAAATTTAAAGGCTTAACAGATTTTCTCCTCTCCCAATGTTTAATCTTAGCTCCGTCTATGGGCTGATCATAAGAAGAGCCTGGAGAGTCTTGGCATCCTCAAGGTTCTAGAAAATTTAAATTACAACCCTCAAATACTTTATAAGTTTTAATTAGGTTCCCTCAAATTTGTTAAAAAATTTAATTAAATCTTAACTTTTATTCTAAATGTTTCTAATTAAGTTCCACAAATTGTTAATTTTTTATTAAGTCTCCCATTTTTTGAAAGTTTAATTAGACCTTCAATTTTTTTTTTTAAAAAAAATCTCATTAAATTTTCAAAAATTATGATAAATTTCTGAAATTTTTAAAAATTTGGATTATATCTCCCAAACTATGGCACTAAAATCCAGGGGTTTATATACATTTTACTTTATTTAGTAATGATGCATGAATAATTGGTTATCCAAATAGGGAAAGGCTAAGTTATATTTATGAGAGACAAAATCTGATCCATAGAGCAATGCAATTTGCAGCAGAAGTTAGTCTTTTTCGAACTTTTCAATTAAAATGGCCATTCACATACACAAATTGGGGTGATGCATGCATGCATGCAGATTCTGTCAATAAATGCGTAAAGGTAAATATTGGCAGACAAGTAGGGTTACAATGTAGCTTTCCTTGTTAATCTAATCCCAAGAAATGGCGTCTCTGCAAATCTGCCATCGTACCATGTTTATGAGAATAGTGGAAAGAATCCAATCATTTCTTTTTCTCCTTCATCATTATCATTATCATGTATGTTTCAGACCCAAACATGTATATTACTGTTCCCTAAAAAAGAACCTACGTGTATGTCGAGCTTGTGGCATCCATTATTTGACCATGCACACATAACGTATGATTTTTGGTTCGATTAATGAATCAGATAACGAAACGTTTTAAAATTAAATTTATGACTTGAGTTTTGGTAATGTGTAGTTTTTTAGTTCATTAATAATATATAAACTTAGTAATTTAGAAGTGCAGTTGCGGAACCTTTCAAAGGCCTATAGTGGCCGTGGCCCCCACAAAAATAATATTTTTTTTATTTATACTATAGATAGCATATATGTATATATATTAATTATTTGATTTGCCCCCCCCCACCCATAAAACCAAACGTGTACCAATTACCATTCTCCCAACACTCTGACACACAAAAAGTGAAAAAAAAAACGTGTTAATTATTTGATTTGAATCATGTTAAATGTTGGTTATTAAAACAAGAGTGAATAGCAGAATAAATAAATGGGGCAAAGGGTGTAATGGGTATTTTGTTTAAATTATTTATTCTTAAAAAACAAAATTTATACTTCATTTGTTCTT
This sequence comes from Hibiscus tridactylites, assembly GCA_958450335.1. Taxonomy (NCBI): domain Eukaryota; kingdom Viridiplantae; phylum Streptophyta; class Magnoliopsida; order Malvales; family Malvaceae; genus Hibiscus; species Hibiscus tridactylites. The sequence continues at coordinate 109,085,309 of OY288267.1, read as the reverse complement.
TCAGTAAAAAAAAATTCTGCTTTGCCTTTTACAGTGCTGCTCCTAAGCCCCTTCATCTTCAAGTTCAAAGCTTTCTAACTTCTAAAAATTGACTCCATTGCAATCGAACTCAAAGGTAAATTTTTTAGATTTGTTTAATTTCAGTTCATGACTTTATGTTTATAGTTTTGTTTTGGTTGATATTTTTAATTCAATTGAAGGTAAAAATCATTTATGTTTTCAATTTAGTTCATATTTTTGTCACTTCATCTTCTTGTTTGAGTTCTAATTTTTGAATTATGATATGATATATAATTTATTTTGTGTTTCGACTTCCTCCCGGTTTATAGTTTCATCTTCACCATGAATCCATGATCCTTTGCTTTTATCCCTTTATGTTTTTAATTCAATTCTAATTTGTGTCACTTCGTCTTCTTGTTTATACAATGATAGAAAAACTAGAAACTAGAAAGATTATTGTGCAAGTAGATTAGATAATCAAGTTATGTCCAAAACATGAGAAAAACTAGAAAGAGTATTGTATGATGATTAATTTGCTGTAGAAAATTTTATTGTTAAGCATGAACATAACAAATGTGTTGATTTGAAACTAAAATCTAATTTAAAATGCTTTGGATTTATTGTAATTTTATTGCTTTCGGTCACTTTTTATCTTTTTATATTTGAACAAGTGATGAATTAATCAATAAATGTGTTTATAATTTATTGCAGCATAATGTCATTGATTTCAATAAATTAAACTATTTTTTTATGGTTATAGGTTGTGTGAACTCATGGGCAAACAAAAAAGATTGGATTCTTTTTTTCAGAAAAAAAGTGATGATAAAGAAATTAGTATGTCATCGAAAACTCCAAGGCTTGAGCATCAAAGTTGTAGCCAATCTCCCCCTAAATCTCCGATTGTTGAGGTTGAAGAAGTTAATATTCCGTTAATAGAACGTGATCCTGGGTTACGTAAACCAATGTGGGAACATCCAATCAATCAACGAGATGAAATTCGACGAGCATACTTGAGAGCAGGTCCGTATCAAATTCGTCTCTCTAGTTATCCATTTTCTGAAGAAAAACATCATAGGCGTTTTCAGTACTCTTGGTTTGCTCAATTTTCTTCATGGCTTGAGTATTCTCCAACTAAGGATGCTGCATATTGTTTACCATGTTATCTTTTTAATATGAAATCTAATGGACAACCTGGTTGGGATGCATTTATTGTTAAAGGGTTTCGAAGTTGGAAAAAAGTTAATTCTGGAAAAAATTGTGCTTTTCTTTATCATATGGGAGTTGATCCTTGTTCACCGCATAATAATGCCGTGAGATCTTGTGCGAATTTGATGAAGCAATCTGTGCATATTGATAAAGTAATTCATCGGCAAAATTCAGAAGAAATTTTGAATAACAAGGTACGAGTCAAGACTTCAATAGATGCTGTTAGATGGCTTGCATTTCAAGCATGTTCTTTTAGAGGTCATGATGAGACACCTAGTTCAAGAAATCGTGGAAATTTTCTTGAGTTGGTTGAACTTTTGGCGTCCTATAATGATGATGTTAAGAAAGTTGTTTTGGAAAATGCTCCTAAGCATGCTAAATATGTTTCTCCTTTGATTCAAAAAGAGATTTTACATGTCATTGCTAATAAAGTTCGGAACAAGATTCGTGAAGATATTGGAGATTCAAAATTTTGCATCATAGTTGATGAAGCTCGTGATGAATCCAAAAAAGAACAAATGGCCCTTGTTTTAAGATTTGTTGATAAAGGAGGCTTTATTAGAGAGCATTTTTTTGATCTTGCACATGTTAAAGATACAGCTGCGTTGACTCTTAAGAATGAAATATGTGTCATCCTAGCTCGTCATGGTCTTGATGTTCAAAATATCCGTGGTCAAGGTTACGATGGTGCTAGTAATATGCGTGGAGAGTGGAAAGGACTGCAAGCATTATTCCTTAATTATTGTCCTTCTGCTTATTATGTGCATTGCTTCGCTCATCGACTACAATTGGCTCTTGTTGCTGCATCTCGAGAGGTACATTCTGTTCATGAATTTTTTAATAATTTGAGCTTTATTATCAATTCTGCTGATGCCTCGTGCAAACGTCATGAAGAATTGCATGCTAGTCAAGAAGCTACAATTGCACACATGTTAACTACAAATGAGCTTAAAACTGGAAAAGGTGCTAATCAAATTGGCACTTTAAAACGAGCTGGAGATACTCGTTGGGGTTCACACTTTCATTCTATATGCAGCCTTATTACAATGTTTGATGCAACTTGTTTGGTGCTTGAGAATATTAAAAGAGAAGGATCCAGTTATTCTTAACGAGGAGATGCTACTAGTGCATCCAAAATGATTCATTCATTTGAATTCATTTTCATTTTGCATTTGATAAAAGAGGTCATGGGCATTACTAATATATTATGTCAAGCTTTGCAGCACAAATCTCAAGACATTGTAAATGCTATGCATTTGGTTTCAAGTACAAAGATGTTGATCCAAAATTTGAGAGATAATGGTTGGGAAAATTTGTTGAAACATGTGCTATCGTTTTGTGAAAAGAATGATTTGGATGTTCCTGATTTAAGTGCACAATATTTTGAAGGTAGGCGTCGACAACAACAAATTCAAAAAACTGTGGAACACCATTATCATTTTGACATATTCAATGAAGTGATTGATTTTCAATTGCAAGAGCTAAATACTAGGTTTAGCATTGAGGCAGTTGATCTTTTGAAACTTAGTTCTGCTTTGGATCCAAATGAAGGTTATAAGTCTTTTAATATTGGTGATATTTGCACTCTTGCTGAAAAATACTATCCTCTTGATTTTACTAGCCAAGAGAAATTGAATTTGCCGTTCCAGTTGAAGCATTTTGAGTGTGATATGCGTAATGATGTGAAATTGCAAAATTTGACGTGTTTGTCTCAACTATGTGTTGTTCTGACGGAGACAGGAAAATCAAAAGTATTTTATCTTCTTGACAGATTGATCAGGCTTATTTTAACTCTTCCAGTGTCTACATCAACTGGTGAGCGGTCATTTTCAGCTATGAAGATCATCAAAACAAGACTGCGAAACAAGATGGAAGATGAATTTCTTGCAGATAATTTGGTTATTAATATCGAAAGAGAGATTGCTGAGACATTTACTTCAGATTCAATTCTTGAGGATTTTGTTTCTTTAAAAGAACGACGTTCACAATTTATGTAATATTATTGTCGATGTATTTTGTTTTTTTAAACTTTAAGTAACATTATTATCGATGTATTTTGTTTCTTTGAATATTTTATGAATCGATGAACTTTAATGAATTGTAGTTTATATTTTATAATAAATAATTTACGTTGATATATATATTAAAATATTTTAGTTAATATATATAAGTTCATATTTTATAGATGGCCCCCCCAATAAAATATGATGAGTTCCGCCACTGTAGAAGTGTATCAAATATATTTCTTTCGTATATAATTAGATTTTTTAATGAGAATATATTTTATGCACTATCTGTGGGGAAAAAAATTCATGACAGCGGGTATAATTTAGATTTTGGGTTTAAAATTTAAGGTTTATGTTTATAAATTAAGTTTTGGAGTGTAGGATATATGGTTTAAGGTTTTACAATTAAGAATTTGAATATTAACTTTTAAAATAAAACTAAGCATGGTTGTGAGATTTTTTTCTACCAGTCAGTGCATGAAATAATAACTTATTTTTTGTCATGTTTTAAATCTCAAAGATTGATTTTCTAATGGTAATATGCATGCTCGTCTTACGGTCCATGTTCTAGGTGTGAGCCTACCACTCCCAACAATGTCATCTCCAAAGTTTGAACTCACGTCCTCTCCTTAGGAGTGCATTGTGCATTACCAATGTCATCTCAAAGAGTGATTTATTTATTTTTGCCCTCCTGATTCTCCAGGACTTTGTCTTGACTAATCCATACCGACCCGCGTCACACACCTGACTTTTGTAGGTGAATCTTCCAGCGAAAATTTTCTGTATATACAAGGTCTTGAACTCGAGAATTACTTAAGCGATACGAGGCTGCTTACACTTAGACTAATCCTATTGCTACTCAAAGAATTATATATTAGTGGTTTCTCAATTAAATCAGTACTCAGTTAATCATTGACATAAAACTCATCAAGAATTTTATAATAAATAGAGATATAGATAAATTATTTTGTACATGTTAATGAATCGTGTGAAATTAAGGGCAAAGCGAAACGAATTAAATAAAGGAACCACTTGTGCACTGGACCAACATATTAAGCAAAATATAATATTGTATGCTTTCCCACTTGCCACTTGACAGATGCCATCGAAGAAAGAGCGACAAGGGGGGATGGCTTAACATTTGGATATTTGAAGCAAAGTAAAACATTGTAGTCGTAGAGATAAAAAGTGTACAAAGGTAGATTTCACTACTTCTTATTATTATATGACTTGTAGGACCACCACACAATTCGGTGGTTTTTATTAAAAATACCCATTAAAATCTAATTTTATCAATGTGTACATATATAAACCTCACCTTAATCAAGTTGTGATTTAATGATAATATATAGAATTGTATTATATTTTATTTCATTATAATATAATATCTTATTATGATTTCTCTACAATCAACTCAAAATTTTTAATTCTTTTAGAGGATATCATAGGTATACAGAGGTCAAAATCATTAAGATATGATTTATTGTTCGACTAATCCAAATTTGGTATCATAGAAATTTATTATAAGATAACTATCTTAATTTAGTATATTTCATTTATAATATTATAATTTGAATTCTGACTTTATTAAAAAATCTAATGCTTTATCCCGTTAAACCAACTCATAATCTATATATAATATAATATTTATTTAGGATAGGATTAGCTATATGACTATGATTTCAAGATGAAAAGTTCCTTATGGACAAGGCATGTGTTTTGAAAATAACCCAGTGTTATATATAATAAAAAAAATGGGAAAAAAAGTCAGCCTCTAAAATAACTCGATTAATTTAAAGAGTATTCGAACAGGTGGCTTCAACAGAAAAAGTCATCCATTTTGATATTCATTATAAAATGCATAATTATTAAGAATAATATCTAATATTATAAAATGAAGAAAATGTTATTATTTTGATCTCAACATAATTAAGCATAAAATAGTCAAAACCTCTACAATTTGGTAATTGACTTTGACAACTCAACTCTTTCTTGGTTTAATGCCACATGTCTTGCTACAACTCATTGTGTGTATGCTGGTTATCATTTGTGGACTTCTAAAACAAACGAAGACAGAGCATTCAGCTAAGACAAAAATTTGAGAATATAAAATACTAATAAAATGTGAAAAAAATACAACACCGATCTCCTTGGAATTTATATTAAATTCGTTTGTTTTTTCATTTTCATGTCTTGGCTGCTTAGGGTGACTAATGGAGAGCTATTTAATATTTGTTATGACTTTTGAGTTCATGTAAACCACAATGCATGTGGCATTGTAGATGGAATCATACACATAGGCATTCCCAACTAGTTATTGGTGTAGTTGTAAATAATTTGTGTTCTTAAATATTATTTATTTATTTATTTATTTATATTTCGAGTTTAGATTTAGACAACAATAAACATAAGATTTGTTATTGTTTTTGATGATTCGAGATAGAGTTGTAAATGAACCAACGTTCAACGAATCGTTTGGTGGTAAGTTCATTTATGTTTGTTTATTTATTAAACGAACGAACATGAACAAGATTTTTTGTTCATTTAATTAAATGAACGAACACGAACAAAGGGCTCATTTGTTCATTTATGTTCGTGAATGTTCGGTAATCTGTTCATTTATGTTTATTTGTTTAAATTTATTCACATATATTCATTTATATTTATTTTTTTCATAACAAAAGTATGTATTTTTAAAAAAATAAATTTATTCACATATGTTCGTTTAAATTTATTCACATATGTCCTTTTGTGTTTGTCCGTTTGTGTTCGTTTAAGTTCGTTTATCATTTTAACGAACGAACATGAACAAACACGAATAAGCTACATTCCTTAACAAACGAACACAAACAATAAATTATGTTCGTTTAATTGTTCGTGTTCGTTTAGTTGTTCGGTTAAAATTAAACGAAGGAACATGAACATACCCTCATTCGTATTCGTCCAGTTCGTTTATATGCCTAATTCGAACTCAAGGGTTTTACGAATAATGGGTAATTTAGATATTGTTCTTTTACAATTTCCATTTAAAGAATATTTCAATTTTTTTACATATTAGTAAGAAAAAGAAACTTCAATAATGCAATACTGATTATCTTGGATGGAATCATATTTTAGCCTGAAATAAGAATCTCATTTTCTTATCGCCTATCTACATTAATCTATTGTTACGAAATAAGAGTGGAAAAATCTTAAACCGAAAAAATCACGAACAAATGACAAGAAATTCACTAACATATCGAAAAACACAAGATGAATGTGAATTTGACTTGTTCGACTTAACCCTAAAGATTATGTTCAATATATTTATAAGACATATTACATGGTTACAAAGAAAATTTGAATAACAAAAAGCTTACTTTAACAAAGTTTCTTACCTTTACTTAATATTTATCACATAAGTACATGTGTGTGCAAACTCTGCCTAATGTTGAGTGACGTTGGTGGTAGGGGCGGAGCCATAAATTTATTTAAGGGGTGTCATTTTCTTAACAGTACTTAAAAAGAGCTAATTATTTATAAAAGAGTGTCATTTTATTTAAAAAGGGGTGTCATTTCATTTATAAAATAGGTGTCATCTATATATATTTTTAATTTTTTATATAAAATTATCCCTGTTTAGCAATTAGCGGATTATATTAGCTGATAGCTAATAGCGGATTACATTAGCTGATAGCTAATAGCGGATTACATTAGCTGATAGCTGATTACATTAGCTGATTTGACTAGCGAATTGTATTAGCTGATTGTATAAAAGTGTTTGGTAAAATTAACTGATAGTTGATAGCTGTTTGATTATTTAAACAAGCAAAATGACATATAAGGACATGATTATATTAAATACTTGTTTGAATAATTTATCAGTTATGAATATTTTGTATCTAATAAATATTAGTTAGATTTGTAAAAATTATTTTTAATATAAATTTTCTAAACATATTTGAAAGATTTATATATTAATTTATTATTTATATAGTTATTAAAAAAATTATATGCACATATAAATATGTGATAATAAAAAAATATAATTAACTTACAAATGTCACCATATAAATTAGTAGTAACAACAAATAAGTCCAATATTTAATATGTTATTATTTATATTAAAAAATGGTATTATTTAATTTAGGTTATTTGGAGATTTTTGGTAATTGTTATGGCTAAAAGAGTTATTACAACTCTAATATCAAACCTCTAATCTCAAAAAGCTCATATTAGGAGCTTTTTCAAAATTAGCTTTTTCACCCCAATCCGCTCGTTCAATCCGCTATTTACCAAACATCAATATTAGCGGATTTGACTAGTCAAACCTCTAATTATACCTCAAACCTCTAATTTTTGCCCAAACCACTATTTACCAAACAGGGCCATAGTAAAAATTTTCTCAAAAAATTTTGGGGTGTCATGAGACACCCCATTCACCAACGTGCCTCCGCCCATGGTTGGTGGACTATGGTCTCGAGCCTTGGACCCAAGGGATTCCGCATCCACCGTAGATTCTCATTGTTCTTCTAAATTTAATTCTTCATTAGGCAGGTCACACCATAAATTTTTTCTTTTGGATTGGATCAAAAATAGTATTCGGATCACAATCTGATTTATGATTGATGATTCAAATATGGGCATGGAGCCTATAAAGAGAGCATAATTTTATGAGTGATCATTCAAAAATGGTGTGATTTTGGAGTGATAACAAAAACTATAACTGACCAAATTTGATCATTCAAATATGGTGTGATTCGAGAAGTGAACGAGGTTTTCATTGAAACAGTAGGGGATGATTTGGTTTGTAAAATACTAATTAAATGCAAAGGCTTTGACTCACCAAAATCCCACCCCATATTTATTAAACTCCAAACGTTATTAGCGTCCCTCTCCCGGCATTAGCTTTGAAATCAAATTCGGTAATGCCATTATTCGTAATCAATACGGTGAAGAATTATTTGTCTCAACGACTTCTCTCGATGGAAAAGAGAATCGTGATTATCTTAGAAGGTTCGGTTTAAGTAACTTTGTTTGTAAGACGTGTGTCTTATGAAAGAGTTAAGAAAAAGTATGGTCAAATACTATCTTGCAATTTTATTAAAAAATATTATCTTATAATCATTTTAAGACATTTAAAAAGTATGATCAAATACTATCTTGTAAATATTATCTTACGAAAGAGTTAATAAATTTTATGATTGATCATTCAAATATGGGCATGGAGCCTCCAAATTTATTCGGTTTATTTAATTTGATTCGACTCGAAAAAATTTAACTGAAGTTTGAATTATAAAATAAAACACGAATAACTATGCAACTTTAATTATATTTTTTAAAAATAAATTTCCTCTTTTTTCAACTTAGTCTCTCGACTTTGTATTATGTTTCAATTGAATCCTCTGACTTTAACTCTTTACAAATTCTTTCTTTCTTTCCATCCATTTCTAGACTCCTTTATATTTTCATCAATATTTTCCCCTCAAACCCCCTCCTTTTAAAATATTATATTATAAATATATTATATAATTTTAGATGATATTTCATTTATTAAACAACATTATAAATCTTACCCACATTTGTGAAAATTTTGAAGAAACATATATGTATATCGTATATGGTTATAAAAAATCGTTTAAATTTGGAGCCAATCACTACCATAAATTTTATAAATATTTACAATTAAATTTAAACAAAAACTCGAACAACTCAATTCGAAAATTTTAAATAAAGTTTGAATGATAATGTAAGACTTATTAACTTGTCTAACTCAATTTTAAGAGTGGACAAGTGCTTATCCTAGAATCTAAAATTTCTTCTATTAGCTATCAATTTTATTGATTGTACACATTTTAAAATTTGATTTTTTTTATATTTGTTATTTATTTTATTAATTGTACTTGTCTTAAGATTTTTAAATCTACATATAATATATATACTCACTCTCAAAATCTTTTTTAGACAAGCCACTAATGCATATGAAAATATTATAGCAAATATGTTGGGAGTGGGTTTGGCATAATAAGATTTGGAGGCTTTATAGCAAATATAAGGTAGAATATGTTAACAGAAAAAGTGAGAGAGCTTAGTTAAATTAAATTAAATTAAATTAAAAATCCCCTTTTGTCTTGCTTAAGGGACGTTTTCATGTCTTAGATGCGAGTTAAAAAGCCAATTAATTTAATTAAAAAAAAAATCCATTTTGCAGTAATCAAAGTCTCACGCGCTCTGCTTGGCATTCCGCATGAGTGTTGGCACGTGCCGGCTGTGTTTATGGGTAAATGTGAGCCCCAACCCTAAACTCGAAAAGACGAATGAGCTGGAGGGAGATTCCGCGTGTGGGGGAGCATTCAAGCTGTATTTGAAAGCCCCCTTCCCCTCCCCTTCCTCCCTGTTTACCCGACCCGACCCGACCCCCCCTCCCTATATATATCCCATGCTGCTTCACTTGTTTCCTTCACACAACTCCTTCACCACTCAGCTACTTTTCACCATTAAAATTCCATGGCTTTCCACTTCCTCCTCCTCCCCTTGTTCGCCACCGTCCTCTTCCTCTTCCTCTTCCGCCGTTTACTTAAATTCTTGAATTCCAAGAACCGCCAATTGCCCCTCCCACCGGGCACCATGGGTTGGCCCTACATCGGCGAAACCTTCCAGCTCTACTCCCAGAACCCAAATGTCTTCTTTGCTTCCAAGCAAAAGAGGTGCTTCATCTCTCTCTTCACATGTTTTCTTTTCTGCTCTAATGTAATGCTGATGGCTGATGGCTGATGCATGCTTCTTCTTGCTTTTAGGTATGGCTCCGTATTCAAGACCCATATACTCGGGTGTCCCTGCGTCATGATTTCCAGCCCCGAAGCGGCTAAGTTCGTGCTCGTCACCAAATCTCATCTGTTCAAGCCCACCTTCCCCGCCAGCAAAGAGCGGATGTTAGGCAAACAAGCCATTTTCTTCAGCCAAGGACAGTACCATGCCCAATTGAGGAAGCTTGTCCTCCGCGCCTTCATGCCCGAAGCCATCAAAACCATCATCTCCAACATCGAATCCATTGCCAAGGACTCCCTCCAGTCTTTGGAAGGGAGGCTGATTACCACTTTCCAAGAAATGAAAACAGTAAGCACTAAGCAAAGCATTTCCCAAAAAACAGGGGTGTTCCTTCTCCTCTGTTTCGTTTCCCCTGTTTGAAAACAAGTGCCGTCCTTATTGATTATGTCGAATATGGAATTTTGCAGTACACGTTCAATGTCGCGTTGCTATCGATATTCGGAGAGGATGAAGTGCTGTACAGAGAAGATCTCAAGAGATGCTACTACATTCTAGAGAAAGGGTATAACTCGATGCCCATTAACGTCCCCGGTACACTCTTCAACAAGTCGATGAAAGCGAGGAAAGAGCTTGCTCAGATCCTGGCCAAAATCATATCAACCAGGAGGCAAACCAAGCAGGACTGCAATGACTTGTTGGGGTCTTTCATGGGTGATAAAGAAGGCCTCACCGATGAACAAATCGCCGACAACATTATCGGCGTAATCTTCGCCGCTCGTGACACCACCGCCAGCGTACTCACATGGATCATTAAGTACCTCGGTGAAAACCCCAGCGTTCTTAAAGCTGTCACGGTAAGATTATCATAATATATATGCATTGCTCCTATAGTATATCCATTAGTACACACCAAAGTGACTTGGTTGTATGTGGGTATACAGGATGAACAAGAGGCTATAATACGAGAGAAAGAGAAATGCGGCCAGGAACAAAGCCTGAGCTGGGCCGATACTAAGATGATGCCGATTACTTCAAGGGTGATTCAGGAGACACTTAGGGTTGCTTCGATTTTATCGTTTACCTTCAGGGAAGCAGTGGCGGATGTTGAATATGAAGGTGCGTTACACCAGCTGCTGCTGCTACTACTACTACCTTGCCCTTGCCTAATTGTTAATTTGTTAGTGACTAGTGTAGTTTTATCTTATTGTTCTGGTGCTAATAGCCTGATCACTTGATTTCTTCTTCTTGTAAAATATCAGGTTATCTTATACCAAAAGGATGGAAAGTTTTACCACTTTTTAGAAACATTCATCACAGCCCAGAAATCTTCCCGGATCCTGAAAAGTTTGATCCCTCAAGATTTGAGGTAAACTTTACAGACTTTTGTTGTTGTTTTTTTCTCTTTTAAAGGTTTACCCTTGGTAGTCGTACATGCAATATACTACTGTAGTTGTCAATCACCTAAAGCATACATTTGCTCAATGATTGAACAGGTTGTTCCAAAACCCAATACATTCATGCCATTTGGCAATGGAACCCATTCATGTCCGGGGAATGAGCTAGCCAAGCTGGAAATCCTGGTCTTTCTCCATCACCTGACCACAAAGTACAGGTAAATTGCCTTGAAATCTTTTCTGTTTTATGCTTTGCCTGTTTCTATTAATAGGAAAAAAACATGACCATCTTTTCTGACATGAATATATTATGGGATTTTGCAGGTGGTCTGTGGTGGGTACAAATAGTGGGATTCAATATGGTCCTTTTGCTCTGCCCCAGAATGGTTTGCCCCTCAGATTAATCAGAAAATCATAGGCACTGAACTGAAGTGTTCTCTCAGTTTTAGATGTAATGATCAGACAAGGCTTATAAATACAAAAATGAAGCTAAAGATTGAATGGTTATGAAACAAAGAATGCAAAGGCAAAGGCAGTTCCAGGAGAAAACTTGAGATTATAAACACAACAAAGGAGGAAGTCCACCCCAACTGTACAGAAGAGAAGGGTCTCATCTCAGAACACAACAAAAAGGAAGAGAAAATTTCTGTTTATTCTTTTTTTCAACTCATAGAAAAGAAGAACAAAGATTGGAAAGAAAGGGAGTGTGTTTTGTAATTTTATTAATTTAAATGAAGTCCGCAAGGCAAAAAGATGAATGAAAAGTTGGTACTTCTGTTTAATTGAGCTGAAGAATGGCTTCAAATTCCATTCCATAGGCCTGCATGCCCTGTATTTCTCTCTCTCTTCCAAATCATCCATTTATTAATTTCATAGTTTATGCCTTGCATCACTCTTTATGTTTGATATCAACTAGACAGCTAACCTGCTCCTTCCTAATGCTACCTGCTAGCTGCTAACTATTAACTATTGCATTCAACCTAATTTCCAGCTCTTTCATTTCTTTTAATTCCTTACCTAGCTACTTGTTTATTTGGAACAGCTATTATTTTTCTAAAATATTATAATTTAGCCCTCTTTACATTTTTTCTATTTAATCTTAATCTTTTCTTTTAATTATATCACCATATTTTTTAAGGAAAATTCTTTATACAAAGTTTACACAAGCCTTTCAATTTTAGGGTTTAGATATTTAAGTTGTGGTTTAAAGTTTAGGGGTTTAGGTTGTATGACGTAGAATATAAGGTTTATGGTTAGAGTTTAGGGTTTGGGGGTTTAAGGCTTATGTTTTAGGGTGTTAGGGCTAGAGATTTAGGTTTTAGATTTTATAGCTTAAATATGAAGGGCCGTGTAAATTTTCTTTACACATCTTGTGTATCAAAATATAACCATTTTTAAAAAAAACAAGAGTTGAATTTCATTAAAGAGAGAAAAAGGTATAACAAAACACCCCAAACAAAGAGAAACTTGAGGGATATGTCCGCCGAGAACTTATACAGAAAGAAAGAAATAACATGAAATTTCAAAGGGTGTGAAGAAAAAACAAAACCTTCTCTTGAACGTAACCTTCGTTTTTCTTAGAAACCCAACAATCATTATCAAAATCTACTTTTTTCTATCCGACTAGATACTTATGTAGTGATCTAGGAGCACGACCGACTCATAGGGGGAGCAGAGTGAGGGACCGTTCAGGGCCCCCAATTAGTCTAGGGCCCCTAAAAATAATTATTTTTTTTAAAATTTATTTAATAAATTAAAAAAATTAATTAATTAATCTAACAATAAAAAATAATTGCCAACAATCAATTGGTCTAGTGAGATGAGGCACTAGATCCCTTAGGCAAGGTTAGAGGTTCGAACATGACGTTGTGAATAGAACAAATTGGGTTGGAAGAGTCACACTTATGATGGTCTCTACAATACCCGATCTGAATTAATCAATCATTGGGTTGGATACTTGATACCGATGGTTACACAAAAACAAAATAAAAATAATTCTCTTTTCTAAATCTCAAATTTTATTTTATTTTCCAAAATTTAATTATCTCTATGCTTTTCTCCAATCTAACATAAAAAATGATGCAATATTCTTCAATTTTTTTTACTTATTGTCAAAATCAAACTTCATATTACACTCATTTACCCACAATTCAATTCCTTCAATTTTTCTTAACAGAACAATGCCTTTGACAAAGTTTAATTATATTTTTATGGTTTATTAATAAAATATTAAATTAATTGATCAAAATAACGGAATATGCTTTCGTTCTATAAGAGTTCATTTTTGAGTTTTCATACAGGACCCCTAAAATATCTGAGACGGCCCTGTGTAGGAGAGGTGATGAACATAATCAATCTTGCATATGCTCCACTAATAGTTCTGGTTACGTCGCCACAAAAGGTGATGAACATGCGCTATGATCACAGCTACACGAACGCAAAGCTACCACAAATGATGTAGATAAAAATTGTGCCACAAGACAAAAAAATCGTGCCATAAAACAGAGAAAATTATGTCATAAAGGCATACAAAACAAACACATAAAAATATGTGAAAAAGGAGGAATCCAAGACAAATATACTTTTTATTAAGAACAAAAAAACTAAAATAAAAAATATTACTAGTGGTCGACAACCAACACAAGACTAGCAACGGAAAAAGAAAAATAGAAACTAAGAAGAACGGTGATACATGACTACCATCTTTTAAAATAAAATCGAATCTTTACTTTTAAAGAAAATAATAGATATAGGTTCGCATGACAATACATGACACTTCGTTCCATTTTCTTATAATTTTCAATTTTTATATTTTTAAAGTTATTTATGAACAAATAAATCAATATTAAGTACACGTGAACTATAACGAGAGCGGGCATATTAGCAACATTAAAACTCCATCTCTGTTTGATTTAACCATTATTTTCAAAATTGGAGGGTTTAAGAATGAAAATGGAGAAATTTGAAGGGATTCGTGTACGTGCATGCATTGCATGGATTGGGAAGTACATCAAAACCCATGGAGTCAAATTGTAGAATGTGGTTGTTAATGCCTAATGGTACAATTACGAGTCTCGTGGAAGATATAGTAAAATCAAAAATATTAAAAAGGGTATAATTTCTGCACTCAAACTTTGTATTAGTTCCTTCATTGCGGAAGAGTAGGGCAAATCAAATTGTTGGAGGGAAATTAACAATATCACAAAAGTCAACTTGGGTATTGTTATTGCAAGAATGGCAACAGCTAGCTAGCTCCTCCTTTTCGCAACTTGAGAATGAAAATCTCAGACAAAACTTCTGACCTTGGGATCTCCGTTTCTCGTGTCATGAATTAAGATTATTATCATTATTCAATAATTCTCATTAAGTCAACCCAAATTAGGTTAAGTATATTCATGTCATGACCTGACTTGACTAGGAGTGTAAACGAGCCGAATCAAGTTTGAATAGTGCTGAGCTCGACTCAGTTAGTTAAAAATTCAAGCCGAGTTCGAGTCTGAGTAATTTTTAACAAGCCCGAATAATTTGAGCTTGGCTCGGCTTGGCTCCAGGGGCAGAACTAAAAATTTATAAAGGAGGGAATCATTATGAGATTAAAAATTTTGAGAGAGCATAATAAGATTTTAAATAGATTGAAGGGATTATAGATCTAATTTTACCCTTTTTTCTGAAAAACTATTATATTACCATCGGAGAAAAAAAGTTGACAGGGGCCCACGCCCCCAAACCCTCCCCTATGTTCCGCCTATGCTCAGCTCGTTAAGAACTCGATTCGAGTTCGAGCTTGAGTCGAGTTAATCGAGTCGGACTCAAGTAGCTCGCGATTTGTTCCGTCTCATTTAAAGCCCTATTAGGGGGAAAAAACTTTGATACACAAATTGTGTAAACAAGTTGACACAAGCTTGTTAATTCTAGGGTTAGGGCTTAGAGGTTTAGGTTGTTGGGTTTAGAATTTAGGATTTAGATTTTTATGGTTAAGGGTTTATGTTTTAGGATTTTAGGTTTAAGAATTTAGATTTTAAATTTAAAAAATAAAATTTTTTTAGTATATTATATTTTCGAGAAGCTCACGAGCTTTTCGAGTCGGGTATCGAGTAGCTCGACTCGGCTCGTTAAGAACTCGAACCGTGTTCAAGCTCGAATCGAATACAATTGAGTCGAGTATTAACTGAGCTTTGACTGAGTCAAGTCCGAATATCTCGCGATCTGTCTCGTCTCATTTACGCCTTATACCTTGCTGACCGCCCCATAATCAATGAGTTGGTTTCATAAGGGAAATTTGGTTAATGAGTTGGTTTCATAAGGGAAATTTGGTTAAGCTTGAGCAAAAACGAGGGGCTTTGTTTTCTTACAATTACAAATAAAGCACACACACGTGTGTATATAAATAGAATTAAACAGCATAAGTTGGATTAATAATCAAAGTATATTGAGTTAAACTGAAATAAATTTAGAAACAACTTATAATTAAAATTAGAATAATATTTAAGAATAACCCATACATTAGTTTACACGGATGAAAATTGAAACAAAATATAAAGTAAAGCATTAGGAAGGTTAAATATATATATGTATAAAGCAATACTACTAAGTACAGTTACTATAATTATGAAAATAAAATACAACTAGGTATGCAAATTGAAAAAGGTTTGGAATAAATAATGATAACCGGACTAATAAGTACATTTACTATAATTATAATTCTAATTTTCATTAAATTATTTAAATACATAATTGTAAAATTAAAATTGTATTATAAGAAATTATAGGAGGTTATCAAAGCTTTTAAATTTATCTCTTTTTGTGAGAGTTTATGTAGTGGCACATTTATCTTTGTTCTTTATATTTTTTTGTTTTGAATTTTTTAAGGTTTTTATAAGAAGGATCGGCGAATCTCTCTATTGCCGATGGGAAAGAGAAAAGCCTGGAGTTTGGACGAATTTGGTTGGTTCTTTCCTAACAGCCTTTAGCCCAAACGTTTTCTTATGACACCAAACAAACTAAGCCTAATGCATATATATCTATACCTATATTTAAGCAAACTAATAAAGATTATATATTTAACTATTAATTTAATTTCAAATGAACTCTTTTAAGTTTAAAGCATATATGTTCAAATCTATATAATTTAATTATTAATTACATTTATACCTATATCTATATTTTAAAGTACATATATTATCATGATTTAAAGGATGGAAACATTAATTCTACATCCAAACGAAAATAAAATATAATCCAATCGCGTCATTTAAAAAGAGGATAATTTACGTCAATAACTTTTAGAGTAGTGGTTAAAACTCTCAGTTGACATCTTTTTCTCTCCCTTTAATTCTAGGTGCAAAATCCACCAAGAGCAAATTCTCTCTTCCCGCTCTCACTAGGTAGAAATTGCTCAAAAAAAAAAAAGAGAGGATAATTTACAGGTGACAATATATTTAACAAACATACCAACAAAACTTAATATACCACTTCTTATTTATACAGAAGTATCTTTATTTGTTATCACAACAAAGACTCAACATCATACAATGCAAAACCCCGTTTTTTGGATTGAGCCCAGCCATATAAAATGCCTTCCACTTGGAACAACAATTATATAAAAAAGAAAACCCCCTTACTCTCCCACAATCACTGATCCCTACCTCACTCTTAAACCTCATTCGAGGTCGCTGACCGCTGCCTCTGCATATCAGCTCAAGGTATCTCATTGCTCATATGGTTCACCTAGCTGCTGTATCGAAGGAAACCATACTGAAACTGCATTGCTGTCAACTGAAGTCAATCCTTCCAAGTATACTTCACCCGAGTAGATCTTTAAACAAGATTGGATTCAGACTCGATGGAGTCACACCCATCTGCCTCACCAGTGCATCCTTTTGCAATGAATCTTTGAGGTTGGGGCCCTTACTACTTTGTGCTACCTGCGTCCTTGTAGTACCACCAAGCATATTTGTCACTGGTGGATTTGATAAGCCAGATAAAATATCACTGTCATCTTTATTGTGTACGCCAGCAGGTGTTTCTGTATACAATCCTATTATATCAGGTGATTTTGTAGCAGCAGCAGTCGAGCCATGATTCTCGGCCGAAGCAACTTGAGTTGTTGGTTCAAGAAGATCCTCCAATTCTTTAAATGGATCTACTGAAGGAGCATTACTTTGGACAGTTGGTTCCCCAAAATCAAGTAAGTCCGGAGGTTGTTGAAAGGGAACTTTCTTTTCTGATGCAACTTCCATGCTAGACTTTGGCACATGAGACTTCTCCACCATGTGGCTGCTTGACTTCGAGATCTTATGACCGGTAGCTGGCTTCTTTTCTGTTTTCGATGAACCTCCAAACAGTGAAGCAGCAAGTTTCTGCTTTTCTGGATTAATTTCAACCTGTTGTTTCCTAGAATCATAGGTCTCACGAGTTCTTGAATTTGAAGTATTTGATCCATCAACTTGTGTGGCACCGTTAACTGTTTTCTGGGATGTGGAACTTGAGGTAGATGTTGCAGGAGAGTGTGTTTGCCTACCCCATTTCTTTTGGACTCCATCTAATCGTAGTTTGAGCTCTGTCGATCCTGCATCTGATGATGCAGATGACACAGTAGTAGTAGGGTAGCTCTCCCTAACATACATTGGCTCAGGCACTGGAACAAGCTCAGTTGAGGCAAGTGAGGCTGGAGGAATCTTTGATTGCACTGTCTGCTTCGGAAGCTCATATGCCTCAAACCTGAGCCCATGTGATGAAGCTTCATGGTGATCTTGATTCCTAAATTTGCTAATATTTAGCATTCCGGAGCGTTCACTCTCAGGAATATACGGCTGAGCACCTTTTTCTATTGAATCTTGGATATAACCATTAAGGAATGAAAGGGCCTTGTCAACCTGCAAGGGAGGACTAATGATGATGTACTCTTGCATGAAAAGAAGTATAAATTTAGCAAACAGTATTCCACCAAGATGCAGTGGACAGAATAAACAAGGAACTAAAATGACAAGTAGCCCTAGTATTTATGCAATAATCTTAACCTGTAACGTAATGGGCCATGGCTTTTGTATAAATGTAGGGATTTAAACATCAATCAGTTAATCTAGCACAGATACATTCACAATCTTGTGGAGATTCAGTTTTGGGCATGTTTGGAAAGAAATATCCAGCATGCTTATAGGTCAATTCAATGCAGAAGCAGAAGACAGATGCAGGAAGCAATGGCATTACTCTTTCCTCAAGGTAAAATTTAAGAATAAAAGTAGCACCTCATATTTGAGAAAGCAAGGAGAGATGTTGGTTACTGTAAACTAAGGCGCAGATGTCAGAGCATTTAAAAGAACATCAATCATAAGTTTAAGTCCTAGACACTTCATAAAACTGAAATATATGTCATGGAAGCTTCAATGTAGACATAAGACTTCCAGAGATTTTGGAGCTCAAACTATAAAGAAATAGATGTTAAAAAACAGGGCACACAAGTTTTAAAGCTCATAAAATGAGTATCTGTACATAAAATCCAAATTAAAAATTACCTCAATATCTTCACAAC
Organism: Hibiscus tridactylites; assembly: GCA_958450335.1. Classification (NCBI taxonomy): domain Eukaryota; kingdom Viridiplantae; phylum Streptophyta; class Magnoliopsida; order Malvales; family Malvaceae; genus Hibiscus; species Hibiscus tridactylites. Next base: position 109,066,425 of record OY288267.1, on the reverse strand, counting down.
TTGCATCTGATGGCATAATACTCTCAACGGCAAGAGCATCAAGGCCAATTACGGCTTGCAGTTCATAGGCACGTTGCTGCAGATCTGTCGAGTGAGAAGCCAAAAATTCTTCCATTAAAGACTGACACTGCATCAACAGAGAAAAGAACAATCAGTCCACAAATTTTGTTAGATTGCATGGGCTGAAAAATTAAGCACGGAAGTATTAGATATGCTGGTCTTCATCCCAAATATTTGTTGGAATCCCTTAAATTAAGCAGATTTTCTACCTTAGTTCTAGGAATTTCCTTGTACTATTAGCTATAATCTAATTACTAATTTTTAGGGATAGGCTAATTTCTAGAGATTATTTCCTTTTTATTTTTTTCTGCTATTCTTTAAAAGGTTGTATTCAGATTAGAAGAAATAAGAATTATTCTTCTTCCTAAACTTGTTCATGGCATCAGAGCATTAGGAATCCAGTTGATCCTGCTCTTCCTTTTTTTTTCTTGTTCTGGTTTCTCTGGGTGAAACCCTTCTCCCATGGGTGACACCGAAAATTCCTCTGAGACTCAGATCTCACAAATAACTCAAAATCACAACCAATGAATCTCTCAAGGTGACCTTAACTCTTCTCTTATAATCACAAATCATCGATTAGATGGAAAAAATTTCCTGCAATGGTCACAATCTGTTCTTATGGTTCTTCGTGGCCGAGGAGAAATTGGGTACATTAATGGAGAAATTCCTCGACCAGCATCAACAGACTCTAGTTATGCAACTTGGGAGCTTAACAACTCAATGGTTATGGCTTGGCTTATAAATTCGATGGAAGGTCATATAAGCCGAACGTATCTTTTTTTCAAAACTGCCAAAGAAATGTGGGATGCAATCAAGGAGAATTACTCGGATCTTGGAAATGCTTCCCAAGTATTCGAGATCAAATTAAAGTTGAAAGATATTCGACAAGGAACACTTGATGTCACTCAATATTACAACAACCTAAAGATCTTATGGCAGGAGTTAGACATGTATTATGAAGCTGATTGGGGCGAGGGCTCGAAACACACCAAGTTCATGGATCATCTTAACAAAGAGCGTCTCTATGAGTTCCTAGCAGGACAAAATCGTGATCTTGATGAGGTCCGAGGACGAATACTAGGCAGAACCACACTGCCAACCATAGGAGAAGCATTTGCTGAAGTAAGGAGGGAAGAGAAACGGCGTCTTATTATGTTGGGAGACACAAGAGAACTGAAACCATTGTCCACAGCTGGTCATCGTCCCCCCGAAAACTCTGCCCTTATTTCAAGAGGCCCACAATCTCAAAGGTTCAAGGCTGGAAGTGATTTTGGTTCAAATAGGCCATGGTGTAGCCACTGCAACCGGGCTGGGCATACCAAGGAGAAATGCTTCAAACTCCATGGCTATCCTGGAAAAAACCAGAAAGAAAACAAGGCAGCAATGATATCTACTACTGAAGAAGATGCTCAAGATGTTCGGCTAACCAAAACTCAACTTGAGGCTCTTCATAAACTACTTGGGACTCCTACAGCCAGTGGGTCATTAGCTATTCAAGGTACTGCCTTAAATACTACACATGAACCTATCAAAACTTCCTGGATACTAGACTCGGGTGCATCCGACCACATGACAAGTAATCTAAGTTTGTTTCACACCTATTCACCTTGTCATGATCACTCTCGGATTCGCATAGCTGATGGATCTTACTCACCGATGGCTGGAATGGGGACAATTAAACTTACTGAAAACTTTTCCCTTGATAAAGTTTTACATGTTCCAAATCTTTCCTGTAATTTACTCTCAATTAGCAAGCTTACCAAGGATGAAAAAGTACTTTGCTGAATTTTCTGCTTTCGGTTGTGTGGTTCAGGAACAGGAATCGGGGAAGATGATTGGCACTGCTAAAGTTGATGATGGCTTATATGTTTGGAACAAAAACAGTCCACAAGAAGGGATGGCCTTATCTACATCAAAAGAAGATTCTATCATGCTATGGCACCGTAGACTAGGACACCCGAATTTCATGTACATGAAGAAACTGTTTCCTCTACTATTTCTAAATAAGAAAATAAGTTCCTTGAACTGTGAAGTTTGCCAACTATCTAAACATACTCGTGTTCCTTATCCTTTGAAACCTTATGTTCAATCTCAACCTTTCTCTTTAATCCACTGTGATCTATGGGGAGCCAGTCGAGTAAAAAACATCACAGGGGCTAGGTGGTTCATAACTTTCATTGATGACCACACTAGAGTTTGTTGGGTCTATCTCCTCAAAGAAAAATCTGAAGTTTCTAGAGTCTTCCAAAATTTTCATTCAATGATTCGAACCCAGTTCAATTCCAATATTCACACCCTTAGAACTGATAATGGGAGAGAGTACTTTAATTCTATCCTAAGTCCTTATCTTTCTAAGCAAGGAATCATACATCAAAGTTCTTGTCCTGACACCCCTCAACAAAACGGGGTTTCCGAGAGGAAAAACAGACATCTTGTAGCAGTGGCTCGTGCCCTCATGTTCACTATGGATGTACCAAAGTATTTATGGGGAGAAGCTATCCTTACTGCTTGTTATCTTATAAACCGACTCCCATCAAAGGTATTAAACTTTCAAACACCTTTACATACTCTTCAAAAAAATTTCCCCTTGTTTCGTGTTCCTAATCTCCCAACAAAAACATTTGGTTGCAAAGCGTTTGTCCACAACCATCAACCTAACCGATCTAAACTTGATCCTAGAGCCCACACTTGTGTCTTTATTGGTTACTCACCTACACAAAAAGGGTACAAGTGCTACTCTCCAACCTTACACCGGATGTTTGTGTCCCTTGATGTTACTTTCTTCGAAAACGAGCCATATTTTTCAGCCTTCATCTTCAGGGGGAGACACTTAGTGAAGATGAGACCTTGAACAATCTTCTCATTTTACCTCAAGACTCTATCAGCCCTACCACCACTACAAAACCTGCTGAAAATCCTACAGCCACTGTAATTCCTGTTATCAGCCCTACCACCACTACAAAACCTGCTGAAAATCCTACAACCACTGTAATTCCTGTTTTGGACCCTATTTTTCCTATCTCCACAGTGCAGCAACAAGAAACAAGGGTGATTAACCATACTAATGAAGAAAAACAGCCCTTTCATTCTGAAAAACAACAAGAAAAAACTCAAGGGCTTCGTGTATACTCTCGGAGACATCAGCTGCCTGAGACTGAAACAGCAGTGCCAATGCCATCTTTACCCGAGGACTGTCCTGGGGAAGAAGTCTCACCTCCTTCACCTTCCATCTATCTTCCAATTGCAGTAAGAAAAGGCACTAGGAGCTGCACTCAACATCCCATTTCTCGGTTTGTATCCTATGGAAACTTGTCTAAATCCCACAATGCCTTTATTTCTAATGTTGACTCTGTAGAAACTCCAAAGAACATAGAAGAGGCTCTTAAGTCAACGAAATGGAGGCAAGCTGTGTTGGAAGAAATAAAGGCTCTTGAAGACAATGGAACTTGGGAAATATCTAAATTACCTACTGGGAAGAAGACCGTGGGTTGTAAGTGGATTTTCACCACAAAATTTAAACCAGATGGGAGCATTGATCGATACAAGGCTCGACTTGTGGCCAGGGGTTTCACTCAAACATATGGGTTGGACTACGAGGAAACATTTGCACTGGTGGCCAAACTAAATACTATTCGAGTGCTTCTCTCAATTGCTGTCAACTTAGAATGGCCTTTGATCCAATTGGATGTAAAGAACGCTTTTCTCAATGGAGAATTAAACGAAGAAGTCTACATGGATTTTCCGCCTGGATTCGAAGGAAGCAAGGGCCAAGTATGCAAGTTGAAGAAGTCCTTGTATGGACTAAAGCAATCCCCTAGGGCTTGGTTTAATCGTTTTGCCAAAGCCATGACTAGTAGACATTATATTCAAGGTCAAGCTGATCACACCTTATTCTACAAACACACGGATAATGGGAAGTGTTGTATTCTCATTGTCTATGTAGATGACATAATATTGACAGGGGATGATTCTATCGAAATTGAAAGACTAAAAGAGTTCTTAAGTCTTGAGTTTCAACTTAAAGACTTGGGGAATCTTCGATATTTCCTTGGAATGGAGGTAGCAAGGTCGAAGGCAGGTATTTCAATCTCTCAAAGAAAGTATGTTCTTGATCTACTTTCGGAAGTCGGACTGTTGGGCTGCAAACCAGCCGAGACTCCTATGGAACCCAACCTTAAATTAGGAACTGATAAGGATGGAGAAGAGGTAGACAGGGGGAGATATCAACGATTAGTGGGAAAACTTATCTATCTTTCTCACACTCGTCCAGACATAGCTTTTGGAGTAAGTGTTATTAGTCAATTTATGCATGCTCCCAGGGAAAAACATTTGGAAGCTGCCTACAGGATATTGAGATACTTAAAAGGGACTCCTGGTAAGGGGTTGCATTTCAAGAAAGATGTAAATCGAAGCATAGAAGTCTACACTGATGCAGACTGGGCAGGGGCAGTTAATGACAGGCGCTCCACAAGTGGTTATTGCAGCTATGTTTGGGGTAATCTCGTGACATGGAGGAGTAAAAAGCAATCTGTTGTGGCACGCAGCAGTGCTGAAGCTGAGTATCGAGCTTTGTCCCACAGTATATGTGAAGGAATGTGGTTACAACGGCTAATGGGAGAACTAAAATTATCCTATACAAAACCTATAACATTATACTGTGACAACCAGGCAGCGGTTAGCATAGCTCATAACCCTGTACACCATGATCGTACCAAGCATGTGGAAATTGATCGCCACTTTATTACAGAGAAAATTAACAAAGGGGAAGTTTGTGTTTCATATCTACCTACAAGACAACAAGTAGCAGATGTGTTAACCAAAAGCTTGAGCAGAAAAATGTTCGAAGAAATTATGGGCAAGCTGGGTTTGATTAACATCTACACTCCAGCTTGAGGGGGAGTGTTGGAATCCCTTAAATTAAGCAGATTTTCTACCTTAGTTCTAGGAATTTCCTTGTACTATTAGCTATAATCTAATTACTAATTTTTAGGGATAGGCTAATTTCTAGAGATTATTTCCTTTTTATTTTTTTCTGCTATTCTTTAAAAGGTTGTATTCAGATTAGAAGAAATAAGAATTATTCTTCTTCCTAAACTTGTTCAATATTAATTATATCAACAACAGTTTCATCACTATCCAGTTACAAGAACTCTGCAGTGGTCTCCATCCTATCAGAACACTACATAATTGGGATCACTAACAGCTGATCTCCAACTTGTAATTCTTATTCCTGAAAAGAAAGCTTGTTGCTGCACACATTGCTTTCATTCCCTTGCCCAACCTGGTGCCAACATGCCCGTTACCCTACTATCCGTAATTTTAAACACTTGAAGAACCTCCAAGGCGTCTTATTTGCATGTTTTCTAAAATGAAAACTTTTAATGGTAGCTTAAGCTCTACTTCCTTTCAGGTTAAATATAACTCAGAGAGAGAGAGAGAGAGAGGGAATGGAAGATTTAAACAACAGAAACTCGTTTTAAAACTACAGCTACTGCTAAGCAAAAGATAGCATTTCTATCAAACTAAAGGTCACAACCAATCCACTGAGATCATGCAAACATGAACTATCAATCTGACCCAATTTGAAGACTGATTCTGTCTCTTCATTGCCAAATCATATGGAAAGAGATGAGATATACCAGTTTTATCTTGTAACTAGGGTCAAACATTCCTTCCTGTTGTTTGCTTATATACCAGTCATTTTTCTTCCAGGTTCCAAACAGCCTATACATGATGTATTCTACTTTATCTTTTCTTTCTTGCCAGTTCCATATATGCAACTTCTTAGGAACTCTAAAGCTAAGAGGTCTAAAATTTCAGGTTTCCTCCATTTAATCATTTTGCTTCAAGCCAATACCTATGAGATGATTAACCATATTAACTTTAACATCACTACTTTCAAGTCCCTAATACCTCAAAACAATCAGACCCTTAAATTCTTTAGAAGTCATTGGAAGCTGCTGTTAAGAGAATTATAGTACTAAAATTCTGTTTTAGGCAGCCAAGCAAACCCCAAAACTAAAGCTTTTCCGAAAATAAAACTATAAGCTTATCAGCAAACATACAAAATACAAAACCCCAACTTGAGTACATGAAAATAATGCAAAACCCAAAGAACTATTTTAAAAACACGTTGTTCAGCATCAATCAGGGTTGATTGGTGTAGATTGCGGAAAATTAGGGAATTATATTCCCTAATATCTAGCTACTGATATTTAAGAATTTATCAATAAATAGGTGCACATATTTGTAACCGCTGATTTTGTGTAGTTTTCCCTAGATTAGGCTCTCTTTATAACCTATAAATAATCACTGCTTTATCAATAAAAGATATGAAGAAATACAGAAAAATAATCTTCTTCTCTGCACATACTACTTTTCTACATGGTATTAGAGCTAGGAAAGTCTGGAAAATCCCAGCAAGATTAGTACTTGGTAGCATTCTTTTTAATGGTTTTAATTCTATCTTAGCCAATGTAAAAGATAGGACAATGTTATAGTTTAGCCTTAAAAAACTATCTAGTTCTATCTTAGCCATCCATTGTAAAAGATAGAGAAAAGTTATAGTTTAGCCTTAAAAAAACTATTTAGTTCTATCTTAGCCATCCATTGTGAAAGATATGAGAAGAGGTTCTAGTTAAGCCTTGAAAAAAACTAGATAAGGTTCTATCTAAGCCTTGAAAAGATATTGTTGTTAAGTCAACCATGTGCTATAAGTTGAATGGCAGCAACTACCCAGTCCATGAATGGCAGAAAAAGCTGGAAGACATCTCAAAAGAAGATGCAGAAAACAGAAAAAAAAATCACTGGCAGAGGAATGCTGGAAGACATCTCAGGAGGGTGCAGAAACCAGCTACAACAGCTGCAAATTATCAACAATGACTGTGGGAGAATTCAATGGCTCCCAAAATAAGGGAGTTTTTTTTTTTTTTTTACTTTTTGAGACAGCACAATTGCTGCCAAAGAGATGAGAACACATCTAAGATCCAAGCTGGAAGTCTCACTACGTTTACTCACCAGCTTGAGGGGGAGTGTTGATTGGTGTAGATTGCGGAAAATTAGAGAATTATATTCCCTAATATCTAGTTGCTGATATTTAGGAATTTATCAATAAATAGGTGCACAGATTTGTAATTGCTGATTTTGTGTAGTTTTCCCTAGATTAGGCTCTCTTTGTAACTATAAGTAGGTGCTATTTTATCAATAATCATAAAAAAATAGAGAACAATTTTTTTTTACCTCAAAATCTCTATTATTCTACAATCAGATGCATGAAAAGCTAACAATGCTAGTTAATTTTCACAACGCTGCACCAAGGGCATGCAATCTAACATTATATTACCAAGGGATGCAAATAGTCAACAACATGAAAAACAACAATGAGCATGCATTTGCGTAAAACAATTTGTCATGAGTGTTTGGGAACCAACCTCAGGCAGCATATCTACTTTCCTCCCAGCCGCTATTTCAAATGCATATATTTTCATGAGAGCTGTAACAGCATATGCCTTCAAAAATACGTTAAGGATTGTCACATTTTCAGACTTTGAATGTGCAATATAATATCATAAGAACCATACGCTGATTTTCAGATAACTATGACAAATGTCAGCATACAAACATCTTGATCAACTGGATCAAGATATGGTAATAACTGGTTTAAGAAGCATTAAACCATATTAGTTGATACCTTAACAGTCTCATCATTAGAATATGCCTCTGCCACGTCACACAACTTCCCAGTTACTAAGGAAGCGGAGTACTTTCCATCAGCTGTTCCATATTCCCCCAAGACCCAGCAAATTACCTGCAATAAGAACTCACAAGTCAGGATTAAGATGATAATCAAAATTTTAGTACTGCTTGCATGCATAGAAAACAAAAATACAAAGATTGGTCAATACAACAAAAACATACTTGAAGAAAAACAGATGGTAGCTTCGGTTCACCAAGAATGTGCAAGTATGAGTCCACCTGTGGCAAAAAATAGGAGGACCAAAACAACAAAGATTAAAACTAGAATACAGACTAATTCAGAAGGGTGACAATGCACCAAAATTATTTTCTAGGAGGCATTGTCAAGATCTAGACTTTAAGCTCCGCTCTTTTCAATAAATTATTAGTTCCTTAGGAGGCAAAAATATTTCCAGAATAATGTTGAACTCATTGTGAAACCCCATATACTTATAGGTTCATAGGACTTATTGACATGGAATATCCCATTAGAAAAAGAACTGTTACACCAATGCTATATCTTATAGGTTTCATTTAAGTTAGTCGTATTCTTCCAATTTATTAACAGAATTTCAAGGGCTAAAGCTTGGCTTTCAAATCAATTGAAGTGAAATGCATTAATTTTAATTTGTTAAAAATTGACTGCACAAATCTAGGAGTGAGTGTTTGATCAACTCGAATCAGATTGCATGAAAACTAAATAAATTCAAGTTAGGTCGAGTTGACAAGTCATTTGATCAACCAAACCCAATTTGAAAATTTTCTGAATCCTGTCAGAGCTAAATGAAATTCGAATCAAATTGAGTTAAATAAATTTGTTTGAATTAAACTAAATGAATCTAATTCGGTCAAATCAAAACCTTGTTGACAATTTGACTAAACTTCAAGCTAGAGCATACATAAAAACTTTCTTCCAAAGCAAAATAAGATAAAAACACGAGGCTTTAGCATGATAAACTTGATATGGTAATTTACTTGTTTAATGTAAATGGAACTTCAATTAACGATTATGAACTTAGTTATTTTTTAGAATTTATTAATCGATTTTTCAAATATTGTAGTTGTAAAAATTTAATTCAACTCAAACTTTTAAAAACGAATTTCGTATTCGAATTGGTTCAAAAAACTGAATAACTCCAATAACACGATTCAATTAACCCAAAATTTGGATCTTTTGGGTTTGTTTGAGTTGAATCAAGTTTTACTCACCCCTATATGTATCAATTAAGAAACTCAATTCATTTCATTAATAAAATAGACAAAGCACAAGATATTACAAAATCCAAGGTTTTTAGCTTTCAGGAGATGAATTCTTTTGTTTCCAAGATTCAAATTGAAATGTCATTAGTTAAAACATAGATAAAGAAGATTGAACAGGATGAAAGATATAAATATGTAGTAAATTCATAAGATGCCTGAATTTGACATACAGCGACGCAATGGGCTGTAGCCTGTAAGCACACGTACAAAAGGCAATAACCAAATAAGTAAATAACTTACAGCGGATGATCTCAGTTGACTGTCTGCAGTATCATCATCCTCTCCAAATCCCTCAGCAATCAACCTCATCAAATTGTGTGCTACCTTAATATTGACCAGATCTCCCGCATGCTCAAACACTTTATTCATGGTCTGCCAAGTAAAAATTATCAGGAATGACAATATGCTAAGCTAGGAAACTCATTTTCCAGTGGAAGGTAAAATATTACCAGAATGAACCATTGATTGCTCGGTGCAAATTGCTCCGCAAGTTCAACACATTGGGATGCTATTTCAGTTTTATAATGATTATCATTAATGCTAATCATGTAATCAATCATGCGATCAACAATAACCTCCACATTTGTAGACTTGGTCATTTTGTACAGTAGTTCGAAGGTCTTTCTCTTCAGAGTATCATCTGGGTCCTGTGTGGTGCCTTCAGGTTAAATAATTGTAATGAAAAAAATAGCAGTTGCATGGGAGATAGCATAATGAAGAGGGATAATTTTACTAAGAAATCTGAAGCCAAACCAAACTGTAAACACAGATAGATGCATAAGGAATTTACAGTGATCAAAATTATACTGCTATACCATGCATAAGTGGATCAACACAATTAAGCATGCATAGAAAGGGCCATTTGATCTAATTACTTGAGTCTTAAACGAAAAAAGGTGTTTGGTAGTGTTAGACTCCCCTGCTAATCACTCATAGGCTCCTCATGTCCGGAAAGCTGGCCTTTGGCCAGATGAAATCACCCCAAATATCATCATTTATGTAAAGATGAAACCAAAACAGAATTGCCAAATTTTTTAAGCAAAAAAAAAACATAACTGAGCCTGATTGAGTCAGGCTTAAACCACTGGGGGTCTTGTAAATCCGCTATCAAAGTATTAAAGGATATTCAGGAAAAAAACAAACACTGATTATATTGACTTAAACAGCTTCTTTTCTCACTTGCTTCCCTAGGAATCAATCCTTGCATAACATTTTATGCCACTGGAAGACAAATATATTACAATATTTTTACTAGCATTCTCCCTATTTTTCTCTAAAGCTCATCCATCAATCTTCAGCGCTCCTGCCTCTTGCCCTTCCCCATTTAAAGAACCAAGCAAGCATTAAACTGGACCATATATGACAATCTATATGAAAACAGAAACACCACTCCTAGCCTCCACAGGATATATTATGTTACTCTACCCTGAGGTTAGTCAGTAAATAACATTTCCAAGTAAAAGTGAGATAATATAGAAACTTCTTACCTCTAAGCAATCAATCACAGCCAATTGATGTTGCTCAGCAATCTCTGGACTTATCTTTATTAATCGGCCAAGAGCATCAATGCCCATGTATTTTAGGTTATGACTGTCACTCTGCCAACAAGAAACAAGAATTGGCTTGATTCACTAAAGTAGAAAAAAGATGCTTAAAATCCTCTTTACAATAGATGTACACTTCCAAAAAGCAGATACTAGCTACATGTGATATACCTTTAAAAATCTGGATATAGCATCCGCTGCAGACTCTAATAACTTAGGATTGGGATATATAGAGGAAACACAGCATATGCACTCATAGAGTACAGCATTTCCTATATTACTTGATGAATCACATTTCCTGAAAATGTCTCCCACCACAGTATACATGTTTTCACTTGCTTGCTTGTCACCACTTCCAAGCAGAGCCAGAATTTTCAGCAATTTGATCTGCAGAACACAACTATGATTTTTATATGACCTATATTTTTAATTGAACAATTTAAGCTAATAAAGTTGAAACCATGAGAAAAATGCATTACCTGAATAAACGGAGCTGGCATCTGATGGTAATCATAAGCCTTCGGCAATCTGCGTTCAGCTACTTGTTTAAGAATGCTTACAAAGCTGATGACCAAATCTTTGTAAGAACTAACATCAATTGTTATAAGCTCAAAAAGTGGGCAGAGGGTTGCACCCATAACTCCAGGATCATTATCACAAAGTCTCTGAAACACAGGAAACCACATTGTATAAATAGATAAATGAGATAGTATATGGCCGCTGAGAAAAATATATGCAGAGAAACATCAAAATATCTAATATATCACGATTAAATTGTCATTTCAGAATGGGTATTTCTACTTCTCAAGGTATTAACCATGGTCTCTCCATTATCGTACTAATTCAGTAATTCTTCCCTTAAGGAGGTCATTCAAGGATAGAGATATTTGAAATTTATGGTTCTAGTTGTGAAACATAGTATAAGTTAGTTCAATTAAAAAAAACAACAACCCAATAATAAAGAAGAAAAGGCACAGTTTCATTTAGCATATCAGTCATTCACATGGTTGTATGCTGGTTAAAATTAAAATGCATCAGCACATTCATTTGGAATGGTAACGGTATAAAATTTAGATTAAAAAAATAGGAATAGAATAAGCTAAATGGGGAAGACCTACCTTGCGAAAATTGGAGACGAGATGCGAAACCGAAGAGGGAGATTTTTGATAAAAGCGATGGAGAGCCATGATGGCCTTCTTCCGTACAGCCTCCTTAGGATGTGCGAGCAACTCCACAACCTGTGGCAACACGGCAGGAATTGTCTCCTCATTGATCAACCTGCAAACGGCATTCAAGGCGGCGCAGACTACCAAGTAATTGTCGGACTTCAAATCCTTCTGGATGGTATTGACGATCAAAATGATCAAATCATGATCTTCGTTTAAGAAGAGCGTGACGGCCAAGTAACCGGTCCGTTTGACGAGAAGGCTATCGTCGTGAGTCATCTTAACGGCGTGAATGTAGCCGAAGGAAGCATCGTGACCGAGCATCTCGACGTAAACCAACCTGATGATGTACTCTTTCATCTTGCGTTTGGGAATGTCGGGGTCGGAGATGCGGCGTTTGAGAGTCTCGATCTCGCCGAGAACAATCCGGTCTTCTTCGGCCTTGGATCGAGCCTCGCCGATGGACTTGACCAGATCCAGAAATTCTTTGGATTGGTAGAATCCGCCTTGGGAGCCCATAGCGAGCTCCCTTCCAATCGTCTTCAATTGCTCCAGCTTGGCTACACTGTGCCTCGATCACTTTCCCTTTGGCGTAGAGACTAGATCTACACCCAGAAATCAGATAATATCGAGGATTGTTTCTCTAGCGTTTTTACAGACTATATAAAAAAGGGTGAAATTCACAAGTACTCCTCCAAATATAATGTGTTTTTTATAGAGCAAATATAAAATCAACTGGGCGGGCCGGGTTTATGGCCAATCCGATCTAACCCGAAAATTTAAAACTTTGACCTGCTCCGATCTGAGTTTCATATATTTTTATTCTCGATCCGACTCGACTTGACCCGATATAATAAAAGTATAACCCGATCTTAACTCGACCATAAAATTTTAATAAAAAATCCATTAAACTCGACCGACCCGAAGAAAATTAATAAAAATATTAAATATAATATATAAAAATATAAAATATATATATAAACCGGGTCGGGTCGGAGAATTTCTACCCTAAACCCGATTCAAACTTCTTTAAAATCCGACTTGACTCGAAAACCGAAAATTTAAAAACAAAAAAAATCCGACTCTATCGAATCAGATCGGATCGAAACCTGTCAATTTCGGAGTTTTTTTGCCATCCCTAAATATAATATATTTTTATTGAACTATAAAATGATCACCTAACTAAAAAAATAACAAATTAATCCTTTTATACATAATAAAAATTTAACCATCTAATTTTATAAAGGGAAAACTACACCGGTGGTCCCCAAACTATTACCGTTTTCCTATTTTGGTCCCTAAACTATGTTTTTCGGCAAAACCGTCCTTTCTATTACACAGTTCTCATGTTTTGGTCCCCCGACGTTAAATAGCTAACGATTTTGCTGACGTGGCATTTTTAAATATTTTTAATCATTTCTCTCTCCTCTTAAAAAATGCCACGTCAGCAAAACCGTTAGCTATTTAACGCTGAGGACTAAAACAGGAGAACTCTGTAACAGAAGGGACGATTTTGCCGAAAAACATAGTTTGAGGACCAAAATAGGAAAATAGTAATAGTTTAGGGACCACCGATGTAGTTTTCCCTTTTATAAATTACTATAATTTGGTTATAACTTTTAAAAAATAACCCTCAATATTTTAAAATTACACTAATTTAGTCTCCCCTCAAGCATTTTCATCATTATCCTTCATCGTGTAAGACTGGTGTTTAATTGTTGATAGAGATGAGTAAAATTTGACTTGAATAAAAAAAAAATCAAATTTTAGGCTTAATATGAAAAATTTGACATGTAATTTCATAAATTCGGCTCAAGAAAATTTCAAATAAAATTTTATTCATAAAATGAAAACTCGAATAACTAAAAATTTTAGTAATTAGTGGATAAAATTTTCAAGTTCAAATTGAGTCTCACAACGGTCCAAAAAATCAAATTGAGCCTCCTTATTTTTTTTCAAGTGATTTGTCTGGTATTAAATTTATTTACGATGTTTATCCAATATCAAGTTTTTCATGTGATTCAAGTAGTTTAGGGATAAATATTTGATAGAAATATCTCTATTGAGTACGTGTTTCCAAACATGCGGGAGCTGATGAAAGTTAATTTTTTTTTAGAGATTCATTGTGTAAAGATTTTCAAACATGCGAGAGCTGATGGAAGTTCACCTTAGATTTAGATTTCTAAACATGCGATAGCTAATGGAAGCTGATAAAAGATATTAGATACCAATTGTTAAACATGCGAGAACTTATGGAAGCTAATTCTTCCATAGTCAGTCTTTAGAAAAGTGACAGAAGGAAGTTTGGAGATAAAAGACGAATTTCAAGCGACTAAAGGAGTTCATTAAATCGATGAAAATCACCTAAGGTTAACACATAGATGTATTGCCGAGGCATGTTCCATCATCAGTCCTTCTGTTAGAGGTAACTAGAAGACATCGAAGAAAACTCTAGCGAACATCGAAAATGCGGTTAATTGCCACGGCCTACGGCAGTTCATTCAGCAACAACATCATAATGGTCAATAACCCAACCTCTTCAATCATCTTGGTTTCTTGTAAAACCAAACCTTTGATTTTGATATAACAAATATTTCAAGGACCAATTTGAAAAGAATATAAATTTTAAGTCCTCAAACTTACCAAAATTGACAAGCAAAATGTTTAATTCAAAACTCAAGTTCCCATAAATTTTCCCAAGTGTTTTCCAAGCCAAAATAGTGATTTTCGACTAACCGTTTAGATACACCCCTTAAGTGTTTTGAAACGATTTAAAACTGTAAAGTGTGGGCTCGAAACGAGAGAACTCATATCGATACGATAGTATCGAAACAGTCTCGATCGTTTCGATACGAGTTTTGAAAGTTTGTTTAAAAATGTGATCGTTACTTTATCATAACCGTTTTATTGAAAATTAGTTAAGCGTTTCGATACACATTAGGTGTGTTTCGATACGATCTTGTCGCGTTTCGATACGGTCTTGTCATGTTTCGAAATGGGCTCTTTTAGTATCGGAACGACCACGATCGTTTCGATACGGTCTCTTAAATGCCCCCAATGGCTCTTTTTGTTTTTGCCATGTTTCGATACATGTGATGCCGTTTCGGTACGGGTAGTTGCAGAACAACATTAATGGTGGGAAGATAAAGTCCTAGTGATGTCAACCACCCAAACGGCTAGAAATCAATGAGAAGGTATAAAAGCAAGCATTTTGAGCACCAACAATAATTATTGAACCTTCAAGAATCATCCAAGCATCAAATCCAAAACCTTGTGCCTTTTATTGTCAAATCCTTGTACCCAACTCTATTAAGTGTTCCATTCTTATTTGTATTGTGAGTCTGGGGAGTGATAAATTGTATTTGGGTAAACAATTCTTCCTTTAAGTGGAATTTGTAAGGTTTACCATTTTCTCAATTGTAAAGAGTGTTTTAAATTAAGCTTTGGCTAGAAAGCTTAATTTCTTTGTAAGGTTTCCTCCTCATCCAAGAAAAAGGGAAGAATCAATAGTAGATTGGTTGAAAATCCTTACTGGGAGCTAAGGTAATGGATGTAGAGTTTATTGGAGAACTTGAACCACTATAAATCTCTTGTGTAATTTTTTTGTTCATCAATTTCTCTCATTTCAAATTTTTAATTACCAATTCACCCCCTCTTGTCCAATTGTATTGTTTGATCAACTCAACAATTGGTATCAGAGCCACACTCATTGGAAGGATTACAACCATCTTGAGTCGATTCTAGGAGAGTTTTGATCAACAACAAGTCAAAGCAATGGCATCCACCTCCGTTTCCACCCTCAATGAGATTCAATCCACCACCAAACCACCATTCTTCAATGGGGATAACTACCCATATTGGAAGAATCGGATGCGACTCTTCATCAAATTCACCGACTACATGGTATGAGATGTAGTTGAAGAAGGGCCATACATTCTTATGAAGAGAGATGGTGAAGGAAGACTTGTCCCAAAGGTTAAAGCCGAAATGACCGAAGATGATAGAAGAAGGATGCAAGTCAATGATAAAGCCTTGCATATTATCTTTTGTGCTTTTGGTCCGGATATCTACTCAAAAGTATCTTCAATCGAGAGCGCTAAGGAAGTTTGGGATACCCTCGAGACAACATATGGTGGAACTAGCGATGTCAAAGAGATAAAGATTGGGCTACTCAATCTAAGCTATGAAAACTTCAAGATGGATCCCGATGAAAGTGTCTCCACGTTTTTTGATCGACTCTTAGTTATCATTAATGGATTAAAGGGTTTTAGTGAAGTCATCCTCGAAGACAAGCTAGTGAGGAAGCTATTGTATTCTCTTCCAGAATCTTGGGATAGCAAAAGAACGACCATCATTAAAGCTAGAGATTTGAAGACTCTCAAGCTCGATGCTCTTGTTGGATCTCTACTTACCCATGAGATCATGAAAAAATGAAGAGAAGAAGAAAAGAAGATGGAAGAGAAGAAGGTTGAGAAGAAGGAAGTTGAGAATAAGAAGATTGGAATCGCACTTAAAGCTTCATACAATGACAGCGATTCTAGTGAGGATGAAGATGAGGAGATGGCCATGTTGGCCAAACGATTCACTCATTTCATGAAGTCCAACCGAGGGAGAAAATTCAATAGATAAGTGGACTTCAAGAATAAAAGTAAAAAAGAAGAGAAGGACCAAATCATTTGTTATGAGTGCAAGAAATCCAGCCATATCTGATCCGAGTGCCCTCAATTGAAAAAGAAGAGTTTTGGGAAGAAGAACAAACTCAAAGCTCAAGTGGCAATTTAGAGTGACAAAGAGTCATCCGATGAGGAGGAGGAAGTGGCTAACCTTTGCCTCATGGCCATTGATGATGATCCAAAGGTAAACCTCAACTCATCTAATTCTGATTTTACCTATGATGAGCTTCATGACGCATATGATGAGTTACAAGAGGTCTATGATGAGTTAGTTGAAAAATATAAAGAGTCAATTTTGAGAAATAAGAAAAACATTTCCGATTTGAAAAATCAAAACGAGTCTCTTTCAAAAACCAACTCCTCAATTGAAAAAGAAGAGTTTTAGGAAGAAGAACAAGCTCAAAGCTCAAGTGGCAACTTGGAGTGACGAGGAGTCATCCGAGGAGGAGGAAGTGACTAACATTTGCCTCATGGCCATTGATGATGATCCAAAGGTAAACCTCAACTCATCTAATTCTGATTTTACCTATGATGAGCTTCATGATGCATATGATGAGTTACAAGAGGTTAATGATGAGTTAGTTGAAAAATATAAAGAGTTAATTTTAAGAAATAAGAAAAACATTTCCGATTTGAAAAAATCAAAAGGAGTCTCTTTCAAAAACTAACTCCGAATTGGAAAGGAAGGTTTTATATTTGATAAACCTTTCAAATGGTCTTAAAAGGAAAAATCTTGATCTTGAAAAACTTCTTTCCGATTTCCAAGATTATCACACTAAAGAAATGTATAATCTCAAAACTTCTCTTACTATTGGGAAAAGGGGTTTTGAGAAAGGTAAATCTTCTAAAACCCAATATGTCAAGAGAAAATCATTTTACCCCAAATAAGGAAGCTTTCAAAAGCAATCTAAAGTAGAAATAATTAGGAGTGTATAGGTTCACAAGGAACTCATTGTTTCTAATAATGTGAATGCTATTGCTTCTTGGATTCCTAAGGGAACCAAGGTTTTGAGGGCTAACACACATGGACCCAAAATGATTTGGGTACCAAAAACCAAAGCCTAATTTCTTTGTTTGTAGGGGGAGCATTGCTACAAGGCCAAAGCTTCAAGTTAAAACTCATAGTACCTTGATAGTGGATGCTCAAGACACATGACCGGTGACAAGAGTAGATTCTTGGAATTCAAGCCAAAGAGTGGTGGAGTAGTGACTTTCGATGACAACTCCAAAGGCCACATTGAAGGAATTGGCTCCATTGGTAATCACTCTTCTATTTTTATTGAAAATGTATTATATGTCAACGATCTTAAGCATAATTTATTGAGCATTAGTCAATTATGTGATAAAGGTTTTAATATTCTCTTTGATAAAATGGTTGCAAAATAATGAGCATTAAAACAAATCAATTGATGCTTATAGGGCATAGGATAGGAAATATCTACATGGTGCATTTAGATGACATACATTCATCCTAAGCATGTTTAGTTTCACATGATGAGAATGATGCATGGTTGTGGCATAAAAAACTTGGGCATGCTAGCATAAGTGTTTTAGAAAATTTAGCTTCCCAAAATCTAGTTAGAGGTTTACCCAAACTAAAATTTTCATTAGATAAAATATGTGATGCTTGTGCTAAGGGTAAACAAAAGAGAACCTCATTTAAACCCATTAATGATGTTTCGACTAGTAGGGTATTACAACTAGTTCACATGGATTTATTTGGGCCTATTAGAACTATTAGCTTGGGTGGTAAGTCATATGCATTTGTTTTGGTAGATGACTTTTCTAGATACACTTGGGTTCTATTCTTAAGTACTAAGGACGAGACTTTAGAGAATTTTATTACTTTTACAAAAATTACACAAAATGATCTTGATCATAAAATTTCAAATATTAGAAGTGATCATGGAACCGAATTTCAAAATATGGGTTTTGAAGATTTTTGTAACGAAATGGTATTAGCCATAATTTTTTGACTCCTCATACTCCTCAACAAAATGGGGTAGTTGAGAGGAAAAATAGAACTTTAGAAGAAATGGCTATGACTATGCTTTGTGAAAATAACTTACCTAAGTATTTTTGGGCAGAAGCCACTAATACGACTTGTTACATTATAAATAGAGTATTGATTATGCCTATTTTAAAGAAAACACCTTATGATATTTTAAAATCCAAAAAACCTAACATTAGATATTTCCACCCTTTTGGTTGTAAGTGTTTTGTTTTAAACAATGAAAAAGACAACTTAGGTAAATTTGATGCTAAAAGTGATGAAGCAATATTTTTTTTGAAAAGTTGTAAGGGCCTCGTTAAAAACCCCCTCTAAACCTATGTAGGGGGAAAAGAGTGCCCATATTTTTATTCAATATAATCAGAGCATACAAATAAAACTTAAACTTCGAGTTTAAGATTACAAACAATTCTAGTTCACTCAATCCCATCTTTGGCTAATCGATCGGCTTCACCGTTAAAAGCCCTTGGGATATATCTCACTAACCCCCCACTCCTTCATCGTCTTCTTTATTTTCTCCATTGTCGGTATCCATAACCTAGGCACTTCAGAGTTCCCGGAAAGTCATTCTACCACCATTTTACAGTCTGATTCTACCAAAAGCCTGTGAGTGGAACACCAAGGAGAAATTGAGAATCGAAAAATACACTGCTTGACTGCCAATAACTCTGTCAACGCTGGAGGACCATAACCGCACGCTTCTGAGAATTCCAATAATATACACCCTTTTTTATCCCTCAATAACCCCCTACTCCGCATTTCAAACTATCCGCCGAGGTTGATCCATCTACGTTCATCTTCAGGAAACCTTGAGGAGGAGGTTCCCATCTTTTTGCTTCCATAACCTTAGGCTTCTTGTAACAAATATTTGAAGCCAAGGTTATGTTTTTGGGTTATTCCCTAAACTCTAAAGCATACTGAGTATTTAATAAAAGAACTTTAGTTGTTGAAGAGTCTATACATGTTGTTTTCGATGATAACCTCCTTCTAAGGAAGGATTCTTGTGATGATGATGATGTAGGGATCATTGAAGCCATTGATGGAGGAGAAACATCAAAGATGGATGAGATTCCAACCAAAAAAGAAGATGCACAAGATCCACCTCTTGAAACCTTGAAATATTTGGCTCTTCAGGAAAAGAAGGTGACATACCCAAGGGAGTTCAACTATGTCAAAGGTGGTGAAATCTTGGGTGATCCATCCAAGGGGGTAACTACTAGATCCTCTCTCAAACTAATGAACCATGTTGCATTTATTTCATGCATAGAGCCTAAGAATATCAAAGAAGCATTAAAAATGGTTTTTGGATATTGGCTATACAAGAAGAACTCAATCAATTTGAGAGAAGTAAAGTATGTACATTAGTTGAAAGACCTAGTAATCAATCTACAATAGGAACTAAATGGGGTTTTAGGAATAAACTAGATGAGAGTTGTAACATAGTGAGAAACAAGGCCACACTTGTTGCTCAAGGTTACACTAAAGAAGAGGGAATTGATTTTGATGAAACTTATGCACCAGTTGCTAGAATGAAAGCTATTAGGATGCTTCTTGTATTTGCATGTTACCATGTTTTCAAGCTTTTTCAAATGAATGTTGACGAGTATTTATTTTGGTTGTGTTTTTGGTCCTTATTTCGATTAAATATAAGTTTGAGGGACTTAACTGGGCTGTTTTATAATGTTTTCATGCAGGGTACGTGATGCTGGAAATAAGCTGGAATTCTGCAGAAAATGCTGGAGTCATGGGTAGATTCATGGGCATGAATCAGGGCATGAATGCTGACTGGGCGCCATATCAGCGTCTTCTAGAAGCCGACGTCAGTAGCAGTGATAGCTTATCAGGCCACTTATCAGATAGCTTATCTCATGATTTTTTGAGTTTTAAATTTAAACTTGGGGATTTATCCTTTTAATTATCTTTTGTATTTTAGGATTTTTATCTCTTAGTATTTCTAGGTTATTTAAAACACTATAAATACCTCTTTTGGGGTAAGACTTATCATCAATCAATCATTAATTAAATACCATTTCATCTTCTCTTGGAAATTCTTCTCTTCTTAGTTTTACTTAAGTTCTTTTCTTATATTTCTTCTTTTAATTATTTCTTAAATGTCGAGCATGATTAATTTGATAACCATGCTCGGCTACATCTTTTTAAGCCGAAGGCTTATGCGATGACGTGTTCTCAAGGCGAGGTTTGAAACTATGCTTCAAACATTTCAGAAACTTCTTCTTGATTTCTTCATACTTATTTTCTAAATCAAAATGATTTTTTAAAACCCAAAGATTACTTTGGAGAAAAACAATTGTTTTGATCTATCAAGTGGGAGGGAGGATCGGTTATTGAAACAAATCTGACTTCCATGGAACACACTTAGTAAATAGATTACTAAGAGAAATTGAGATCGAATCATTTTTATAGAAATGATTTTTCGAGTTTGTTACGAGCTAAAAGAATTTGTTTTCTCAAACATTGAGTTGGTTTAGACAAATTATCAAAACTGAAACCAAAAATTGATTTTGGAGATTCAGTTTACAAACAAAAACTCAAGGATTGACCTTGAAGTAATTTTGCCAACAAGTTTTTCGAAATTAAAATCTCTACCAATGAACCGAGTAGAACAAGTCAAAGCTTAGCCAAGGTTGAACATCTCTATTGCTAGTTTTAAATCTTTAAACGAATCTTCTTGCTCTCTTAAATTATTTCATTCCAACCCCCTCCCCCCAAATAACACAAATTCAATTCCATCACCTCTTGGTTCAGAAACGTCAAAGGCACAACAAGGAAAGTCCAAGTCCTTGTGGGTTCGACTCCTACTTCCCTATCTATAATTAATTTAATTCCTTTATTTATTTATTTGGAAGAAGGAAATTATTCTTGACACATTACGACCCGTGTCAAAATTGGCACCGTTGTCGGGGACTTCGGCAACTTTTACTATTTGTTTTTTATTGTTTATGACCAGGAGAAATCCGGGAGAACATATTGAATTCATTCCGAAAATTGAAGCATTTGCGAGATGACAAAACGCACAACAAAACCGAGAGAAGCAATATAAATTGCGTCAACAACGATTCTAGCAAGATCTCGAATCATCCCAACCCGAAACACACTTTGAAGAACGAAACCAAATGTGAGACAACGAATAGACGATCCAACAGCTGATCAGGGCACCAGATGACAATCAACCATTGTGCATAACCTTCCTGAATGGTGAAATGCCATTCCAACTAAAAACGGGCTTGATTCATCTCCTACCAACCTTCCACAGTTTGCCCAATGAAAACCCACACAAACATTTGAAGGAATTTCACATGGTTTGTCTAAGCACAAAGCCTCAGGGAGTATCCGATGACCAAATTAAACTTAGAGCTTTTCCATTTTCTTTAGCAGATATCGCAAAAGATTGGTTATTTGATTTACCCTCAAACTCTGTTACAACCTAAACTGACATGGCTAAACTCTTTCTTGACAGGTTCTTCCATGCGGCAAAAGTGAGCGAAATAAGGCGCAGCATCCTGAGCATTCAATAAAGGGAATCCAAATCTTTATATGAATATTGGGAGAGGTTTAAAAAGTTGTGTGCAAATTGTCCACAACATGGATTGTCGGAACAAACCCTCCTTCAGTATTTCTATGAAGGATTGACGCCCATGGATATGAAAGTAGTGGATGCGGCAAGCGGCGGAGCTCTAGTCAGTATGACCCCAACAACGGCTAAAACATTGATATCAACCATGGCCGCCAACTCGCAAAGGTTTAATCAATCTAGCAAACCATCTCGAAGGGTTCGTGAGGTAAGCACAATTTCTTTAGAAAATAAGATTGATAAATTAGCTGAAATAGTGCAAACTCTTTTTGCAGGAAAAAAAGGGAACAACTAGACTTTGTGGGATATGTACTAGTCCAGAACATCTGACAGACTGTTGTCCGATGATTCGGGAAGATGATGTCGCCCAAGACAATGCCAAAGTAAATGCATATAATCCGGGATGGAGAAACCAGTCAAACTTTGGATACGCAAACAACTAGAGACAAAATCAACCATACCAACAAAGACAACCTTACCCACAACAAGAGACATCTCTAGAAACCTTAGTTGAGCGTTTAGCGATGTCCCAAGAGAAATTCCAAAATCGTACCGAGGCCCACTTACAAGAGCTAGACAAACAAATGAACCAGCTAGCCCAGACAGTAAGCCGTCTTGATTCCAAAGGTAAACTTCCTTCGCAAACCGAGACAAACACTAGAGAAAATGTAAGCGCCATCACACTCCGTAGTGGGACCGTTATAGCTCCAAAAGAACCATAAAAAAACAACAATCCCACTCCTACCATAGAAGAAGGTAACAAAAACCAAGATAACCCTTTACCACCATTTCCTCCTCCTTCTCCACCTCTTGTAGTCGCGCCTCCCTTCCCATCACGATTGGTAAAACGTGAAAAAAGGCTGAAGAGAGAGAAATTATTAAAGTATTTAAAAAGGTCCAAGTGAACATTCCCCTCTTGGAAGTCATTCGCCAAGTGCCAAGGTACGCTCGTTTCCTTAAAGAGCTCTGCACAACCAAGCGGAAACTCACCGGGTACGAAAAGGTAAATTTGGGAGAGCACGTTTCTGCAGTTTTTCAACGTAAGTTACCACCCAAAATGAAAGACCAAGATATGTTTGCTATACCCTGTCAAATATGTAACGTATCTATTAAACGAGCTACGTGCGATCTTAGGGCTTCAATAAATGTAATGTCGCTTTCTGTTTATAAAATGATAACTAATGATCCTTTGAAGGAAACCAGGATTACGATACAATTGGTGGATCGATCAGTCATCTATCTAGAAGGAGTGTTGGAAAATGTTCTGGTAAAGGTAGGTGTCTTATTTTTCCCTACGGACTTCTACGTGATCGATATGGCTCACGATAGAACAAACACTTGCTCCGAAGTGTTGTTGGGAATACCATTCCTTAGCACATCAAACACGAAAATAGAAGTAAGGAGCGGCCTTTTATCCATGGAATTCGACGGTGAGGTAGTAGAATTCGATGTTTATAAGGCAATGAGGTATCCTGATCAGGTTGAATATGTTAACTCAATTGATATTGTTGATCCATGTATAGAAGAGTATGCGAATACTAATGTTTTTTAATAACTTTGATATGGACTATAAGCTTTGCGACGATGGGGCAGAAAATGAGGACGAATCTGTTTCCTTTATCAGTTCTGATTTAGCTTTAATTTCATCTAAGACTAAACCTTTGCCATCTATTTTGCAGGCTCCGAAGTTGGAATTAAAGGAACTCCCATCTCACCTTAAGTACGCCTTCTTGGGAGATAATGATACCTTACCGGTTATCATTTCGAACGAATTAACCGGAGAGGAAGAAGTCGATCTTGTCACGGTCCTGCGAAAGTATAAGGAGGCAATCGGGTGGACGGTTGCAGACTTCAAAGGACTTAGCTCCTCAACTTGTATGCACAAGATCAAAGTCGATGAAGGGGCAAAGTCGTCTCGACAAGGTCAGCGACGTTTGAATGATCCGATGATGAAGGTAGTACAAGACGAAATTCAAAAACTTCTAGACGCCGATATTATATATCCAATCTCGGATAGCGAGTGGGTAAGTACTATTCATGTTGTTCCTAAAAAAACTGGCGTCACGGTAATCAGAAATGACGAAGGTGAGTTAGTTCCAACTCGAGTTCAAAATGGATGGCGAGTTTGCATAGATTACATGAAGTTGAATTCTCTAACCCGAAAAGATCACTTTCCATTATCATACATTGATCAAATGATTGAAAGATTAGCAGGTAAATCTCACTATTGCTGTCTCGATGGTTTTTCAGGTTTCTTTCAAATTCCCGTAGCCCCTGAAGACCAAGAGAAGACCACGTTTACATGTCTATTCGGAACCTTCGCCTACCGACGAATGTTGTTTGCACTCTATAACGCTCCGGCTACATTCCAGCGATGTATGGTAAGTATATTTTTCGATTATGTTGAGAAGAGGATTGAAGTATTTATGGATGACTTCACTGTATATGGAAATTCTTTTGGTGAATGCTTGCTTAATTTAACTAATGTATTAAAATGTTGCATCGAGATTAACCTTGTACTGAATTATGAAAAATGTCACTTCATGGTTAATAAAGGCTTAGTGTTATGACATATTGTATCTTCTGAAGGAATTTCTGTTGATAAATGTTGCGTGTAAAAAGTCCTATCGCAATGTAGTGCAAGTGTACACGATGCAAGCAGTAAAGTGATACTCGAAGTATCGGATGTCGAATCCACAGGGACTGGAAATAGATTTATCCCCAAAAACTTGTTGCGTGTCAAAAGTCCTATCGCAATGTAGTGCAAGTGTGCACGACGCAAGTAGTAAAGTGATACTCGAAGTATCGGATGTCGAATCCACATGGACTAGAAATAGCTTTATCCTTGAATTGCTGCACAAGAGAAAAAGAAAAGAGTTTAAATTGTTTGGGAAATAATATTGGATAACAGTGAATATAAAAGAATAAAGATTCAGGATTAAGAGATAGGCCGGTATTGATTTGTTCGGTAGTGCAAATGTTGTACTGAAGAGAAAGTCATGTTTTGTCGTCGTCCCTATCGCGACAACACCTGTTCCGGCAGCAGTCTGTTGTTGTTGCGGCAGCGATCACACAACTCTGTACTTCAAGCTTGGCAAGAATCCCTGCTGTGACTTGTCCTATCCCTAGGTCCAAGTACTGTCGATGAAAACTTCTTGGATGATACCTCCCGACATGAATCAAAGGGTGAACACCAATGTTGTCGAATTCTTCCTTAGCCACTTAACCTCGTCCTATCACTAGGCCTGAGATAGTTTAACCATAAACTAGAGAACTTGTACTTATTCCTTTCATATACTTAACTCTCTCGATATTAAGCAAATAGATAATCTTACAATGCTCTCCTGATACTCTTGCAAGATGTTGAAACCAGAATAAGCAAACTTAAAGTTTTATTTCATTGAACAGAAAATTCCTAAAACAGTACAA
Organism: Hibiscus tridactylites; assembly: GCA_958450335.1. Lineage (NCBI taxonomy): Eukaryota > Viridiplantae > Streptophyta > Magnoliopsida > Malvales > Malvaceae > Hibiscus > Hibiscus tridactylites. The sequence continues at coordinate 109,040,956 of OY288267.1, read as the reverse complement.
TCCTTGCAACTACTTTACAGAATCAACCCTTAGCCCTAGGAGAAGTTTAGAACATGACGAGAAGGGGGAAAACGACAAGGGTTTTGGGGAAGACGGCTAGATATGAGATATCCTTCCCTAGGTCTAATTACATGCCTTTATATAGGCCTTGGGTTCAAGTTTTCTAATAATGTACGAATACAAGTTCAAACTAAAGTGCAACTCTAATTAAGATTAAATCTCCTGAGTAGATGCCTTTAATTCGTCCTCTTTTCTTGCTTTGGGTTTCTTCCTTGAACTTTGGGCTTGGCCTTCACTCTACCTTAGGGCTCAGAAAAATATAGGAGTGGTCCACGACAGACCAGCTTGAATTCCTCTATTTGTCGAGTTCCACTTCACTTTTCCCTTCACCAATGCTGTCGTCATGGCTGCCACGGCAGCGTCCTCCTTCTCGACTCCAGTCCTATGTTCTAGCTCTGCTCCTTTGCTGTCATGAGTCTGCCACAACAGATACCTGCAAAAGTAGCCAAAATCGGTAGCTACTGTGCCATTTTATCAAATTGTGATGTATATGTGAAACTTTACCCAAATGCAATGAATTATGCTTGAATGAAGCAGAAATATGGGTTAAATAAGGGGTAAAATATAGAACTTTTACACACTCAACACACCCCCAAACTCAAGTTCTTGCTTGCCCTCAAGCAAATATGACCTAACTAAAAATTTTTTGTTTGACTTAATTCAGTGAACTTTTCATTACCTACCTCACATACCCTATCACGAACTACACCTTGTCGGACATTTCTGGATCTATTCGGAACCATGCTATAGGTCTCGTGTAGTGTGTGCATGTTTTGTGAACAAATATGTGCCCAAACTCCCTTAGTTTACTAGAATAGTTAAGCTACTTACTTGAATTTTATGCCAAATTTCATTTTCTTGGAGGCAATTTTTAGGCTCATTTAGTTTTTCTGAATTAGACTCGGTGTTCTTTTCTTATTTTAAGTCGACTAGAGCCTGTTTTTGGGCACCTCTAGCTAACTTCCTAGAGCCGGTTTTAGGCACCTCTAGGGGTATTGAGTCTAAATTTTCTTATCTTCTTTTCCTAGAGCCAATGTTAGGCACCTCTAGGGGCAACTCAAGTGTTTAAGCTTTCCTACTCTAGTTTACCAGTATAAGTCTAGACAACATAAGAGTCACAAATGGTGTTTAAAGATCAGAACTATAGCAAGGCTCTAAACTGTTCCTAAAAACATCCTAAGGGCACTGCCACGATAGAGTATATCACGACAGGTAAGTTCAGTTCAAAGACTTAAGCCAAATAATTTTTATTATTAAAATTTTTTATTTTTTATTTTTTTAGCAAAAATAAACTAAATAATAATTAACACTTAGACACAATTTTAAGACACAACTAACACTTCATTACTGGAGGGATGCCACCCCAAACTCGAGGGTTGCATTGCCCTCAATGCATGATGACATGTAAATTAAAAAAAAACAGAGAAAAAACAAAATACATCACAAGATAAATAAAACAGTAAGATAGCAAAATAAGATAGAAACTTAAGTTGAGGAGCTGTCATCGCTGCTGCTGCTGATCTGTAGCTACCGACGGGCAGTGACCTTCATGTAGGGGCCGACAGAGTGCTGGGGGAGGTAGATGCTGTCTTCTTTTTGGCTTCCCTTGGCGGCTGGACACGGGTGGGTGAGATGTGTGGGGGCTTTTCCAGTACTTGTACCTCATCGTCGGAGCTGCTGTTGCTGCTACTGCTGGCAGACCTGCGCTGGCCGGAGGGTCCTTCACCAACCACGTTGGGCTTCTGCCTCTTCATGGGGGTGAACTCCTTGGAGAGGTTTCGGGCTGCTATTGATAGGGTAGGCTGGTTCACTTCTACTCTTCTCCTTGCTTCCTTTATTTCCTAAAAATAAATTAAATAAAATCTCAGTTCCTAAATTTAAATAAAATAATTCTTAATTCCTAATAAATAAATAAAACAAAATAAAATAAAAAACTAAGTTAAATTAGGGATGCCTTGAGGGGCATCTCCTAAAGTAACTACTTGCTGCATTCTTAGGGCTTTAGTCCCCTGGTAATGCTTTAGTCTTTGTCCGTTGACTTTGAACTGATGCCCGTCCTTTAAGGATTTGATCGTGATGGCACCATGGGGAAAAACCTGGACGACTTGAAAAGGAACGGACCATCTAGATTTAAGCTTTCCTAGGAAAAGTTTTAACCTAGAGTTAAACAACAACACAAGCTACTCTGGGCAGAACTGTCGTGGCAGCAACTTCTTGTCGTGCCACCTTTTGGTTTTATCTTTGTAAATCTTAGCGTTGTCGTAGGCCATTGCTCGAATTTCTTCAATTTCATTCAAGTCAAGTAGCCTCTTCTGTCTTGCCTTATCTAAGTCCATGTTTACTGCCTTGATAGCCCAGTAAGCTCTGTGCTCTATCTCGACAGGCAAGTAGCATGTTTTCCCATATATAAGCTTGTAGGGTGACATTCCCAATGGTGTTTTGAATGCTGTTCTATAGGCCCGAAGTGCATCATTGAGGTGTAAAGACCAATCCTTTCGAGTAGGTTTAACCATCTTCTCAAGTATGTTCTTTATTTCCCGGTTGGATATTTCGGCCTGTCCATTGGTTTGAGGGTGGTACGATGTCGCAATCCGGTGCTTTACTCCGAATTTTCTCAAGGCGGCAACAATTACCCTATTATCAAAATGTCTCCCTTCGTCACTGATGATCGCCTTAGGAATGCCAAATCTGGAGAAAATATTCTTGTGCAGAAATCTCTAAACAGTCTTGGCGTCATTTTTCTGAGTGGCGATATCTTTTACCCACTTGGACACATAATCCACTACCAGTAGGATGTAGAGGTTCCCACAAGATGCTGAGAATGGTCCCATGAAATCGATCCCCCATACATCGAAGATTTCGACTTCTAAAATGTTTTGCAGTGGCACCTCATGCCTTCTTGAGATGTTCCCAGTCCGTTGGCATTTGTCATAGCTCTTGTAGAAAACTTGGGCATCCTTGAACAATGAGGGCCAATAAAGACCGGATTGCAAAACCTTGGCAACGGTTTTATTTCCACCTAAGTGTCCTCCATATGGGGAAGCATGGCAGTGGTGAAGCACAGCTTCCTGTTCATCCCGTGGTACGCATCTCCTGATAATTTGATCTGCACAATGTTTGAAAAGAAGAGGTTCGTCCCAATAATAATGTTTTGCATCATTTTGGAACCTCCTCCTTGCTTGGTTATTAAGTTCAAGAGGTAGTACTCCGCTAACAATGTAATTAACAAAATCAGCGTACCAAGAAAGTTCAGAAAGCTTACCTGCCGCCATGGCTGTCGCGGCAGTGCTTGTGGCAGCAAACAACTGCTCATCCGGGAAGGTCTCCAATATGTTGGTCTTGTCTGTCGGTAGACTCTTTCCCATCTCTAATCTCGACAAGTGGTCTGCTACTTGGTTTTATGTTCCCTTTTTATCCTTGATGTCAATGTCGAACTCTTGCAGCAGTAGAATCCAACGTATCAATCTAGGTTTTGCATCTTTTTTAGCGAACAAATACTTCAGTGTTGAATGGTCTGTATGGACCACCACCTTCGTTCCAAGTATGTATGGACGGAACTTGTCAATCGAGAACACCACTGCTAATAGTTCCTTTTATGTTGTGGTGTAGTTCACTTGGGCATCATTCAGTGTTTTACTGGCGTAATAAATTACGTGGAAGAGCTTGTCCTTCCTCTGCCCTAGTGCTGCCCCTACTGCATAGTCACTGGCATCACACATTATCTCAAATGGCAAACTCCAATCTGGTGGATGTACAATCGGGGCTGTTACCAGCTTCTCTTTTAGAATTCTGAATGCCTTAGTACATTTAGTATTAAAGTCAAAGGGACGATTCTGCTCCAATAAATGGCATAAGGGCTTGGTAATCTTCGAGAAATTTGCAATAAATCTTCGATAAAACCCAGCATGCCTTAAGAAACTTCGAATTCCCTTGACTGTGGTGGGTGGTGGCAGCTTTTCGATTACTTCTATTTTTGCTCTATCTACCTCTATGCCACGACAGCTTACCTTGTGGCCTAGGACTATCCCTTCATCCACCATGAAGTGGCATTTTCCCAGTTTAAGATCAAGTTCGCTTTTTTGCATCTTTCAAGCACTTTCTGCAGGTTACCTAAACAACCTTCAAAACTGTCTCCAAAGACGGAAAAATCGTCCATGAATATTTCCAGGAAGTCCTCCACCATGTCGGAGAATATTGCCATCATACACCTTTGGAAGGTTGCTGGTGCATTGCAGAGTCCAAATGACATTCTCCGAAAAGCATAAGTGTCGTATGGGCATGTGAAGGTCGTTTTCTCTTGATCCTCCGGTGCAATAGCTATCTGGTTGTACCCTGAATAACCATCAAGAAAACAATAATAAGGTTTCTCCTCTAATCTATCAAGCATTTGATCAATAAAAGGTAGGGGAAAATGGTCTTTCCGGGTAGCTTTATTAAGCTTCCGGTAGTCCATACAAACCCTTCAACCGGTCACAGTCCTGGTTGGGATTAGTTCGTTCTCTTCATTGGTCACCACGGTTATTCCTCCCTTTTTAGGAACACACTGCACCGGGCTCACCCACTTACTATCTGAGATGGCATACATTATTCCGACATTGAGCCATTTGATAATTTCTTTTCTCACCACTTCTCGCATAGCATCTTTTAAGCGTCTCTGAGCATCAATGGTCGGCTTATGATCATCCTCCAGGAGAATTTTGTGCATACATAGTGCCGGACTGATGCCTTAGATGTCAGCTATCGTCCATCAAATAGCCTTCTTATGCTGCTGCAGCATCCCAATTAACTGTTGTTCCTGTTTCTACATTAACTTGGAAGAGATGATTACGGGCAACGTATCATTTAAACCAAGGAAAACATATTTAAGCTGCCATGGTAGGGGCTTAAGATCTAAAACACGTGGTCCTACAGTTGAAGGCTTTTGGATTATGTGTTCATTCGAGGTATAGTTTAGGGGCTCGAATAACTTACCTAGACGATTGCCTATCCAATTTACCTCCTCATGACCTTCAGTGTCGGATATGTCTGAATCGGAGGAGTCACTATCGTCATTGCTGTCGTGACAGTCTTCTAGATAACTGTTGTGGCAGTGACCTAATTTTATGTCATGGCATCTCGACCTGATGCAGGGTTGGTCAAGGATTACTTCAGTGATGGCCTTGCATTCTTCTTCTGCATCAGCATGTTTGATTGCTTGGAGAACATCGAGTTTGATTTCTTGATCATTTACTATCATGGCCAGTTCTTCTTTCTCTACATCAACCACAGATCTGTCTGTGGCTAGGAAAGGTCGCCCCAGGATGATTGGTGCATTTTCATCTGCTTCACAGTCTAACATAAGAAAGTCAGCAGGAAAGATAAACTTATCCACTCTTACCAGAATATCTTCAATCTTCCCTTCTGGTTGTACGTAAGAGCGGTCTGCCAGCTGCAACATAACTGTCGTGGGTCATGCTCGTCCAATACCTAATTTCTGAAACACAGATTTTGGCATTAAATTTATACTAGCACCTAGATCACAAAGTGCCTTACCCACGAATTTATCACCAATTATGCACGGTATGATGAAGCTCCCAGGATCCTTCTTTTTCTGGGGTGGATGCCTGTGCAGGATAGTCATGCATCCCTCTGTCATATTTACCGTTTCGAATTCCCCAAGTCTGGATGTTTTTGACATGGCATCCTTGAGAAATTTCGCATAACCGGGCATCTGCTTAATGGCCTCTAACAGTGGTATATTAATGTGCACCTGCTTAAAAATATCGTAGAGTTTTTTTAGATGGTACTCTTGTTTCTGTTTTTGTAACCGCTGTGGAAAAGAAGGTAGATGACGGTAATCTTCCAGACGTCCTTCACATGGTATTCAGATTCGAGGAGGCTTAGGTTCTTCATTATTCCTTTCTTGCTCCCCTGTCTCCTCTACTGCTGTGACATGTATGTCGGCAGTAGGTTGCTCTTCTTCTGCTGGGGCAGTGTTCGCGGCAGGTGTATCTAGGGTCGGTTCCTCAATCAGTATGGCTTTCATCTCTGACCCTGGCAGTTGTTTCCCACTCCTAGTTGTAATAACTTTACACTGCTCATGTGTGGGTTTTCTAGCGACTTCAGTATCACTAGGGAATCCTCCGTTTTACCTTGGCTTAATATGTTGGGAAACCTGGCCCATCTGTGTCTTCAGTGATTTCAATGTAGCCTTATGGTTAGTAATTCTCATCTCTGTCTTGTCCATGAATGACTCAGTTTTCTTGACAAAGTGGTCCATGTTTGCCATGTAAGCTCCTGTCTGTGACATGAATGTGGCCAAGGTCTGCTCCAGTATACTAGGTATGGCTACCAGCTGCTGTTGCGGCTGTTGTCGTGTCAGGATTCTGGGTGCCCCTGGTTTTGGTTGTTCTGCACCTGAGGATTCAGTGCGTTGTTTGGATTGCTCCAAGAGAACTTGGGATCTTTCCTCTAGTTGGGATTATAATTGTTGGAGTCGTAATTTCTTGGTTTATTGTAATTTCCAACATACACCCCTTCCTCTAGCTGTAACGGGCAGTCGTCCGAATTGTGATTCCCACTGCAAGTTTCACATACCTCTTCGGCAGAGTAGATAGGTTTTGAATCTATTTTCAACAGATTTTCCACTGCCTTTGTAAGGTATGCAACCCGTGTTTTCAAGGAATTGTCGGCTTCATAATCTTTTACAGCTAACACTCATTTACCTCTCCTCGCTGTAGGGAATTGTTCATCATTCTTTGCTAAGTTTTCAATACTACCATGGCTTCATCTAGATCTTTATCCAACAACAGTCCATTTGCTGCTGAATCTATTCTCATGCGAGTGTGTGTGTTGGCAGCATTGTAGAATTTGATGACTTGATTCCACACGGGGAATCCATGCATCGGGTAGTTCCTTAGAAGGGTTGTAAACCTGTCTCACGCCTCGTGCATTGGCTCGTCGACTTCCTGTTGAAAAGTAGCAATTTCATTACGCAATCGCTCAGATAAGTGAGAAGGATTAAAACGAGATAAAAATTCACGAGTGAGATTTGCCCAAGTTCGTATTGAACCCGTCGTTAGTTTATTCCACCAAGTTTTAGCTCTGTCTCCCAGTGAATGAGGAAATAATCAGAGCCTCAGTATTTTCGGATTTATTCCTGGTAATCTAAACGATCCACAGATTTCTTGGAACGTTTTCAGGTGTTCTCGGGCATCCTCTGTCGCAGCACCACTAAATTGGCCAGCGGAATTGATCATGCTGAACATACCAAGTTTCAGCTCAAAATTCTAAGCTTCCACGTCTGGCAATGTGGTCTCCAGTTCCACATGATCATTGATCATGTAATCACGGCATGACCGTCGTGCGGCCTCGGCAGCGGCAGGCTGTCCATTCCGTTCATCTATAGGAGGATCTTCATCATTCCTCGGGTGATTTACCCCGTTATGCATTGCTTCTAACTGTTCCTCAAGATAATCGTTTCTGGCTATCAAGAGGCAGACTCGGTTCCTAAGGTTGCACGTACGTTCGATTTCAGGATCTAGGTTGTACTCAGGTTCTTTGCCTCATCTTGATCTGCGCATAAGCAAACGAAAATCCTTGTGAAAAGCACATGGTAAACAATCCAAATAAAAACAGAAAAATTAAAAAGTGCAGTAAAAGTAAGGGTAAAGATATGTTGCCAGTCCCTGGCAACGACGCCAAAAACTTGTTGCGTGTCAAAAGTCCTATCCCAATGTAGTGCAAGTGTACACGACGCAAGTAGTAAAGTGATACTCGAAGTATCGGATGTCGAATCCACAGGGACTGGAAATAGCTTTATCCCCAAAAACTTGTTGTGTGTCAAAAGTCCTATCGCAATGTAGTGCAAGTGTACACGATGCAAGTAGTATAGTGATACTCGAAGTATCGGATGTCGAATCCACAAGGACTGGAAATAGCTTTATCCTCGAATTGCTGCACAAGAGAAAAAGAAAAGAGTTTAAATTGTTTGGGAAATAATATTGGATAACAATGAATATAAAAGAATAAAGATTCAGGATTAAGAGATAGGCTGGTATTGATTTGTTCGGTAGTGCATGTGTTGTACTGAAGAGAAAGTCATGTTCTGTCGTCGTCTCTGTCGCGGCAGCACCTATCGCGGCAACAGTCTGTTGTTGTCGTGGCAGTGATCACACAACTCTGTACTTCAAGCTTGGCAAGAATCCCTGATGTGACTTGTCCTATCCCTAGGTCCAAGTACTGTCGATGAAAACTTCTTGGATGATACCTCCCGACGTGAATCAAAGGGTGAACACCAATGTTGTCGAATTCTTCCTTAGCCACTTAACCTCGTCCTATCCCTAGGCCCGAGATAGTTCAACCATAAACAGGAGAACTTGTACTTATTCCTTTCGTATAGTTAACTCTCTCGATATTAAGCAAATAGATAATCTTACAATGCTCTCCCGATACTCTTGCAAGATGTTAAAACCAGAATAAGCAAACTTGAAGTTTTATTTCATTGAACCGAAAATTCCTAAAACAGTACAATCCTTGCAACTACTTTACAGAATCAACCCTTAGCCCTAGGAGAAGTTTAGAACATGACGAGAAGGGGGAAAACGACAAGGGTTTTGGGGAAGACGACTAGAGATGAGATATCCTTCCCTAGGTCGAATTACATGTCTTTATATAGGCCTTGGGTTCAAGTTTTCTAATAATGTACGAATACAAGTTCAAACTAAAGTGCAACTCTAATTAAGATTAAATCTCCTGAGTAGATGCCTTTAATTCGCCCTCTTTTCTTCCTTTGGGTTTCTTCCTTGAACTTTGGGCTTGGCCTTCATTCTGCCTTAGGGCTCAGAAAAATATAGGAGTGGTCCACGACAGACCGGCTTGAATTCCTCTATTTGTCGAGTTCCACTTCACTTTTCCCTTCACCAATGCTGTCGTCATGGCTGCCATGGCAGCGTCCTCCTTCTCGACTCCAGTCATATGTTCCAGCTCTGCTTCTCTGCTGTCCTGAGTCTGCCACAGCAGATACCTGCAAAAGTATCCAAAATCAGTAGCAACTGTGCCATTTTTTCAAATTGTGATGTATATGTGAAACTTTACCTAAATACAATGAATTATACTTGAATGCAGCAGAAATATGGGTTAAATAAGGGGTAAAATATAGAACTTTTACACACTCAACAATAAAGTTAAGACAGACATTATCCGCTCACTCCCATACCCCACAACTGTGAGGGATATTCGCTCTTTTCTTGGACATGCAGGTTTCTACAAGCGATTTATAAAAGACTTCTAGAAGATAGCACAACCATTATGTCGGTTACTGCAGAAAGATGTAGAGTTCGACTTTACATAAGAATGCAAGAAATCGTTTGATACAATTAAGGAGAAACTTTTATCCGCGCCAATAGTGCAACCGCCCGATTGGAACTTGTCATTCGAAATTATGTGCGACGCCTCAGATTTTAGTGTTGGAGCGGTACTTGGTCAAAGGAAAGGACGAGAGCCTCATGTCATCGCCCATGCATCAAGAACGTTTGATCCAGCGTAACGCAACTATTCAACTATAGAAAAAGAACTGTTTGTTGTAGTTTTTGCTTTAGATAAATTCCTCTCTTATTTACTTGGGACTAAAATTATTGTTTTTTCTAACCATGCAACCTTGCGGTATTTGATGAGCAAGAAGGAAGCAAAATCGAGGTTGATCCGATGAATTTTACTCCTTCAGGAGTTTAATCTCGAGATAAAAGACAAGAAGGGGAGTGAAAATTTAGTGGCCGATCACCTTAGCTGAATCCCACTGACCAATTCGGATTCGCCTATTAATGACGAATTCCCTGAAGAAAATTTGATGATGGCGCAAGCTTTAACACCTTGGTTTGCAGATATCGTGAATTATTTGGCTACAGGTGAATTGCCCCTTGACTTGCCACGGTCAGAAATTAACTGAATCAAGAGGGAATTCAGGTTCTATATTTGGGATGATCCCTACCTTTGGAGACATTGTTCCGATCAGGTAATACGATGATGTGTAACCGAAGACGAGGTAAAATCTATCCTTAATTTATGTCATTCATATGCATACGGTGGACACTATGAAATTAAAAGGACAACTCATAAAATTCTTGAATGTGGATTTTATTGGCCTAATATTTTTGGTGACACATATTTATTTTGCAAATCATGTGATAAGTGTCAAAGAGTTGGTAACTTAAGTCGACGTAATGAAATGCCCCTAAATCCTATTCATGTTTGCGAAATATTTGATGTGTGGGGGATAGATTATATGAGGCTATTTGTACCATCGTTCGGTAATTTTTATATTATATTAGTTGTTGATTATGTTTCGCGATGGGTCGAGGTTAAAGCTACAAAAAATAATGATGCTAAAATCACTGTCAAATTTCTGAAAGATTATATTTTTTCCAGGTTTGGCACACTGAGAGCGCTGATATGCGACAAAGGGAAACATTTTATCAATCGAGTCATCGATGCGCTAATGAAAAATTTTGGCGTCACCCAACACACCGCGACGTCGTACCATCTGCAAACGAATGGTCAGGCAGAGGTATCAAACCGCGAAATGAAGACCATTCTTGAAAAGATCGTGAAACCCGATCGGAAGGATTGGAGCGTTAAGCTGAATGACGCACTATGGGTATATCGGACAACGTATAAGGGTCCTATTGAGATGTCTCCTTATCGCCTTGTTTTTGGTAAGCCGTGGCATTTACCGATTGAATTGGAGCACCGCGTGCATTGAGCAGTCCAAAAATGCAACATGGAAATGGATCTAGTTGGCGAAACGCGTAAACTCGATATCTAGGAGTTGGAAGAAATTTGAAAAAATGCCTACGACAGTTCGAAAATTTTTAAGGAAAAAAATAAAGATTTTTATGATCGTAATATTGCATTTAAATCATTTTATATTGGTCAAAAGGTTTTATTATTTAACTCTAAATTAATTTTTTTTTGCAGGAAACGATCAAAGTGGCTTGGACCGTATACAGTGACTAATATTTTTCCACATGGTGCAGTGGAAATTAAAAGTAATTCCGAAGAGCCATTTAAAGTTAACGGTCAACGACTTAAACCGTACTATGACAATGCTCCGGTTGGTCTAGTCGAGGAAATTTGTTTAATCGAACCTGTCACTTAAATGAGATCGTCAAGCTAGCGACGTTAAACAAGAGCTAAATGAGAGGTGCATCGTACAAATCAATCTAATATAGAACCCACATCTCCTTCTTTTTTATTTTTTCTTTCTTTTTTATAACTCCCTCTAATAATATATTTATTATAATCTATCTTAATAATTTATTTATTATATATTATCTTTCTATTTAAATTCACGTAAATTATAATTTGTTTTAAATTTAAATCATAATATATATATATATATCTTTATCTATCTATATATTATCTTATTTATTTTTAAATTTAACCCTTATCTTTATTATCCTAAATTATTATTGATTTTAAATCATAATATATATTTTTTAAATTGTTAATCTATATCTATATATCTTTTTAATATATATATATATATATATATATATATATCTTTATCAACTATATCTAAAATTTTAAAATAAAATTATCCTTTTATAAAATTTTAATTATCCTTTTATTTCAAAATTAAAAAAAAATAACATAATTTTCCTCATACCTTTTCTTTATTCTGCAGCCGTCATCTCACCTTCACCAACGTCAAACTCCACCCTAGCAAACATACCTCGCACCCGAGACCAAGCCGTTGGCTCCCACAGCAGCCGCCGCTCATCATCGGTTTGGTTGTAGCCGCAATTGATCAGGGGAGTCTCTTCTTTCCTCTTTTTTACTCTAGTTTTCATTTTGGGACAAAATGCATTAAGTGAGGGGAGGTAGATATGCTTGTCAAATTTTCTTTTTGCTTATCCATTTGGTTGTTCTCTTGTTTTTCTGATTTTATTTAATTTAAGTTCCTTGTTTAATCCTTAGTTTGGCCTTGTCTCATTGTTTCTGTATGATTTTGTATCTATCTTGTTAGAAAATCTTAGGTTGCATCGTAGATTTTGGCATGATTATTTTTTCCACAAAATCTTTTTTATGACATTTCTTTCTTTATTAATTGACATGATGCTTACCTAGGTACACAAGACAATTTTTGTGAGTTTTGAGCCTAATGAGCATGCATTATTTTTGCTCTTTGTTTCTTTGAGTGTGCCTAGCTAAATTAGTTGCATTATAGAACTTGTGTTTAAATTCTTTTTGAGATTACATTATTTGAATATAATGCTTAAATATGATTGAGGCACTAGGTTTTAACCCCTTCTCTTCCCAAACAAATTGCCCACCCTTTGATTAATTTCCCTTAGTGAAACAATTTTGAGCCTTGACCTATTTCCTGAGATTCACCATATTTTAGCCTAATCTGTTTTTCTTATTATTTCCATGATTTTTGTCTTGAATTTTAACCCTTTTTTTCGGCCTTTATCCTACCCGAACCTTAGCCCCGTTACAACCATTTTAAGACCTCTTGATTTTTGCATCACATTCATACTTAGTAGTGGAGATTAGATTTAACCACAAGCCTATGGTAATGCTCTAATTAGTTTTGGCTCGAGTGATTTTCTCTACCCTTAAACACTTTGAGTGACATGAGCGATTCCTTGTGAGGGTACTTGGTTTGCATCATTGATGTTAGTAGGGTATTGGAATGTCGTTTTTGCTTAAATTTCTAAACCTTGCCATTTATCTATTTGCTCCTTATTTTCTTTCATGTTTAGATACTTAATCATATCGAAAACTTTTAGACTTCGTGAAATTAAGGATGATAACTTGAGCTTAGGTTTGTTTAATTTTGAGATACTTGAGCTTAGCTTTTCTAAATGGTTTTATAAATGAAAAAGTGTATGTTGAACAACCACCGGATTTTGAAGATCCTAAATTTCCAAATCATGTTTTTAAACTAACCAAAGCTCTTTATGGTTTAAAACAAGCTCCTAAAGCTTGCTATGAAAGGCTTTCAAACTTTTTGATTGAAAAAGGTTTTAAAAAAGGCAAGATGGATACTACACTTTTCACAAAAAGATATTGTAATGACATCTTAGTAGTACAAATTTAGGGTGCATGGTTTAATGGTTTAGGTGTATGGGTTTTGAATTTAGGGATTGTGTTTGAAATTTATAGTTCAGGGTTATAATTTAGGGTTTATAGATTAAAACATAAATGATCACCATATTAATCTAAAAACTAAACTCTAGCCTCTAAACCCTAAATTCTAACCCTAAACCCTAAATTGTAAATCCCTACACCTAAAACCATAAACCCTACACCCTAAAATAAGCCCTTAAACCTTAAAACTAAGGCGCTTGTGGAAACTTTTAATTTCCACCGCTAGTGTATAGGATAATAATCCAAATTATATTACATTGATTAATTAAGATTTAATTTTGGGTTTTGGGGTTAATTTAGGGTTTAGAGCTTTGTTTGAGATTTAGAGTTAGGTTAGGTTAACAATGGCTTATATATTTTTGAGAATAAGGGTAGGCAAATTAGGGTTTAGCTCGAGCTCGAGCTCCAATTTTGTTTTCGAGTTCAATTCGAGCTTGATAACTTTGAGCTCGCGAGCTTTCGGGTCGAGCTCGAGCTTGATAAATTTAAGCTCGCGAGTTTTCAAGCCGAGCCGAATTGAGCTTAACCTTGAGCATTTCGAATTCGAGTCGAGCTTAACCTAACTCAGTTGTGTAAGACTGCGATGTTTAATTGCTGAGCCTTGAGCATGAATTCACCCTTAACTTAGTTGGAAGGTTCGAGCTGAAAGATTGACAATATTAGTAATTATTACTCACAAGTGCCACCAAGTGGTTATTTTGTAATTTGTTTAAGGCTTTTACTATTTATGCTTATTTTGTAACGTGCAGAGTAACTTGTTGATTTTGTAATTTGTTTAAGGCTTTTACTATTTATTTCTCTGCTAACTGTCTTATTATAGAGCTATTGCAAATGATAATTGTTTAAGTAAGCTACTGCAACTGTTTGGCCAAATGGTGTTCTCACATAGACTGTCCTGTTTCAGGGAAGGTGTTCTCACATTGCCACGGATGTATGGCATGCTAATGTTTTAAACCATTCTATAGCATTATAAGGTAGCTTTGGGAAGAGAATTAGGTGTTTGAATTACTACAGGTTGATTTATACTTTTGAATAAAAAACGAGTCTAACATAACCCAAACTCATAAAATATAATGATATTTTGTATGTGATTTTTCACTTGATTCGTTTTTACCTTTTTTTTACCTTGAATCATTTTGGACCTTTTTTAAACCCCATGCGATCGTTCCCATTATACATGTCGAGAGCCATCACTGTGGTTATATAAAGTATGCTGTGGACGACAAAAAGACAGATGGGAGTATAGGAGAAAGGAGCTCAGAGTGGAAACCTTTTTTTTTTGTGTGTGGTGAAAACATGCTTTACACAAGGAGTATCAGTGATAAAATACTAAATCTATACCCGGCTGTATGTTTAAAAAATTCAACACTCATCGTGTCCGTCTATTTTATCCTTTCGAATTCGATTTTCATGCACTTATTTTGTGTCTTGATCAACCTGATGGTTGGTTGTGATTTTGATGGATGCAGCTCCAAGCAATGTGCAAACCGCAAGTAGGCTCAACACCCCGGAGCTTATGTACACTCCGTCTCTAACCAGGTAGCACTCACCGTCCAACCACCCTTCTCCGTAGGGTTGCGCTCTGCTCATACTCGTCGCCGCACTTATTAGGATTACCGCAACTCCAAAGCTGATCCTGTAATAGATTCCGAGCCTTCTAATTTTGATTCTGGTTTATAAATAACATAGAAAACCAAAGACCAACCATGTTCCTGCGAATGCAATTAATGGTTTTATTTTATTTTTAGTAGCACTAGGCAACAACGTCCAAGACCATGTGTCTGCTATCTTTACCCATTTTAAAATCATACGTTTTTGAATTATCTGAGGGAGGGCTGTACCCCCAACTAGTTGGTCTCCAATCTCCCTCATATCTCTTTTAAAAACCATTAAAATTTGTATATTCTAATCTACTCTACCCAACCAGAAATTACTTGTTTCTTTGTCTGCTAACCAGAGATTCTAGAAATATTGGAAGGGAGAAAGAAAGGTTATGAAACAGGACACCAACCAGGAAAACGCCAGCAGAATTGCGGTGAGAGCTGGTTTCTTAGGCTTTCTTGTGTTGGGTCTCCCGCTGTAATTTGCACAGAGAAGTACGTTCCCCATGATTTGAGCGGTGGAGAGACAGACCGATGCGGCAACACCCAGTTCAAAGGCATGACTCCTCGTAGGCAAGAAACACATTTTCCCATCCAACTTGAGATCACCCTTCTGAGAAATTAAAACAATTTCTGAATACCAAACGGATTATATAACTTTATAAAACTCAATCAATGAAATCAATACATAAAACTAAAGTAATATTATATACGCACCTTGGTTTTCTTACTCTCAGCAACGAGACATGCGGCGAAGGAGACGAGGCCGAGGGAGGCAACGACAGAGTACATTAGGACGCAACCGAGTGGATGTTTTCCCATTTGCCGGAGGGGATAGAAATTAAGAAAAGAGGTCCTGTTTTGTTTGCGGTGAGGTGAGGTGAGACCCCTTTTTTTTGTTTTGAAACAGTTGTTACATTGGCATTGCTTGTAAGGAGAGAAAGCATGCAAGTCCCTGTCCCCAACCCCAAGTTGGTAATTTTGGATTATATGGGAAGTTTTTGGATCGGTGGAAACTGATGACCCATGACCAACACTTTGTTATTTTCCACCACCTCAAGATTCAACGTTAAGTTTCCACAAAAGTAAAACTGGAACCGTTGACTATTTTTAAAAAGGGATTTGTAAGTGGTAGAGTGAATATATATGTATATGTATATATATTCACACACGCACATATAATAGAATCTGATTCTAATTCTTAAAGCTTATATATATATATATTTCTATTGAAGTTATAACGTATATCAATTAGTATATATATTAAAATCAAGGGTAAATTACGCCAAATACCACTCAACTATAGGAGTGACCCGTTTTTGTTACTGATCTTCGAATTGGTCCAATTTTATCACTAAACTTTTACCGATCTTCGAATTGATCCAATTTTATCACTAAACTTTATTTCTTAACCTCATTTATTTAATTTCATTAATGTTGAGGTTGGATTTTTTGAAATTATGAGATTGATATTGTAATAAAATAATAAAATGTTGATGACTAATTTTGTTATTGTATTAGGTGAAAATAAAGAATAAAAAAAATTGTAAATTTTTGAAACAATGAAGTTGGAATTAAAAAAATTAAGGGAGAAATTAAAAATCGGTAAAATATTGATGACTAGTTTTGTTATTATTTGAATTGAAAAACTTTAAAAAAAATTAATCCCAACTGCAATTAATATATATATCATTTATGTTAATAACTTACTAAACATATAAGTTAGCTGGGTTTAACTCAAGTTATTTCTTTTAAATTTTCATCCATCGTCAAAACGACGTCGTTTTAAGTTGTTTTGGGTATCAAAACAATCAAATTAAAATGGCGTCATTTTAATTTGGTCTCCACATTGTAGACCTCAGTCATATTATCATCTCGATAAAGAATTAACAGCGAAGTGGCATAAACGAGTCAAAAACTAAAATTTAGTGGTAAAACTAGACCAATTCGAAAGTCGGTGACAAAAACGGGTCATCTCCTAAAATTGGGTGGTATGATTATCTGGCGTAGTTTACCCTAAAATCAAATATTATAACCACTAACTCTTTTGATCAATTTTTTTGAATGGTCTAAAGATGATTACAAGGAAGTATTTGTTCATATATACTTTTAATTATTTGACAATGTACATATATCTTGTAGACAAAGCGATTTGAACCCGTGTCTCTTAGGATAAACATTATCCGCTTTTCTATAGGGGACACTTGTTGGGTTATATAAAAAAAACTCTTCCCATCAACTGACATGAATTGTTCCAGTTTAATTTGATTTTTAGATTCAATTTCTTAATAATATAACAACGTAGGTTTTTTATGGAAAAACTTTGTTGTATGCTCAGACCATTAAACAAATAGATGAAGGATACTTATGAGTTATGATTTGCATGCATAAAAAAGCAAAGATTACAAAAATTGTAATTTTCCCTTATAAATTGTGTAAACCATATTTATGAATGTTAAAAGTGGCTTGAAACGCGGAAGTTTCAAAGTCTTTAAATCAAATCATTAAATTCCATATTAAATGTAGCATGAGATAATTAGTATTTGGTCCCCAAATTTTTAGGTTATTTACAAAATCAGTCCCTGAAACTCAATTATTTAAGGCATAATTATTTCATTTGAAATCACCCCAAAAATCTCAACCTATCTCTCCCATTTGGTTCTTTTCTTCCGTTTGCAATATTTGAGAATTCTTAAAGATTTTTATTTTTTGGTACTATTTTAGTAATAGTAAAGTTATCATCTGGTGGCGGTACTTTAGGAGTAGGCGACATTTCGTCAAACCTCGTAAATTATGTGTATTATTTCTATTATTTATTTTGGTTATTCAATATTAAGTTTCTCCATTAAATTACAATATTCAATAGTTTGACGGATTTATCTGCTGCGTAAATTTTGATAATTTTAATTTTAATATTTCAGCTCAATTTTAAAATTAGGCTCGTATGGGAAATAGCACGGTTTCCCAGCAATGAATAACAATGAAAAAGGGATTGCTTATATTTTTATGTTTAGAAATCTGGTCTAATTTAAGTCATTAATTAATTAACTATTTATATTTTGAGTTTTTATAATTGAGAAATCAAACTTAAAAATCGCCTGGAAAGTTAAACCCCTCTTAGCCCAGTAGCGTAAGACGGCCCCCTCGGCTAGAGTTTGAGAAA
Source organism: Hibiscus tridactylites (assembly GCA_958450335.1). Taxonomy (NCBI): domain Eukaryota; kingdom Viridiplantae; phylum Streptophyta; class Magnoliopsida; order Malvales; family Malvaceae; genus Hibiscus; species Hibiscus tridactylites. The sequence goes on along the minus strand of OY288267.1, from coordinate 109,023,001 downwards.
TTAAAGCATAAATGACACTTTATAGTATATTTTAGAGTTAATTTCACATATACCTAAACTATGATTTTATTCTAAATTGAATTCTCAATTTTTGAATGTTTTAATTTTATCCCAAACATGACTCATGTTTTAAATTAGACCCTAAACTTTCGAATATTCTAGTTGTAACATCTCGAACCCCAGTCCGGTAGTTTCTAAATTTGGTAACCATGAGTTTGAAAATGAATAAAATAATTTGAATACAAAATTGTTTGTAATCTCTAAATAAATTGTTTTAGTTAATTCAAGATTCCATTAAAATATTTGGAATTCAATCCCCATTGTTTTCCGAATCTTATGATCAGAAGTTCGAAAATGAATAGAAGAATTGGAGCATGATTTTTTTGGGTTTGATAATTAATATGATTCAGTAATATATGAAATTGAATAGTGAATTGGTAAATTTTATGAAAAGGACTAAAGTAAATAAATTGAAAACCTATGATAAATGACCAAAATGAAAAGAGGTGAAAGAGGAAGCTTTGCATGGTAATTAAATCATAAAGGGTGAGAAGTCATAAAGTTTATTCTCATAATTTTGAGACCTAGCCCACTTATTATTAATAATAATTAAAATAGTGAAATTGATTCTTCTTCTCCATCGAATGTGGGAAGAAGGTTTGGGTCGGGACCATGTTCTCTGTTTTCCCAATATTCAAATCTCCTTAATTATGTGGGATGAAATCCGAAAGCTCAAAGCCGAATTGTGGAAGAAGCTAAGGATTGAAGAAAGGGAGTGGATCCAAAAGTCTAGATTAAAGTAGTTTAACGAGGAGGACAAGAACACGAAGTTCTTTCACTTATCGGCGTCGATTCGTAAGAGCATCAACACTATCTCCAAAATCAGGCTGGACAATGTTGCTCTATCCGATCCTAAGACAATCTCTAAAGCCTTTGAAGACCATTTCAAGCATTGTTACAATGATGTCAACACTGTCCCTGTAAGCAGTTGGAACATCCAGCTCAAGCAACTAAATTCTTCTTCAGCATCTGCTTTAGAGAAGGAATTCACAGTGGAAGAAATTTGGGCTGCCATAGACTCTGCTGACGGCTCGAGGGCCCCAGGCCCGGACGGGTTTAACCTGGACTTCTACAAAAGATTCTGGCCATGGCTGAAGAAGGATGTTATGAGATTTTTCAAGTCTTTCTATAAGGGGAGCTGGAACGACGTCTCCATCAACTACTCCTTTATAATTCTCATCCCCAAAAAAATCTAACCCAGAAGTAATCACTGATTTCAGACCTATCTCTCTGGTTGGGAGTTTGTATAAAATCCTTGCTCGAGTCCTTTCAAGGAGGCTAGCAGGGTGCATAGCGGAAGTTGTCGGGGATTGTCAGTTTGCGTTCACTCCTGGAAAACAAATTGCCGACTGCGCCCTTATTGCAAACGAGCTAATTGACGAGATACATAGAAGCAAGCAAGAGGCTGTGATTTTCAAGGCTGACTTCAAAAGAGCATATGACTCGGTGGATTGGAAATTCCTCATGCTAATTATGACAAGGATGGGATTCGGTGAAAAGTGGAGACGGTGGATTTGGTTTTGCATCTCTACCACTTCTCTTTCAGTGCTGGTAAATGGTTCGCCTACAAACTGGTTCAAAATTAAAAGGGGTCTCCGACAAGGATGCCCGCTTTCGCCACTCTTATTCAACCTATTGGGTGAAGCCCTTAGCACCCTAATTAGCAAAGCTGTCGATCAAAACTTTATCAAGGGTATCGAAGTGGGAAGTTGCAAGTTATCAGTCAGCCATATTCAATTCGCAGATGACTTGGTAATTTTCACCAAAGCTGAAAGTGAGTCCATCAAATACGTGAAGCGTCTCTTAAGAATATTTGAATGTGCATCCGATCTAGCTCTGAACGGCCAGAAAACAAAATTGTACGGAATCAACGTCACCAATGAACTGATTCAAGGCTGGAGCAGGGCCGTCTGCGTCAGCTGGGGCAGTTTACCAACGGAATACCTTGGATTGCCGCTGGGTTTCTCAAGAAACGCCACTGACATCTGGATTCCCATTATCGACAAAATACAAAAGAAACTAGAAAGCTGGAAAGGCAAACTCCTTTCGTTGGCGGGACGTATTACGCTGGTCAAAGCCGTGCTTAACAACTTGCCTGTTTACTACTTATCGCTCTTCTTGCTACCGGCGGGGATAGCTAAGAAAATAAACACGCTGATCGCAAGCTTTATCTGGGGTGCAAAAGATGGGAAAGCGGTCCACTGGATTAAGTGGTCTTCCTTATGTCTCCCAATGTCTAAAGGGGGCCTTGGACTTCTCGACATCAGAGTTAGAAACAGATCCCTACTCAACAAATAGATTTGGCGATACGGTTACGAGAGTGAGTGCCTATGGAGAAAAGTTGTTGACGCTAAATATGGGTATAACAAGCTCTCCTTACTCCCGAACATCGACAGGCCTAAGAAGAAATCTTGGGTATGGAACAACATCACTAAACCTCTAAACCAACCGGAGGACAATTTCACAAAAAATATCAGAATAGTATGCGGCGATGGCAGTTTCATTAACTTCTGGTCAGACCCCTGGACCGAGGTCCCATCTCTAAAAAATGAATTTCCAAGACTGTTCTCGATCGCGATAAAGAAGTCCGGCAAAGTCGTGGAATTCGGTAGCAAGAATAACAACATTTGGACTTGGAGGGTGGAAATGCGAAGGAGTCTCTTTCAGTGGGAAATACTAGTATGGCACAGATTTATGGACATATTATCCAAGGCTACTCGCTCAATCTCGGAGGTGGACACAGTGAGATGGGTTGGCGTTTCTAATGGATTTTATTCCCCCAAAGCTTTTTGCGAGTTATCAAGGGCTGCGGTACCCGACTCGGATCTTAGGTGGAAGCAGATTTGGGCGAAGCTAGCCCCTCCGAAGGTAGAAATGTTTCTGTGGAAGGTGCTGCACCAGAGAATCCCAACTTACGACGCACTTAGCAAAAGAGGTATATCTCCTTCCCCTTCCAACCTTTGTGTCTTGTGTGGAGAAGCAATGGAGGCTGTAAATCACTTATTCTGCCAATGTTCGGTTACATGGAAATCTGGAATTTGAATTTCATTATGCCAGCAGACATCACTTCACTTTTCCAGACTTGGTTTAGCATATCCGTCAAGCACATAGTCCCCCAAGTGTGGCAAATGTTTCTATTTGGTTGCATCTGGACGGTGTGGTTATGCCGCAACGCTACCATTTTTAACCAGAAAATGTTCACTGCTGATCACATATTCGAGCTCACGATTCAAAGAGTTGGGCAATGGTGTTTATGCAAATGGCCCAACTCAGGTATGTCATTAACGGACTTTATACGTTGCCCTCAAGAATTTAGATGCAATGAGAGTCGGATTACACAGGTTCTCCCAATGAGATGGGAAGCTCCGCCAAAGGGCTGGCTCAAATTCAACGTGGATGGGGCAGCACTCGGAAGTTTCGGAGTGGCCGAAATCGGAGGATTACTAAGAAATGAGACTGGTAAAACACTGTTACTATTTTCCAAACCCATTGGTTATGCAGATCCCACTTCAGCAGAACTCAGAAGCATTCATGAAGCACTGATACTATTCAAACAATCCAAATGGCGAACAAGTGAAAGTCTATTGATCGAGTCCGACTGCAAAATGGTTATATCATGGGTAAACAACCCTCATTTATCTGCAGGCTGTTTTAAAGATATGGTCATGTCAATAATTGATGTTGGTAAAGCAGTGAAATGGAAACTCGAATTCGCCTATAGGGAATCCAACATGGCTGCACACAGACTAGCCAATAAAGGTATAAACAGAACTGATTCGCTCTATTGGGAAGCAGGATAATGGCAAGATGGGTTTTGAGCAGCCCAGCAGGAAGTACAATGTACGACACCATGCTTGGGGTAACTGTGTGAAGCTTTTGCAACTACTGCAGGGCTGAGTTTTTATATAGTTTTGAAATTGTAACTCGACCATTGTATGGTCATGTTGTAACTTGCTGCTTCGGAAAGCTCTTATTAATAAAGCGGGTACTCTTTTCCCCCTATTTAGGATTAGAGGGGGGTTTTAACGAGGCCTTATTCCTTTAAAAAAAAAATTATGTGGGAGAAAACATTGAGTAGAAATCGAGAGAGCCGAATGGTTAAAATGTTCATCAGAATTTTGGAGGAACATTCGAGTAGAGAAAGGAGCCGATTGATTTAGAAATTTTAAAAGCAACTCCATGAGATTAAATTCTTGTTCGTATTTCGTGAAGCTGTAAGAACAATAAGGTGAGCTGTTAAAGCTTTATGTTCAATCCCTTAATAAAGTTTATTTAAAATTATTAGTAATCAATGACTGTTTGTTGAAGCTTTGTGAGATAAAGCTTGACACTGTAATTTGGTTTTGTGTATGTGAAATTGTCTGTTTGTGTATATGTATAGATTTGCTATGAATGACTTTTTGATTAGGTAAATAATAAAATGTGGTCAGACTGAAGTTTGGCAAATTCAAGGTTTGTGTACCTAATTCTAGGGACGTAAAAAGCTGACCCGACATGATAATTTGCTCGAGTCAGAATATGGTTTGATTCGAAGATTCAATGACCTGAACTTGACTTGTAACCGACCGTTGTTGATCTGAACCCGAATTAGATATGCTATTGTCATAACCGAACCCGATTTGCGTTCGACCGAAAACGACCCGAACCCGAATTTGACCTGTTACTGTAGCAACCGAACTCGATCTGCGTCTGACCGAAAACGACTCGAACCCGAATTTGACATGTTACTGTAGTAACCAAACCCGACCTGCACCCGACCGAAACGAACCCGAACCCGAGACTGACCCGGCAGATAACCGATTTTACCCGACCTGTTTTGAACCCGACCTGATTTGAATCCGACTTGTTCTTGACCTGAACTAATGTTGACCTAAACTGACATTGACATGGCTCCTTGATAATGATAATTAATTGACATTTGAAGAAGTTATTATTTGATGAATTTAAAATTTTAAAATAAATTAAAATTAATAAATATTTTTTTATATTTAGTAATTATTAAAAAATATCTTTTAAGTTAATTAATGCTAAGTAAATTAACTTTAGGTGATACATATATACTTAATAAAAATTAAGTGTTAATTAATTATATATACTTAGTAAATTAACTTTTAGATTAATGCTAAGTAAAAACTATCTTTTAAGTTAATAATCAATAATGTCAAGTGTTAATAAATTATATATCTATAGTTAGTAAAAATTAATGCTAAGTAAAAATTAAGAATATAATTGTTTTTGTTCTTATAATTATTAAGACATTAAACTTTAATTATTTAAGTTAACTTGATCAAAATTTATTAAATAAGATAGAATTTATTGGAAACTGTCTTTTTAATTATTTAAGTTAACTTGATCAAAATTTAGTAAAAATTATTTAAGTAAAAATTAAAACATAACTTGAATGTTTGTCTTTTTAATTAATTAACTTAACTTGATCGAAATTTATTGGACAATATTTAAAAATGTGACTTTAAACAAAATAAGTCAAAACATAAAATAAGTGAACTTAACTTGATCAAAACATATACTTGGTTTGTTGATTATTTAAGTTGACAAAGACATAATAAATGAACTTGAAACTCACAAGAACTTTAAACAGAATAAGTGAACTTTTAAACGGAATAAGTAAAACTATTATTGAATAAGATAGAAATTTATTACAACATAAAAGAGTACAACTTAGTAAACTTTAAACTTACAATCTTACAAATTAAAAATTATGAAATATAGCACAAGTTTGATTGGTATACAATTGAGCTCTCAGATCTTATAACAAAGTTTTACAACATAAAAACTATACTTTGCTATCAGAAATATCCTCATCGAGTTGTTAAAAGATGAAATGCTACCATCAAGCTTTAATTATGGGTAACTTAACTTACATAGTTAAAAAACCAGCATAATAAAAACAAGGACAACCAACAACAAACAACAATCAGCAACCCGTAACAGTCTGCAACCTTCAATATGAACATCATTAGAAGCATACATAATATATACCAGAAAAGAAACCATACAAACCGAAACCATACATAATATATACCAGAACAAACATCACAAACATGATATTACATATAGAAACAAAAACCATATATACACAAACAAAAACTATAAATACATACATACATTGTAACATATATACAAACAGAAACCATGCAACAAAAATTATATATCCACAAACAGAAACCATATATATACAAACAGAAACCATGCAACAGAAACCATATATACACAAACAGAAATCATGCAACAGAACACATAACATCTGAAAAAAATAACATATGCCAGAACAATTAAAAAAAGAAAATTAAAAGTATACTAATTAGAGAACGTACCGAAAAGAAACTAATTAGATAACTTATCGAAATATTTCACGCCATGTGCGAAAGAAGAATACCTTGCTCAGAAACCATTCAAATGCTTGCTTGGTTTTATGGAACCCTACAAAAGAAAAATGAATCAGAAACAATATTAGAAAATAAAATAGAAAAAAATAATAGGCTTTTACCTTACTCTGGAATTGGATCTTCATCAATTACAAAATCCTTCACAACAATAAGATAATCTTCATCCTTTTCCTCGGGTTCAAACCCATACAACCAATTACAGGTTGTCACGAATATCTCAATATTTTTAGGCAAGAGTTTAACCCTTAACTTGTTTAAAATTCGACCCCTATGTTAAATGAGGATTTAGAAGCAACTGAAGTGATAGGAATGGCTAAAACATCTCTAGCCATGTTTGAAAGTATAGAAAAAGAAATAAATTATGCTTTCCAATACTCTAAAATATCAAACTCAGCATCATCAGCACGAGGGAGAAAGGGCAAAGTAATGTAAAACATCTGATTTCCACTCCTAGAAGCAGCTAAATTGGCACCGAAGTTCTAACGATAAAAAAAAGTAGTCAGTAAACTGTAATTGAAAAAAAAGGTAAAACAAAAGGCTAATTGAACTTTTAATAAATTAAACATTGACCTGAAATATATTGAATTTTTAAACGTTTGAGGCCGATTGGTACTGGACTCAGTTGTACTTTGAGATGAGTTACTTCAGACAAAAGAATTAGAAGAAGAACTGAGTACAACTTTTGAATAATATATATACAAATTACAAATTCATTGTAAACAACACTTACCCTCCTTTCAACCTCATCCTCAACATAGAGGACACCATACAACTCCTTCAGAAGTTGTAATTTATATCGAGGATCAAGCAAAACAACAAATGAGAGAATGGTCAAGTGATCAGACCAATATTTCTCATACAATTCAAGCATTGGTCCTGCCATTGCAGAAATACCCTCACAAGGATCATTGTGAGCATCACACAACAGCTTCTCAATGGCAACAACATTAGCCAAGTACAGGTCAGAAGTGAGATACTTAGATCCAGAAAACATAGTAGTAATTTCAAGAAATGGATCAAGGAAATCACAGATTAATTGAGTAGTTTCCCACTCAGCCTCAGTAATTATGTCCAACTCACTTTCCCTATTAACAAACAAGTTTATAGCTAATTTAGCATCAATTGCCCTACGAAGCATTAAGTAAGTAGAGTTCCATCGAGTAGGCACATCTAATTTCAATTTACCAGAAAAGACAGAATCACAATCTTTAACAACAGATTCAAAACTACAAAGTCTAGCATCAAAAGAATCAATAAATTTAACTATTTTACGCAATTTAATAACAGAAGAGTCAATTACCTTCAAACCTTTTTGAACAATCAAGTTCAAAATATGGGCAACACACCTTATGTGAAAGTACTTACCATTGCATGGAAGGGGAGAAATGGCATGCAAATCATCCTTGAGTCGCTTAACCATTCTCTCATTTGTAGAAGCATTATCAACAGTTATGGTAAAATCTTTTTTCTCAAGACCCCGCTCACATAACATTTTTTTCACAAACTTATAAATAGACTCACCATCATGGGGTGGGGGAGAATGACGAAAATTTAGTATTTTAGACTGAAATTTCCAGTTATTATCAACATAATGAGCAGTCAGAGCAAAGTATGAACGTGAAGTGCAAGTAGACCATCCATCACATGTAAAATAGATACAACTTGAAACAAAATGCAATGAATCAAGTAGCAGTTTTTTTATGCTGGTCATGCTTTAACATGCAATGCTTAGTAATAATATACCTCGAAATATGCTTAACATTAGAATTTAGATACTGATGCAAAACCCTAAGTTTTTCATGTTCAACAACACTTAAAGCATAACCATGACAGAGAATAGCTTCAGCAAACAATTCACAGTATTTTTTATGATCAAAAGAAAGTCATATACTACTATTGAGATTAGTAGCAAGGAAATCTTTGTAAGCTTGGCATTTTTCAGTATGCCTTTTAGGTGTAGATGTACCAACATAAGAATATGCTTTATAGCTATCGGATTTGCAATACTTACATTGTGCAAAAAACACCTTCAGGTTTCTTAATGAAGATATAGTGATCCCAAACAGGATAAGTTCTTCTCCCAATGTCCACTAAAGTTGCAGTTGTAGCCCTCCTCTTAGAGGTACACGCTACTTCAGACAGTTGATCATTTGCTTCCCCTTGAAATAAACAAAAAAACATGTATTAGTTATTGAAAAAAAATACAACTATAATTCAGAAATTTAAAAAAAAGGAAAGGAATATACTACTTTCACCAGGATAGTCCATCTCAAATGAAGCAGAATCCATGGCTAAGATAAATACCAGAACAAAAATACTGAGCTTTGTTGTTAGACAACATATATACAACCATAATAGAAAACATAACAGTGAACATCTAAATACACAGAACCCAAAAACTAGAATTGACAACATATATACAAACATATCTAAAAAGAACATATATAGCACCAAAGCAGACAATGGTTTAATCCCCGTACGTGGCGTTGTTACACCAGCCCCAAGGTCTTTTAAAAAAGAACATCCTTTGACACCAATAGTACCACAAGACGAATTTCAAGCCTATATACTCGAATTAAACTATATATACACTGCAACAAAACACATAATATCTATACAAACATAATATATACCAGAACGATCTGACAGAAACCATACATACAAATAGAAAACATACATGCAAATAGAAACCATACATGAAAACAGAAACCTAGAACTTACATGCAGTTCTAGGGTTGAATTAAAGCCGTTGAGTACCATTAGGGTTGAATTAAAGTCGTTGGAGCCTTTATTTCCCACCATAAATGCAATTCTGCAGCTTGGCGTATCGATACGCTTGAATCCGTATCGATACGGTCCCGATAAGAAAATAGTCATTGAGCACTTCAAGCTGGTACGTATCTATATGCTTGCTAGTGTATCGGTACGGTCCTGCAATTTAAAAGACCGTTGGGGGTAGTTGGGCGTATCGGTACGCGATACAACCGTATCGGTACGCGAACTAGCCGTTGGGTATTTTAAAGCACACCGTATCGATACGACAAAGCAAACTAAGATGTTTTACCTAGGTTCTTGGCGTTGCTGATAAGAGCATATTTGGCTGAGTAGACATTAACATAAGTGAATTTGACAAAAGGAAGTTGAGTTCGTAACCAGGAGATCTTTGCTTTAAGTTGCCTATTAAACACCATGGCCACCTCATTTTGGGATCTCACACATCCAATTTTATCAAGATTTCCAGTCTTTTGTTGTACATAACGTTATACGGCAGCAGTCGAGAGGACCCATATTATGTATCCAAAAGAACCTTGCCCTTTCATTGTACAGTTGCTGAAACCCAGACAAGTGATGGTTATTAATTAGTTCAAGTGTTCAATTGTACATTTCTAATACCTATAAGGTGAAACATAGCTATAAGAAATTGTTCGAGCATGCTCAAATTAGCTCGTTTATATAGTAAAAAGATGAATTTGAGTCCTAAGCTTGACACACACACGCACACATGCACACACAGTTTAGGGGTTAAGGTTTGAGGTTTATGGGTATAATTTACGAATATACATACATACATATACATATACATATACATATACATATACATATACATATACATATACATATACATATACATATACATATACATATACATATACATATACATATACATATACATATACATATACATATACATATACATATACATATACATATACATATACATATACATATACATATACATATACATATACATATACATATACATATACGTTTGTGTGTGTAGTGTACTATAAATGATACGCAAATATAGTGCAAGTATACACGTCGAACGAGTAATAAAGTGAGTGAGTAAGTATCGTCTCCACAAGGATTGGAGGAATTCACGGTTTGCTGTAACAATATTGATTGAACTTTTTGCAGTTGACAATGTTATAGTAAAAGAGATGATGTAAAATAATGCAGTAGCAAAACAATACAGAGAAAGATAAGATGGCAATATGATGAACATGTCCCCTTTCGTATGCGAAACTCACTACTGAATGACTGGCTGGGAACAATGGACAACTTAATCTAAGCTTCTTAACAATACTAAAGCTCTTCATCTATCTTCTATGCTAGGCGGGATTTACTAAGAGTGTTCCTAAACTATATCTAGCCAAGGAACTGAGAGTCAGAAATGCTACAACAATACCTCTCAGCGTAAACTCATAACACTCCCTAACCCTTCACGAACTATCTTTTTTAGCCCTTGAAACCTATCACTTATCTCTAAGGTAGATTAGAGTCTGCCTCTTGACAAACACTCCATTGCTTATGGGGGTTCTAAGGCTAGCTCTCTCGATTACTAACCTCAACAAACACTTAAAGAACGACCAACTCTCGAGGGCTCTAACAACTTTAAGGAAATGAAAACGTATAAGCAAAACATAAAACATGATAAACACTGAAAAAGCTATAGCATGCATTAAAAAGTACTCAAAATAAAATTATCCATCAAACCCAAGCCACCTAAAACAGTTCGTGACTGGGCAATATCATCCAACGTATCATTGCGATAACATCACCAAATATAAAGATATGAAAAGAAAATGCTAAAGCGACAGAAAGAAAGGTGATCTCCCTCTCCGTCATGGACTGCCCGACTGTCTTAGGCCCACCTCCTCTCTCGAGGCCGGTGAGGCCACTTCTTAGAGCTTCAACGATGGAGGACACCAAGTGGAGAAGATGAAGATGAAAACTTCTCTCTCCTTTTTTCTCTCTAGCTCTCCTCCGTCTCTCTCTCTTTCTTCACACACTTTTTCCAAGTTTCTCTCCCTCTTTATATAGTGGAGGCCTCTGGGGTTTTTGTGCCTTAAATATTCCTTGAAAATCCCAAGGAATATCCACCGACAAGCTCCGTCATGAGGGGACAAGGAGGACAGTCTGCAGGTGGGTACCAACTGCTACACATGTCAGGTTGTCCTTTTCTACGTTTTCATGTGCTTCTCACGTGTTGGCCAATATCCACTTCCACTATGCTATAGCAATTCCCGAAGCCAGCTTTCTCGCTTGACTCCTTTCCTGTGCATCATCAAACCCAAAACCAACCTTCCAAGCAGTACCCCTCAACATGAATTAATAACCAGCAAAAGTAAAGATGCACCAGAAGAAGAAAATGCAACCTAAATGCAGTCTAAATGCTATGGTATGGGCTCAAGAACAGACAAATGCTATAGCAAAAAGGTATGAAAACAAGGATATTCATGTAGTTATCACACTTCCAAACTTAAGCTATTACTCGTTCTCAAGCAATGAGTAGAACAGAACAAAAGAAATAATATGACAAAGATTTACCCTAGAGAGTTGCTATGGCAAAATCTCATTCCTCAGAAATGGCATAGTCAATTAAAATATAAATAACTAGAAGTGATATCCTTAAGAACATTCCTTAGGACTAAGTTGTGTGTGTGTGTGTGCGTGGCTGCCTTTCTCTTATACTTAAGCTAGTAAGACATTTTTTTAAAGAAGCTCCCTAGTTACACCCTAGCCATGCTATCTAGCTCTTTTCTATTTTTCAGACTTCCAAAGATATATGTTTTCTGCTACGAAGGGTGTCAGCTCATCACACCTACCGTCCTTAACTCTAGATGAGTAGAGAGCAAACCTCTCACCCCCGAGCTAGTAGGTAGAGTCATCCTGTGAAAACTTTCATTCACTCATATGCTATAGCAAAACTTATATCTTTCTCTTTTTTTAAACATAGTATGCTATAGCAAAGCGGAGTGTCCTTCTACAGATAAGCCTTAGACTTTATTCATTCGTTTTAGCACAGTGACGTCTTTCTTTTCTTTTCCTCTTTCTTTTTTTAGATCTCTAGAGTTTACATACTGGAGTTCACTAGGGTCCTTCCCTAAAAATTTTCTAACGAACTTACTTATAGAAAAAGGGTGGCTGTGTGAAAATTTTTAACAACTAGATCCTAAGGTCAGTTCTACATATCTCAAATAGTTGCATCCACTAGATCATCTATAAAGATGTCCTTTCTTTTACACAAAGCAAATATCAGGTTAGGGAAAATAAGGGGACTACGAGGCCTTTTCAGACAAGCATACACTTCATCCACTATAATCTTTCCTATGCCAATGCTTCTACCATGTAATATTGAGTGGAGAAGAAATAGCCTAGAGATGTGTACTGTGGCAGTGTGCAAAGTGGGCATAAGCTTATGTCGCACAAAATGATTCCATACCTTGGCCTCAGGTTTGAGGCGACCTCTCTCGACTGACTTGTTGTTGTCCAGCACCGTTCCCTCAAAACAAATATCCTCTAGCACCTCACGCTATGTATGCGCATCCATAGTCATCACAAAAGTGGTGTGGTGGTCTACATGGTGCTTTAGCCCATAGAACTTGTTAATTGCTGCAGCAGTAAACTTTATCTGCTCGCCTCGCACATGAATCGTAGATTGTGTGGGACTTGTGAGATGAGCGTAGAACTTATTTACTAGTGAGGTGCAGATTTCCTCAGGGTGAGCGGCGAACGTTTTCCATTCATGCTTGCCAATGACGTCCATGACTGCCTGATCAAACTGATCTTCTTCCTCTTTAAGGTATTTAAACCCTAGTTCTGGAAGAACATTCCTATATTTGAGTTTCATCCATCACTCCTTTGCCGCTTCATCGAAAAACTTAGAAATTTCCAAGACTAGTGGTTTTTTAGGGCGATCGAAAGTTTCAGGGGCATTCTTGCAACGAGCCATAGAGGGTTTTGTTTAAAATAGGGGAGGAGTGAATATGTGAGGGGAAAGTGGTGAATGTTGTTTGGTGTTTTGGGGAGAAAATCGAAGGGATGAAGGGGAATAAGAAAAAGTTGAGTGTTGAAGAAGATGGATAAGTTGAAGGGACAGGTGATAATGAGGAAAATATGAGAAGTTGAAAAAGGTGAGGGGATGCAGACGAATTAAATGGAAGAAGGGAGTAATGGGGACATGTGTCGGCTTTAAGGGAGAGAGAAAAGGTGGGAGTTAATGTGATGGTTGACAGCTGGAGAGAGAATATGTAACTTTTTGTGGCTAGGGTTTCACCTCATTAATTAGGTGAATATTCTCTCTTGCTTTTTGTTTTTCTCTCTCTCTTTCAATTCATCCTCCCCTTTTTTTCGGATAAACCTCTCATTATCTTTTTCTTTCCCCCTTTTTATACTTCCAAAAGTAGATAAAAACAAACTTCATGTCCTTCTCCCTTTTGCTACCAACCCCTGTAGACATCATGCTCTCCTGCCACTGCACCTGATATGGTACTATGAAAGAAAAAGCTTATACGAGGGTCACGTGAAAAGATATAAAAATAAAGACAAAGATAACACAAAAACTAAACTAAAAAGAAAAACATTATTTATAAACATGCTATAGCATAAAAGGTAGAGTTTAGAGGGGCAAACTTTCAAGGATCGTGTAGATCCAGGTGTGACTTGTCTTTGAGGATAAGGGATCCACTGTACACCTACATGCGTTGGCCATTAACTTTGAAGACTTCACCATCATCCAACTTCTTGATATCAGCCGTGCCATGAGGGTACACCCTGTGTATGATGAATGGTCATGACCACCTTGATTTCAGCTTTCGAGGAAAAAGCTTTAGCCTGGAATTGTAGAGAAGCACTTGTTGACCTTTTGAGAGATGCCTTGGCAAAATTTGTTTGTCATGCCACTTCTTGGTTTTGTCCTTGTAAATGCGAGGATTCTAATATGTTTGGGCTCTAAATTCCTCCAGCTCATTAAGCTCTAGCAACCTTCTTTCACCAGCTAGTTGGGCATCCATGTTGAGTTTCTTGATTGCCCAATAAGCTTTGTGTTCAAGCTCAACGGGTAAATGACATTCCTTTCCAAATACGATCTTGAAGGGTGACATGCCCAAAGGTGTCTTGAAGGTTGTTCTATATGCCCAAAGTGCTTCATCCAACTTGGGGGACCAGTCTTTTCTCCTAGGGTTGACCACCTTCTTCAAGATTTGCTTGATTTCACAATTGGAAACTTTAGCTTGTTCGTTCGTCTGCGGATGATATGATGTAGCAATCTTGTGCCTGACTCCATATCGATGTAATGCTTTAGCAATAAGTTTGTTGTCAAAGTGAGTTCCTTCATCACTGATGATGGCTCTGGGTGCTCCAAACCTCGTGAAGATGTTCTTGTGAAGGAACTTCATGACCGTCTTGGAGTCGTTCCTTGGGGTGGCAACAACCTACACCTATTTTGACACGTAGTCGACTGCTAGCAAAATATATAAATCTCCATATGATGTGAGAAACAAACCCATGAAGTCAATTCCCCACACGTCAAAGATTTCAACCTCCAAAATATTTTGCAACGACATTTCATTCCGCTTGGAGATGTTCCCCGTTCTTTGGCATCTATCACAAGTGTAGGCCAATAAAATCATTCTTGAAGAATTTTTGAAGCAGTCCTAGCACCACCAAAATGCCCTCCACACGGTGATGAACGACAATGGTACAGAATGCTATGGTATTCTTCTTCTGGAACACATCTCCTTATGATCTGATCAGGACATTGCTTGAACAAGGGTTCATCCCAATAGTAGAATCTTGCATCATGTCAAAAATTCTTGAGTCCCTGGCTAGATAAATCAGGAGGCAAAATACCACTAACAAGATAATTAACAATATCAACATACCACGGAATTGCTGTAGCAGACAACAATTTCTCATCAGGGAATTCCTCCTTAATTTCAGATTCACTACCTTGTGTGATAGCATTTTCTAGCTTAGATAGATGATCAGCTACCTGGTTCTTACATCCTATCCTATCTCTAACTTCTAAATCAAATTCTTGTAGCAAGAGTATCCATCTAATAAGTCTAAGCTAAACATCCTCTTTAGTCACTAAGTACTTAATGGCTGAATGATCGGTATGAACTATGACCTTAGTGTCTATCAAGTATGACCTAAACTTATCAAAGGCAAATACTACAGCAAGCAATTCTTTTTCAGTAGTGGTGTAATTGATTTGTGTATCATTCAAAATGCGGCTAGCATAATAAATAACATGAAAGAGTTTACCTCGGCATTGTCCAAGTGTTGCACCGAAAACGTAGTCACTTGCATCACACATCAGCTCAAATGGCTCATTCCAATCGGGTGGAATGACAACTGGTGCCGAGATAAGCTTCTCTTTCAGTTCTTGAAATGCGCTATGGCAATCTTTGTCAAACACAAATGGTTGATTTTGCTTTAGCAAACTGCATAACGGCTTTGAGATCTTCGAAAAGTCCTTGATAAATCTCCGATAGAAGCCATCATGCCCTAGGAAGCTTCTTACTCCCTTGACAGTAGTGGGGGGAGGCAGTTTTTTAATGACCTCGACCTTTGCTTTGTCAACTTCTATCCCTTGCTTCGAGATCTTGTGGCCTAAGATCGTTCCTTCAGTTTCCATGAAATGACATTTTTCCCAATTGAGCACCAAGTCAGCTTCCTCATACCTCTTTAGAACCTTGGCAAGATTGCCCAAGTATGCGTTGAAGTCATCTCCAGAGACCGAGAAGTCATCCATGAAAATTTCTAAAAAGTCCTCGACCATATCTGAAAAAATAGCCAGCATATATCTTTGAAAAGTTGCTGGAGCATTGCAGAGACCAAAGGGCATTCTCTGAAAAGCGTAAGTTCCGTAAGGGCATGTGAAGGTAGTCTTCTCTTGGTCTTCGGGTGCTATAGCAATTTGATTGTACCCAGAATACCCATCGAGGAAACAGTAGAATGCCTTGCCTGCTAGTCTATCTAACATCAGATCAATGAATGGGAGGGGGAAATGGTCATTCTTGGTTGCCTTGTTGAGCTTCATATAGTCCATGCAAATCCTCCAACCCGTGACGGTTCTAGTAGGTAATAGCTCATTCTTCTTGTTGCTTACCACAGTCACGCCTCCCTTCTTTGGTACACATTGCACCGGGTTGACCCATGAGCTATCGGATATCGGGTACATTACTCCAACATCAAGCCACTTGATTATCTCTTTCATCACCACATTCTTCATAATTGGGTTTAATCTCCTATGGGGCTCAACTGAATTGCTGTGACAATCATCAAGCAAAATTTTGTGCATACATATAGCAGGGCTTATACCCTTCAAATCAGCCATAGTCCACCCTAGCGCATTTTTATGTTGTAGCAACATATTTACTAAACTAGTTTCTTTCTTAGGTGTGAGACTAGATAAGATTATCACATGCAACGTTTCATTGCTCCCTAAGTAAACATATTTAAGATGTGATGGCAAAGGTTTTAGTTCTATAGAAGGTGCATGCTCAAGGGAAGGCTTAGGAGGTACAAATTCTGAAAAATCAAGAGGTTCAAAGTGCGTACCTGGTCTAGCTTCGAGTCGACTAGACTGCTCCAATTCCCTTGAGAGTTCTTCTAGGTCTGAATCATCATCCTTGTAGAGTTCTTCGAACTCTTCCATTTGCATCTCATTGCTACAGCAAAACTCTGCAGTTCCATTCTGTGTTGTAGCATCTATATATTAGCATACTTCTGGATTGTCTACATACTTGAGGGTGTCATGAATATTGACCGTGACCATCTGATCAGCCACTCGCATCGTGAATTCACCCTTCTCACAATCGATTAAAGCTCGCCCGGTGGCTAAAAATGGCCTACCCGAGATAATGGGTGTGTTGTTGTCAACTTCACAGTCGAGGATTAAGAAGTCGACTGGAAAAATAAATCGGTCCACTTTTACCACAACATCTTCAATTCTTCCTTCTGGGCGAACATGAGAATGATCTGCTAGCTGTAGCACAACCTTGGTGGGCTGTGCCTCTTGTATTCCCAGTTTCAGAAAAATCGACTTAGGCATCAAGTTAACACTTGATCCCAAATCACAAAGTGCTCTTCCAACAAACTTGTCGCCAATAGAGCATGGGAGAACAAAGCTACCTGGGTCCTTCCTCTTAGGTGGCAGCTTACTCCACATAGAATAGCATTCTTTTGCTATAACAGTAATTTCGTGCTTCTCAACCTTCCTCTTTTTTGTAACTATATCCTTAAGGAACTTGGCATAGGTTGGCATCTGATCAATGGCCTCCAGAAATGGGACATTGATATGTAATTTGTACAGGATATCCACAAATTTCTGGAACCGAAGGTCTTCTTTCTACTTCTTGAGTCGTTGAGGAAAAGGAGGTGGGGGTCTAACTTCATTTATCTTAACTGGTGGAGTTACATCTTTTGCTGTAGCAAAAGTAGGCTCTTCCTCCAGTGTTTCTTTTGATATGACTTCCTCACCCTTCTCTTCAACTCTAAGGATCTTGTGAGTTATCTCCTTCTTGAGACAAGTTGGGCTGAGAGTCCTCCTTCTTGTTTCCCTCAAACTTATCTTCCTTGTTAATTTCCTTTCCACTCCTTAGTGTGAGTGCGCTGCATTGCTCCTTGCTATGGTGCTTAGTGGCTTCAGTGTCACTAGGCAGACTTTCTTGTGGTCGCGCATGCAAGGTTTGAGTTATCTGACCAACTTGTGTCTCTAAGGTTCTGAGAGAAGAACTATGGCTTTGCAATAAGGCTCATTGATTCTTAATGTTTGCTGCATGATCCTGTAGCAAAACTTTCGTGGTTCTCATGAAATCTTTTGTCATAGCCATAAATTCTTTGAATGTAGTTTCCAGCGAACTATTCGATGAAGATGCTGCTCCCTTGTGACCTTGCCATGGCATCATCTGGTTAGAAGATGGTGCTTCGATCAGATTTTGTTGTGGCACTGGCTGAGCAGAATTGTTGTGCCCTTGATTACCCCAACTAAAATTTGGATGCTGATGCCATCCTGGGTTTCAAGTATTAGAGTATGGATTATTGTTGCAGTTATAATTCCCCACATAATTGGTTGACTCTTGATTGTCAGGGCATTCACTCAAATGGTGATTGCCATCGCATCTGAGACATGAGGTTGTGGACTTCACTTCATTGACTTCGTTGGGACGTTAGAGGTTCTTTAGCATATTGGTGATATCAGCTAACTGGGTGGCTACCGAGTCATCAGCTTCATTGTCTCGAACTACTTGGTTTCTCCTCCCCGTTCCAAGCCTTATGGTCAGAAACTGGTAATCATTGTTAGCTACCCTATCAAGAATGTTGAATGCTTCCTCCGGTGATTTGTCTAACAAGGTCCCATTTGCTGAAGCATCTAACAACATCCTTGTAGGAGCATTCACTCCATTATAGAACATAGCCACTTGGGTCCAATAATGAAAACCATGATTTGTGCACTTCCTCAATAATCCCTTGAATCGATCCCAACACTCATACATGGATTCTTCATCAGCTTGACGAAAAGAAGCAATATCATTTCTCAACTGAGTGTTTCTATTGGGTGGATTATACCTTAGCAGAAAACTTTTGCATAAATCTGTCCAAGTCTCCATTGATCCAGCTGGCAATCCACTTAGCCATGATCTAGCACGATCACGTAAAAAATATGGAAACAATTTAAACTTTAGCACATCCTCGTGCACTCCTTGTTGTCTGAATGAGTCACAAACTTCCAAGAAAGCACGTATATGTTGTCTTGTATCTTCGTGAGGCATACCTCCAAATTGACCAATAGTGTTCAACTTGTTGAACATAACAAATTTAAGCTCAAACTGGGCTTGCTGAATTTCTGAAGCTACTATTTCGGGATAGAGATCGTCCAAGATAGGAGTCAAATGATCTCTAATTGCTCGAGTTCGAGCTGCTTCTCCCTAGCAATTTGCCATAGCATCTCTGTTACCTTGAGGTGGTGGTATTTCTCCGTTCATGTTTCTAGTCTCTTCTCTTCGAACACGTCTCCTAAGTCTCAAGAAATGCTCGATTTAAGAAATAGGTGATTGCAGGGGTCCTCTAGGTCGTCTTCTGGTCATGCTCTAGCAGGACACCTGAAAAGAAAAAAAATGAAAAACCTAAAATAAATATGTACAAAGACAAAAAGAACAAGCGATATAAACAAAAGAAACCGTAAACAACCAATTGCCAATCCCTGGCAACGGCGCCAAAAACTTGTTTGCAAGTGTAGTGTACTATAAATGATACGCAAATATGGTGCAAGTATACACGTCGAACGAGTAATAAAGTGAGTGAGTGAGTATCGTCTTCACAGGGATTGGAGGTATTCACGGTTTGTTGTAACAATATTGATTGAACTTTTTGCAGTTGACAATGCTATAGAAAAAGAGATGGTGTAAAATAATGCAGTAGCAAAACAATGCAGAGAAAGATAAGATGGCAATATGATGAACATGTCCCCTTTCATATGCAAAACTCACTACGGAATGATTGGCTGGGAATGATGGACAACTTAACCTAAGCTTCTTAACGATACTAAAGCTCTTCAGTTATCTTCTATGCTAGGTGGGATTTACTAAGAGTGTTCCTAAACTATCTCTAGCCAGAAAACTGGGAGTCAGAAATGCTACAACAATACCTCTCAGCGTAAACTCATAACACTACCCTACCCTTCACGAACTATCATTTTTAGCCCTTAAAACTTATCACTTATCTCTAAGGTAGATTAGAGTCTGCCTCTCGACAACCACTCCATTGCTTATGGGGGTTCTAAGGCTAGCTCTCTCGATTACTAACCTCAACAAACACTTAAAGAACGGCCAACTCTCGAGGGATCTTACAACTTTAAGGAAATGAAAACGTATAAGTAAAGCATAGAACATGATAAACACTGAAAAAGCTATGTCATACATTAAAAAGTACACAAAATAAAATCATCCATCAAACCCAAGCCACCTAAAACAGTTCGTGGTTGGGCAATATCATCCAACGTATCATTGCGATAACATCACCAAATATAATGATATGAAAAGAAATTGCTAAAGCAACAGAAAGAAAGGTGAACTCCCTCTCCGCCATGGACTGGCCGACTGTCTTAGACCCACCGCCTCTCTCGAGGCCGGTGAGGCCACTCCTTGGAGCTTCAACGATGGAGGACACCGAGTGGAGAAGATAAAGATGAAAATTTCTCTCTCCTTTTTCTCTCTAACTCTCTTCTGCCTTTTTCTCTTTCTTCACACACTTTTTCCTAGCTTCTCTCCTTTTTTATATAGTGGAGGCTTCTAGGGTTTTGTGCCCTAAAGATTCCTTGAAAATCTCAAGGAATATCCACCAACAAGCTCTGGCACGAGGGGACAAGGAGGACAATCTGCAGGTGGGTATCGGCTGCTGCACATGTCAGGTTGTTCTCTTCTGTGTTTTCACGTGCTTTTGCAGCTCACGTGCTTCTCACGTGTTGGACAATATCCAATTCCTCTATGCTATAGCAATTTCTGGTGCCATTTTCTCTCTTGACTCATTTCCTACGCATCATCAAACCCAAAACCAACCTTTCAAGCAGTACCCCTCAACATGGACTAATAACTAGCAAAAGTAAATATGCACCCAGAAGAAGAAAATACAACCAAAATGCAGTCTAAATGCTATGGTATGAGCTCAAGAACATGCAAATGCTATAGCAAAAAGGTATGAAAACAAAGATATTCATGCAGTTATTAATATACACATACATATACATATACATACTAAAACTTATATACATACATATATACATATATATGTATATACATACATATACATATTAAAACTTACATACATTATAATATATATACATACATACATGCATTTAATTAATTATAACAATACATATACATATATATATATATATATATATATATATATATATATATTATACATATACATACTAAAACTTACATATATATATATATTGATAAAGATATGTATATGTATATGTATATATAGATACATATACATAATTACATATATATATATATATATTTATACAATTAAACATATACAAACATACATATATTTAATTAATTATAACAATACATATACATACATATATGTATATATGCATATAAACCCTAAACTCTAAACACTTATACATGCATAAAATGCATATATATATATATGTATGTATATTATTATATATTAGTATATATGTGTGTGTGTGAGAGAGAGAGAGTGTGTGTGTGTGTGTATACATACATACATACATACATACATACTGTTGGGACCATCGGCGCACCCCGTGGAGCAGCGAAAACAAACACGATGGTCTCGCCAGCGATCCATGCACGATAAAACTGAATTACGGAGAAAGGGATACAATCACTTACATTGGGTTCCTTTATAAACGGCAAGACTATAATTGCGGTAAAGCAACCACAAACGGTTCAAATCGCAAGCCTCCACTATAAAACGTCTCAGCCTCTACTCAGTTCACCCAGTTGAAAAACAGTTGAGAGCAACTTTCTTGTCTCAAAAATTGTTCTTGAGAAAATTCATTTAGCAAGGGATAAAACGACTGCTTGACCAAAATTATCCTTTTATATCGTGTTTCTCTAACCCTTAGGGATCTAATTCCGAGAGTTTCAAAGAGAGTAGAATTACTCTAATTATATTCTTTTAATTAAATTCAGAATTCCATGTATAATTAAAATTACAACTAGATATATAATATCGAATATATATATATATATATGTTAATTATACATTTTATACATGCATAATTAAAATTCTACATGGGTAACTCATTCATAAATTGCTCTTTTCAACCATGGGTTGTGACCCTGTAGGTTCCTGTAACATTAGTAGTAATCATTAGAACCGTTCTAATATTACAAACAATGAGTGACATCTAGTAATATTTCATTGTCACCTAAGTTACAGGAAGTGATGATTCAACACACCATCTTAGTGATTAACTTTTCCTATTGTATTAAATCCTTTTGTCCTTTATATCTAGAATGGGAACAAGTCTTGGAATAGTCACACTTGTATAGCCCATATATTATATCTTGACATCTAGAGTAGGCTATATTAAACAAATAATTTGTGATATCTCATATCAATTTATTCAAGCATGGCCATGCATTTCTAGTCTCACTCAATCAAGTGGCATGTGATATATTTCCTATTATGTAGGAAGGACAAATCCTATCACAATCATTCACATCTCACTACATAGATTGTGATATGTTCAATATCAGCCTTTATAATGCATCCAGTTACGAAGCATGTTTAACTATATAAAAACATACATCAATATATGTTGAGATAGTTATGATCTCAATTCTAAGGATCATACAAATAGTTGACATCATGAGCAATATCGTGACCTTTACTTAATAATCAAAGACATGCTCTTTGCGGGTTAATCTAATATATTGTTCTCTAAAAACATATTCATGTTTTGATTCTGACATCTCTATGTCAATGACAACACATTGTCATCAATCAATAACATGTTAGCTTTAAACGTATTATTATTGTTCATGCCCATAATAATACTCAACTAAGGATCTTTTAATAATAATCAGATTATTATATGGACATTATCTTCTTTTAGTTTATTTGATACACAAAAATATAACAAAAGAAATAACGGTAATGCCTTTATTCAATAAATGCGGTAAAAATAGTATGTCAATACAATCATCATCTGATTGGTCTTTGGGCATACTATAACAATCTCCCACTAGCACTAAGACAAATCAATCACATATCTAATACCAAGTGACTCAGTGTGACAATCATGCTTCTGTTGTGCCAAAGGCTTCATCAAGGGATCATCGATGTTATTGTCTGTTGTAGAGTGTCCACGAGATCTATATTTTGTACACATTCCTGCCCTTATTATTGTTGTTCTTAAGCTTATTTAGGCATATTTAGGTGCATTTCATGAATAATAACATTATTTTCTCTTTCACCATGCTTTTATTGAATATATTATGTTCGGAAGAAAAGATATTGTTTTAGTTTAGTTTTTATTTTCAGGTGTTGTAGTTGAGTAGAAGACAAGGAGAGGACATGAGAGGACAAGAAAGCTAGAACAAAATGAGTTGTACTGAACCAGTTCTAGATGCCGCCAAGGATGTTACCGAAGTAGCATTGCCGCCAAGTGCCGCCCAGGCAAGAGTTACACCGACTTAGTCAAGATGGGTCGCGATTGAAAGAGGGAAATTCCCTGAGCCCAGCCTTGCAAATTTCTGAAACCTATAGCGGTCGGCAGAACTGATCCAAGATTGATAAGTAGGAGTACTTATCCTTACTTGCGAAAGAAGGCAACGTCCAAAGAGTCTACAATTAAGTCAAAAAGAAGTCTGTATTTAATGTAAAAATACTTTAAGAACTTCTACTTCAAGGAGAACTCAACCTTAGGCCATGAGCCCTATATATACCCAATGTATGTGAGGGTATAAAGGCATGAAGGGAGTTGATGAGGTTTAACGAGGCATAGCGGAGATGTAGCTAGATAGATAGGAGTTGTTGGGGGTCGCGGCCCAACTCTCCTAGGGTTTAGACGCGTGTATGTAAAGTAGATGTGAGAAACGATTGTAATAGTTTTGAGTTTTTTTCAATAAAATTTTAAAGTTTGCTTAATCTATGCACTTCACTCTTTCGATTAGTCTACACCAGTCAGTTGAGAGAATCCATTTGTCGGGCACGAAAGTGCAAGGCTCACAAAAGGGTTAAGCACAGTCACAGCATGTTGGGGCGTGACTAACTTGGTTCCTAACAAGTTCACAAGTTTCAGCGGCTAAAAGGGATCCCAAATTGAATGGACTTGCATGTGTTAGGTTTACGCTGAGATTGCTAGGTATTGCCTACATCACGTGAGTGTTCGAGCATCCTTGCCTAGAAATAGGAAGGATCATTGTTGACTATCCCGCCGAACTTGGAATGTCTACCAGACTTACCGCTAGGACCTATTTTCGTTCCACCTGCCGAGACAACAAAAGTTGCAGGGGTAGTGACCCGTTGCGGCCACGTGATAGGGTCGTAGCCTGCCGCCCACCATACTCGCCGAGGCAGCCATTCATGATAGCACAAAACATACTCAAGCTTTACAATGTAGTCTTTATGGTATTGAGCTGCAATTGTCTTACCCAGTCTATCGACCAAATTTCTTCCTATCATCCCTCTCATCACTATCTTTATTTTATTTGTGTTTTTATATTTCCACATCATGAGATTTAATTGCGCATTTACTAAATCTTTGTGCAGGAAACCACTCATAGGAGTTGCTCCAATCCTTGTGGGAGACGATATCTTTTATACTATAACTTGACAAGAGTGTGCACTTGCGCTCATAAATAGAGAACACTCAGACGCTCTACTAGTTTTTGACGTCGTTTTCGGGGATTGGCAACAACAATTACGTTTGAATTTCTGCACTTCTATTTTTGTTTTTGTACATTAAATCTCTGTTTATTTTATTACCAAAAAAGCCTCTTTGTTTTCTTTGGTGTATGTCCTGCCAGAGCGGAAAGGATGGCAACAACATCCACATTAGGAGGGAAAGGACATGCCCGTATGAAAAGTCAAACACAAAGCCCTCGGGAAGTGGTTATGCTTGGGAAAACCGCAGCCCGACATTACCTAATTTTAAATTTTAAATTTTAAATTTTATGCATTAAGATTAGGTTTAATTTTTAGTTATTTTTATTTAAATTTTGCATTTAATTTATTTCAGGTTAGGAATGAAGGAAATATCAAGAAATATGAAAGAATAAAGGAGAAGCCCAACTAGCGGCCAAGGCAGCCCAAGGCAAATGAGCATAACTACTAGTGGCTTCATAACTGCTAGCTGCAACGGTTATATTTTTCCGCAGCGAGCGGAACAAATATCTATGTAACGGCTAGAATCACGTTATTCGTGCCACAATAATTACCTTCTATTGACAGCGTGCCCGCCAAGACAGCGGAGAGAAGCGGCTATATAAGGCCAACTATTCTCTCCTCGTTATTCACTTTGCTTTCTTCTTTAATTTGAATTCTTTCTGCTATCTTTGCCTTCAAGATTTCTCTTGCTTTACTTTCTTTCACGTTCTTTTTCATTCTTTAGGAAATACAACCATCTCACGGCTATGCCACATAACAGCAAACCGCCGCCACTTCTAAACCCCTTTTCAAGAGGTTCTTGAACCCAACTGTCGAGGCAACCTAAAAAGAATACTACAGAGAGCAACAAATATGGGAGGAAATGAGGTTCCAATATACCCAGCCTGATAGGTATTTTGGCCTCGAGCCCTCCCTATTCGAAAGGATACACAACTTGGGCTGGGACCAGTTCGCACGATAGCTAGAAGGAAACAACAACAACCATGTGCGAGAATTCTACGCCCACAGACCGACACCAGGAAATCTTTTCGTGTATGTCTGTGGAGAAGGTGTCAAATTTACTGTAGATATGATCAACAGCTTCTACAGCATAGAAGTCTGCCATAACCCATATAAAGAATGAGAGTCTTACCTAACGGCGGCTGACTACAACAAGATCAAGAGAGAGATCTGTAAGCCAAACACCAAGCGACTAACAGGCAAGAACAATGGGTCAGTCAACCGCCGTGACCTGCTGCCGGAGGCAGGCCTTTGGAGTAACTTCATCCAACGCTGCCTCATGCCCACCACACATGGATCAACAGTCAACAAGTCACGGCTTGCCCTTATCTACAACATCATGAAAGGGCAAAAAATCAATGTTGGTGAAGTAATCCTAAAGAAGATCTATGCCCATGAAGAAAAGCCAAACGCTAAGGGACCCCTCTTCTTCCCTACACTCATCACGGGCCTATGCACCAATTTCCACGTGCCGTCGCACCCAAAGGACAAAATTCTTCCTCCCAAGGAAGGATGGACAAGAAGGGCACGCCAGCTGATGATGTAGAACCCGGAGCCAAACACACCTTCAACCGTCCAGCTGCCGTCCCAAACTACCGCCACCCAAGCCGCAGCAAGCAGTACTGAAGCTGCCCTCCTGTCCGCTGTGATCCCCCTATTGCGCAGCCTAGTTGAAAGCTACTAAAGGATCGAGCACAAACATGCGATCTTCAACAAATATGTGGCGGACGTGCAAGAGACCTTTGTGGCGTACTTGCTTGACAAATACCAAGACGGTGGCCCACAGTTGCCCGCCTTCCTAACGGAGTTAGCAGCGTCCAAGTTGATCCATATCGCACCAAGACCAGCTGCTACTCCTACCACCGCCAACAGTGAGGGGCCGCACATCCGCCCCAGGAGAAGAAACTCTCCAACTCCCATCCAGCCATACGAACTCTCCTCCACATCCGAATCAGAAAAGAAGGAGGAGACCACCGCTGCCTCCCTAGTAGAAAAAGAGGCCGCTGCCAAAGTCGCTGACGATTCAGACATGGAGGTATCAGACTCCCTCGATGATGAACCAACAGAGGCAATAAGGAAAAGAAAGTGGCCAGCAACAGAGCCCCAGGGTGGTGGACCTGAAGGACCATCTAAGAAAGGCACCCCTAACTGCATCCAACCGCCGCATAACAAGAAAAAGAGCCACGCCGCCAGACCAACTGCCACGCGCCGCCTAGTCCTGCTCGCCTCCTCAGCATTCTCCTCTAACGCAGCATCAATAGAGGGGAACTCCCATAGTCTATAGCATTAGTTTCTTTTCTTTTTAATTTTTATGTTTTATTTTATTTTATTTTCTATTTTTCTTTTTATGTTTTATTTTTCTGTTTCTATTTTTTTTTCTTTTTATAAATTATTTTATGTTTTTAATTTTTGTTTGGGCATTAAGGACAATGCCAACCTTGAGTTTGGGGGGAATAGTCCTCTTTGTTTTTAGGTTCATTTAGTAACATATAGGAACATATGTAAATTCTGCCCCCTAGCACTTAATGAAGTAGAAATTTTTAGTTTAAAAACTTATGCCTATGATAGATTAGCCGACTACTTATATTCGCACCATTCTAAAAAAATTTAACCTAACTATGGGAAATAGCTTGAAAAATACTTAGAAAAGTTTTCTCTCTACCAATTACCTTTAAACTTGTCTGATAAATGTTGAATTTTTGCGTGAGTTCTAAGTTTAACATTGCCTGCCTTACTTAAAAAAATTCCTTGATTACATATAGGTGTGCCGCCACGGCAGCACGGGGCAGCAAAAAAAAATTGGAGAAAACCCTAGAGGTGCCCGAAACAGACTCTAGGAAGGATCATGAGCAAGGACACTCCACTGCTATCAAAGTCTACATATCTAAACCAAGTGACGGACAAATTAGCAAGAGTGAGTGAAAGCCTTCACGAGATGACTCTATTTAAAGGGTTCAGAGTTTCATAGAGTGCACCTATCTTAGCTTAAGACCTAGAGAATAGTTGTGATGAGCTGAAGCCCTTAAATCCATGATCAAAAAAAGAAGACGAAAGTGCCCAACTGTGCTGCCAAGGCAGCAACTCATATCCTTTTTATCAATTTAATTGTTTTAGGCATTCTTTGTTAACTTAGTTATCTCAGCATGTTTAGCATGGACACATACATGCACACACTTCACTGGCACTAAGAAAATTAAATATAAGTTATTTCATGCCATTCTCTATCACTAACATAAAAACAGGTTCCACGACATTGTGGTAAGAAATCAAGTTAAAAGCTAATGTTTCTATTAATTTTGTGCAAAAAAGGCAATTTTACTAATTAGGTTGCATAGCTTGAGGACAAGTAATAGTTTGAGTTTGGGGGTGTGTAGAGTGCCCACGAGATCTATATTTTGTACACATTACTGCCCTTATTATTGCTGTTCTTAAGCTCATTTATGCATATTTAGGTGCATTGCATGCATAATAACAATATTTTCTCTTTCATCATGCTTTTATTGAATATATTATGTTTGGTAAAGAAAAGATATTGTTTTAGTTTAGTTTTTATTTTCAGGTGCTATAGTTGAGTAGAAGACAAGGAGGGGACATGAGAGGATAAGAAAGCTGGAACAAAATGAGTTGCACTGAAGCAGTTCCAGATGCCGCCAAGGACGCTACCGAAGCAACATTGTCGCCAAGAGCTGCCCAGGCAGGAGTTACACCGACTTAGTCAAGATGGGTCGCGATTGAAAGAGGGAAATTCCCTGAGCCCAGTCTTGCAAATTTCTGAAACCTATAGCGACCGACAGAACTGATCCAAGATTGATAAGTAGGAGCACTTATCCTTACTTACGGAAGAAGGCAACGTCCAAAGAGTCTACATTTAAGTCAAAAAGTAATCTATATTTAATGTAAAATACTTTAAAAACTTCTACTTCAAGGAGGACTCAACCTTAGGCCATGAGCCCTGTATATACGCAATGTATGTCAGGGTATAAGGGCATGAGGGGACTTGACGAGGTTTAACGAGGCATAGCAGAGATGTAGCTAGATAGATGAGAGTTGTTGGGGTCGTGGCCCAACTCTCCTAGGGTTTAGACACGCGTATGTAAAGTAGATGTGAGAAACGATTGTAATAGTTTTGAGTTGTTTTCAATAAAATTACAAGGTTTTCTTAATCTATGCTCATCATTCTTTCGATTAGTCTACACCAGTCAGTTGAGAGAATCCTTTTGTAGGGCACGAAAGGGTTAAGCACGGTCACAACATGTTGGGGTGTGACTAACTTGGTTCCTAACAAGTTCACAAGTTTCAGCGGCTAAACGAGATCCAAATTGAATGGACTTGCTTATGTTAGGTTTACGCTGAGATTGCTAGGTATTACCTACATCACGTGAGTGTTCGAGCATCCTTGCCTAGAAATAGGGAGGATTATTGTTGACTATCCCGCCGAACTTGGAATGTCTGCCATACTTGCCGTTATGACCTATTTCCATTCCACCTACCGAGACAACGAAAGTTATAGGGGTAGTGACACGCTACAGCCGCGTGACAGGGTCATAGTCTGCCGTCCTCCATACCCGCCAAGGCAGCAATTCATGACAGCACAAAACATACTCAAGCTTTATAATGCAGTCTTCATGCTACTGAGCTGCAATTGTCTTACCCAGTCTATCGACCAAATCTCTTCCTATCATCCCTCTCATCACTATCTTTATTTTATTTGTGTTTTTATATTTCCACATTATGAGATTTAATTGCACATTTACTAAATCTTTGTGCAGGAAACCACTCATAGGATCTGCTCCAATCCCTGTGAGAGACGATATCTTTTATACTATAACTTGACAAGAGTGTGCACTTGCGCTCATAAATAGAGAACACTCACACGCTCTGCATCTATGTGTACTCTGTATATCTCGACATCCCATCGATCTATGATCTCTCGGACGAGATGAAAGCGCTTCAGAATATGGTTAGATCGTTGATGAGATATGGGTTCCTTTGCTTGTGCAATGGCTCCATTGTTGTCACAACAGAGTTCTATAGCACATGATATGCTAGGAACAACCCCTAGTTCAGATATGAACTTCTTGTTCCAAACAACCTTTTTTGCTGCTTCACTGGGTGCAATGTATTCAACCTCTATTGTAGAATCAGCTATCGTATCTTGCTTTGAACTCTTCTAGCTCACAACACCTCCATTAAGACAAAACACAAAACCTGATTGTGATCGTGAGTCATCCTTGTCAGTTTGGAAGCTAACGTCAGTGTAACCTTTTACACTAAGCTCTTTTTCGCCTCCATAGACAAGAAATGTATCCTTAGTTCTTCTTAAGTACTTAAGGATATTTTTTACTACAACCCAGTGACCTTTACCAGAAAAAACAATGCTCCCATTAGCCTTTTTGTAAACACAAGGCTCATCTTCGTTTATGATAAATCCAAACTCTTTGATTGCATCGTTGAAACGAAGATTCCAGCTTTGAGAAGCATGCTTTAGTCCATAAATAGACCTTTGTAGCGTACAAACCTTTTGAACATTTCCATGAGTGACAAAAACTTTTGGTTGTGTCATATACTCTCTTCAAGTTTTCCATTAAGGAAAGCAGTTTTGATGTCCATTTTCCAGATTTCATAATCATGGAATGCAACTATTGCAAGCAAGATCTGGATGGATTTAAACATAGCTATAGGGGAGACATTTTTATCATAATCTATACCATGAACTTGTCGAAAACCTTTAGCGACCAATCGCCTCTTGTATGTTTGTACATTACCGTCCATGTCAATTTTCTTCTTGAAAACCCATTTACACCCTATAGGTTTGACCCCTTTAGGTGGTTCAACCAAAGTCCATACTCGGTTTTCAGATATGGAATCCATCTCAGATCTCATAGCTTCAAGTCATTTCTTAGAGTCTGGTCTCGACACTGCCTCTTGATAAGTTCTAGGCTCATCTTGATCCATAAGGAGAACGTCTCCATGCGTGGTAATGAGAAAACCATATCTCTCAGGTACATGGCGTTCTCTTTTGGATTTTCGCAGTGGTTGTGTTTCTAAATCTGTTGATTGTTCCTCAACAACTTGTGGAACATGCTCAACCTCTGGTTCATTAATTCGTTGCTCTTGAACTTTTCCAAGTTCAATGTTTCTACCCTTCCCTTTCTTTGAGAGAAATTCTCTTTCGAGAAAGACTCCCATTCGGGCAACAAACACTTTGTTCTTATTAGGGTTGAAGAAATAATACCCTTTAGTTTCTTTAGGATATCCAACAAATATGCATTTATGAGATTTAGGTTCAAGCTTTGTAGAAATCTGATGTTTGACATAAGCTTCACAACCCCAAATCTTCATAAAAGACATACTAGGACGTTTCCCAGTCCACATCTCGTATGGTGTCTTTTGAACTGATTTAGTGTGAAAATGGTTGTCTCAAGTGCATGTCCCCAAAAAGAATTCGAAAGATCACTATGACTCATCATCGATCAAACCATGTCTAACAATGTTTGATTCCTTCTCTCAGAAACTACATTCCACTGTGGTGTACCAGGTGGCATGAGTTGTGAGACAATCCCATATTCTTTTAGGAGCTCGTCAAACTATATGCTCAAGTATTCTTCACCTCGATCTGATCGAAGTGCCTTAATAATCTTGCCTAGTTGATTTTGTACTTCATTTTTGAATTCCTTAAACTTTTTAAGTGTTTTAGATTTATGGCACATAAGGTAAACATACCCATACCAACTGAAGTCATCAGTAAACATGATGAAGTATTGGAATCCACATCTAGCTTGTGTATTCATTGTCCCATATACATCACTATGTATTAGTCCCAATAAATCACTTGCTCGTTCACCTTTACTATTAAAGGGAGCTTTATTCATTTTTCCCAACAAGCAGGATTCACATACATCATATTGTTCGAAAACAAATGAATCTAAGAATCCACATTTATAGAGCTTTGATATGTGTTTCTCACTTATATGGCCTAAACGATAGTGCCAAAGATAAGTTTGATTTGAGTCACTTGTTTTTGATCTATTCGTATTTATATTATAAATAGTATTATCTTGATTCAAAATATAAAGACCATTAACCAATTATGTTGAACCATAGAAAACATTATCAAGATAAAACGAACAACAATTATTCTTTATAATTATATCAAAACCTATCTTGTCCAAAAAAGAAATAGAAACAATATTTCTAGTCAAACTAGGCACAAAATAACAATCCTCTAAATTTATATCAAGTCCACTAGGTAAAGATAAAACATATGTCCCTATAGCTAATGCATCAACTCTTGCTCTATTTCCCACTCGTAGGTCCACATCTTCCTTAGCCAGATTCCTTCTCTTTTGCAATCCTTGTACAGAAGTACAAATATAAGAACCACAACTGATATCTAATACCCAAGAAGTAGATGTTGATAAATTAACATCAATAACATAAATACTTGCAATAGCCGTTCCATTTGCTTTTGCTTTCTTGACCTCTTCAAGGTAAACATGGCAGTTTCTTTTCTAGTGTCCTGTCTTGTCATAGTGGAAACATTTTCCTTCCTTGCTAACTCCTTCTTTGGGTTTTAATGCATTTTTTCCTTTGGGCTTGGTCTTACCATTACCTTTAGACTTTGCTACTATTTTGTTCTTTTCCTTTCCTTTGTCCTTGCGGACCATCAGAATGGGCTTAGGTCCAACCTTTTTCATGTTACTTTCAGTAGTTCGTAACATGCCAAGTAACTGTGGCAAAGTCTTGTTAATTTCATTCATATTGAAATTAAGGAGAAATTGGTTGAATCTATCTAGCAACGATTGAAGGATGACATCAGTGGCCAATTCATCATTGAGTGGAAATCTCAGCTTCTCCAACATTTGGATATAGCCCATCATCTTGATAACGTGAGCTCCTACAGGAGACCCCTCACTCATTTTGCATTGAAATAGAGCTTTAGAGGTCTCGTACCTCTCTTGACGTGCTTTCCCTTCATATAATTCCTTGAGTTTTTGAATAATCTCATATGCAACCATGTTCTCATGTTGCTTTTGAAGCTCAGGTGTCATGGTGGCAAGCATAAGACATCCCACATCTGGCATGTCATCCATGTGTTTCTTAAACTTGTCTTTGTCAGCTCTAGAAGCATTAGTTGTTGGTTCGACATGAACTGGTTCTTCAATGACATGTTCCTTCCTTTTCTGTTTGAGAACAATTCTCAAATTACGGAACCAATCAAGGAAGTTCAAGTCATTCAGTTTATCCTTCTCAAGGATCGATCACAATGAAAATGTGTTGTTTGCCATTAAGTCTACAACAATGAATTATACAAAGTAAGTAAATTTACCGAATTTAAGTTTCATAAATAAATCTTTATTTACAAAATACCCCCACTATTTTATTAAAAATTAAAAACCCTCTAGTTTTAATTTCGAAAAAATTCATCAAAAATTTTTCTAGTAAGGATCCATAATACAACATTTTCCTAAATCGGCTTTGGCTTTTCTTTTATGATAGCGGTTATTTAGGTAAGTAACACTTACTAATTACATCTCATGTAACTTATTCTTTGGTGAACAACTATTGTTCAAATCGTCTCATAACTTGTCCAAAAACTTAACCTCTAGGTTTCTAATCCTATTAGAATAACCTAGCTAAGTTATTACCAATATTTCAACCAACGAATGTCACTTGCTTATTCTTCGCGTCTAACCAAGATAGTTTTATGTGACATTGCTTTGGCAAAACTCACATAATATCGATCGAAGGCTTAATGAGGGTAAATATTGGTCGCTTAAATTAACTTAGATTATTTAGAGGGATTTCATAATTATCTCATAATTTTTCATTTTAATATTAGACCCTTATTGATCTCATCAATGTTCATTTTAACATTAGCATACTAACATATCTTTCATCACAACACATACATGATAGATATAAGTAGTAAATAAGATGCAATGATTATAACCCAAAATAGAAACTCAGGTAGCCCATCCCAAGCCAATGGGAGAACTAAGAATACTAAAACTAAGATTACTTCTCAAGCATCTCCTCACCATTAGGCCATGATATTCTTCAGCTCCTTGAATCTTCATAGGATTACAATTTCAGAAACTCGTTTTACATACGAGAGAGTAAGATGGGAAGAGAAATACAACATAAGTGTAGAGAGGCGTGACACGCATGCCATATTTAAAAAAAACAACCAATGAAAATAAAGGGGTTATAACCATACATGTCAAATACCATGCAAAACAAACATATCACATATATGTCATTACAGGTTTATTATTAATAACTGATATGAGCCTACTATCTTTGTTGCCTATGATGGGGTTAATGGGTGAAGCCCCTAGCAGGATCAAGGGGGAAAAACTTCACGATTTGATAACTTTTAACAACTAATCGTGTTTTTGGGATTTTTCAATCCCTAACATTTTCACACTGGAACAACCATTGTTCTCTGTCAAACCCAATTTTCATCATAACCGCGAGTTCATAATATTAACGATTAATATACGAACATCGAACCGAACAACAACAATTATATAATTAACACCTTAATCAACGATTGTAATTATTATTAATTTTTATATGATTAACATATTAATCGCAACATACGTTGATTTGAACACAGTAAAATACATACATGCCGAAAACAGTAAAGAGAACATGCATCTCATACATTCGCATAAATCAAGTATTTAACACGAATATGGATCATACAAGTGGCTCTAATACCACTGTCGGGACCGTCGGCGCACCCCAGGTGCAGCAGAAACAAACTTAACGATCTCGCCAGCGATCCATGTACGATAAAACTGAATTCAAGAGGAAGGAATACGATCACTTACATTGGGTTCCTTGATAAACGACAAGACTACAGTTGCGGTAGAGTAATCACGAACGGTTCAAATCGCAAGCCTCCACGACAAAACGTCTCGGTCTCTACTCAGTTCACCCGATTGAAAAACAGTTGAGATCAATTTTCTTTTCTGAAAAACTATTCTTGAGAAAATTCATTTAGCAAGGGATAAAACGCCTGTTAGACCAAAATTATCCTTTTATATCGTGTTGCCCTAACCCTTAGGATTTATTTCCGAGAGTTTAAAAGAGAGTATAATTACTCTAATTATATTCTTTTAATTAAATTCGGAATTTTATATGGAATTAAAATTACAACTAGATATATATATCGAATATATATACTAATTTTAATTATACATTTTATACATGCAAGATTAAAATTGTACATATGTAACTCATTTATAAATTGCTCTTTTCAACCTTGGGGTGTGACCCTGTAGGTTCCTGCAAAATTAGTAGTAAACATTAGAACCGTTCTAATATTACAAACAATGAGTGACATCTAGCTATATATCATTTCACCTAAGTTGCAGGAAGTGATAATTCAACACACCAACTTCGTGATTAACTTTTCCTATTGTAATAAATCCTTTTTTCCTTTATATCTAGAATAGGCACCAGTCTTGGAATTGTCACACTTGTATAGCCCATCTATTATGTCTTGACTTCTAGAGTAGACTATATTAAACGAATAATTTGTGATATCTCATATCAACTTTGTAACGCCCCAATTTTGGGCTTAGAAGTTTTGGGTTTGGGCCGGGCCGGTCAGAGTGCGGTTCGAATATAAAAGGTGGTTTTTAGGAAAGCCTAGTTCGGGTTGCATTAAAAATATGGAAAAATGTCTTAAAATCCTCTTTTATTATATATAAGAGAATGGTGGAATCAATTTTGCAAAATGAGGTTTGGAAGGGTGACATTTTGGGGTTAGTGACCAAAATGTAATTTTTGAAAACTGGGTGACTGTTTTAAAAAGGATTGAAACTTTGAATCTTTATGGAGCTATTTACCCAATAGGAGTTTCTCCAGATTTTTCTTAAATATTAAATGATTTATTAATGGTTTAAAATAAAGGTAAAAAGGAGGGAAAGATATTTTAGCCTTTTAACTAACTTTTCCTAAATTTCCATTTTCATTTTCTCTCATCTTTTCTCTCAAACCAAACACATTTCTCCAGAGCATTTTCCTCTGATTTTGTCATCTAAATAACACATTTCAATTCTCTTTTGATCTCTAATCATCTCTTCAACAAAACCTTATCATTTGCTATTTGGATTTTCAAGAATTTTGGTTCCAAAAAGGGAGAAACTCAAGTTTAGAGGTATGAACGTCCTTCTCCTCTAAATTCTCAGTTCTTTACTGAAATTCCCAAGTTCTCAATCCTTGAATTGTGTTTTGTTAAAGGTTTTGCAAAGGTATTCTTGATCTTGGCTTTAAAATGCAAGATTTGGTTAATTTTGATGAATTTTCGTATGATCTGATTGGGCATTGTTTTGAGAAGTCTTTTTGATGTTAAATGAATGTATAATTGATGAGGAGTTGAGGTTTAATCAATGCAATCCCGGATAGGTTGATTTTCCTAAGTTTTGCTTGAGTTTTTAGTTGTTTTTGGAGTGTTTTTGATGATCTGTTGTTGCTGGAGGTATAAGGACGTGGTTGGGATCATTTTGGATGTTAATTGATGTTTATAAATGGTTAGAAGTGATGGATCTTGGCTGGGTTAAGTTTTGGAAGTGTTTGGAGGTGATTTCGGTTGTGTTTGGTAGCCGAAATGTTGGATTTGCAAAGAGCAGCGAGTTTAGGTGTGTTGCTGGTGTTTTTAATGCATAATGATGCATTAATCCTCTATTGTTATGTGCTTGAAACAGGGGAGAATGGTCCGTGAGCATTAGAGGAGGCGTTGAAGGTTTCGGATGCTTGGAAGGCTTGTTGGCTAGCCTTGTTTTGTGTATCGATGAGTGAAGTTGGGTTTTCAGCTATGAAACCTATGTTTGAAGGTGTTGGGAGCTTAGTTTAAGTCTAAGCAACTTAGCTAAGCTCAAGAGTAAGTAAATGGAATTTCTCTCTTGGTTGTGTTATGAAATGGTTTCTAAAGCTCTTGAGTTTGTTGGATGCAATGCATGTGATTTGCATGTTTTAAATTCTGTTTATGTAAGCATATTATAGCATGGTTTAATGCTGGTTTTGGAAGTCATGTGTGAAGGATGCTCAAGGTAAGAGATCCTTGGTTTTGTACATTGGAATTGTGGAATTTATGCATAGTGTTGCATGTTGTTAAATGGCTTTGTTTAATGCTTCAAAACAGTGAATTGATGATGGTAATTGGTGGTTTTGGCATTTGGTTATGCTTGTAAAACATTGGACTAATGTGGTAAGAAGGTTATATTGGCAAGTGATGTAAGTGGTTCTTGGTTACTTTAATCGGATATAGTTAGCCGGCTATAGGATTGGGTGCACCGTGAATAAAGTCGCCTTGGATGTGGAGTGGTTGTGAGTGAACCGGTAACTCCATCCAAGTACACTAACGAGATGGTTAAGAACACCATGGTGGTTAAAATTCCATGGGTGGGTCTTGTGCTAAGGTCATAATGGTGGTTAAAATTCCATTTGAGGACCTTGTGTAAGCAAAGGTTATAATGGTGGTTAAAATTCCATTTGAGGACCTTGTGCTTGTTAAGATCACAATGGTGGTGTAAAGTCCATGTGTGGATCTTGTGGTGTATGTCCCGGATCTCGTTAGTGATGTTATACAACTACCAATGGGTGATGTTAATGTCATATGGTGGTTAAAATTCCATATGAGGATCTTGTGAATGTTAAGGTCATATGGTGGTTAAAATTCCATATGGGGACCTTGTGTATGGTAAGGTCAAATGGTGGTTAAAATTCCATTTGGGAGACCTTGAGATTGGTAGTGTGTATGAAGCGTGGGGACAACGCTTGTGATCCGCGTATCCGATTGGTTGTTGAGTTGAAAAGTGGATATGGTTATCACTTGGAAGCCAATATAAAGTTCTTGAATATAATGAAGCATGAGATGCTTGAAATGATGCATGGTTGCATGAGAAGTGAATAATGCTTAATGAATGCATGTATTACTTGTTAGCTTGTACAAGTGTTTATTATCTTTTGAGAATGGTGCATGTGTGCATGAAATCTCTTTAGTGCATTGAAGTCTTGTGAAGGCTTGTTTAAAGGGCATGTAATGCAAATGTTGAGTTTGTGGTTCACGTGTTGCATTTGGTTTAGTGCATGTGATTAATTGAATGAGTAAGTGGTTTTTAAAGGTTCTTGTTTTGAAATGGTTTTCAATGTATGAGAAAAGTATGATATGAAGTGGAAGTGTTTTCCAAGGATCTTGAATTTAACCTTGCATATGATGTTCATGCATGGAATGGTTAAATTGATGGTTTTGCAAGTTTGTGCTTTAAAAAGGATTACTTAGCTTTCTAAGCTAAGGGTTGGTTTTTGTGTTTGAGCAATGTATGATTTTGAGTATATTGTTGAAAAGGGTTTTCAAACATTGCTTTGGTTTATCGATTTGTGTTCGCTTTTAAAGGTGGTTTTATGATTCGCTGCATTGATGGTGTTTTGGTTTTGAGCATTCCTCACTAAGCATTTTATGCTTACGCTCCTTTTTGTCCATCAATGCAGATATTTGAAGTTGGAACAGCGAGAAACAAGGGATTCAAGGAGAGCTCCACTTGAGACGTATGTCTCGGTAATAGCTATAGATAATAAAGGCAATGGGAGGAGAATCTCTTATGTTGATGTTTAATAAGTTTGTGTATGTTGAACAAGATTGGTTTATGTTTTAGAACTATGTGGTTTAATGCTTGCAACCTTTGGATCCTCTTATTCATAAATTGGTATGCTATGATTCTTGTTTTAAAAGCATGAATGAATGTTGGATGTGATGAATGAGTTGATGCACCTAGGGGTAGTTTGTATCTAGGTTTTTGATGCAATTATGTGCCTTGAGTGTTGAATGACTTGCTGGTATGTTTTGGTTGCCTTTGGAGCATGTTTGATGGGTCGGATGTGTGAAAAACCAGCAAAATTTCTGCAACCTGGGCAGGTCGTATCGGAACGGGTGCTACCGTTTCGGAACAGGGGCCTGAAATGGCCTAGGCGTTCCGAAACGGGAGGAACTGTTCCGGAACGGAAAGGCTACTGCCAAGCCATGTTCCGATACCCGTTTCGGAACGGTCCCGCGTTTCGGAACAGGTTCTCCCTATTTCGAAACACTCGACCGTTGGGCTCTGAATTTGATGGTTATATGTTTTGGAATGTTTGCGTTTTAGTCCCGAACCTTGTTATTGCAATTGAGTGAGTTCGAGATGTTCGTTTGAGCTGAAATTTGGCAGTGAAGCATGAAAAATGATTAATTTCATATTTGTAACTTTGAATTGGGTTAAGTCCTTTTAATTTCCAGAATTTTCATTTTGGTCCCTAAAGTTGCAATTTGTGCAATTGAGTCCCTGAATGATCTTTGATGGTTATGATCTTTGAGTATGCTGTTCTTGTGAACATTTCTAGGGTTAATGTGCATCTAGATAAGTTTAAAAAGAAAAAAAAGGTCGTTAATCAAGGTTGACTTTCGGGTTGACTTTGGTTTTCCCCGTGTAAACTTCTTAATTCGGTTCAACCGTCTGGGCCGGGTTAAGGGGGTTACAAACTTATTTGAGCATGGCCATGCATTTCTAGTCTCACTCAATCAAGTGGCATGTGATATGTTTCCTATTATGTAGGAAGGATAAATCCTATCTCAATCATTCACACCTCACTACATAGATCGTGATATGTTCAATATCAATCTTTATAGTGCATCCATATAGAAATATATGTTTTGATATAATAATTGAAAAATATTTTGGACTTAATTGAAAAGAATTTAAAATATTCTCTAAGTCAAAAACAACTTAAAAATAAGTTTGAGGATGTTTCAAAAGGTTTTGGCAATGTTTGAAACGTTTTTAAGTAGCCAAACCAGTGTTTTTAATGTACTTGCTTCAATACAGGCATAATCTGTATCGATACATTTTGAAACTTCCAGAACCCATTTCGATACAGGGCTCATCTGTTTCAAAATGGATAGGTGTGGTTTTGAAACACTCTTTGGTGTTTCGATACGCCCATGTGGCATACACCCCAACGACTATTTCCTAACGACTATTTGAATTGTAGGTTGTTCCGATACAACACTAGGTGTTTTGATACGGGAGTTTTATTACGACCCAAGATGTTTTGATACGACCTCTTTAATAGGCATAATGCCCCTTTCTGTTTTAGTCGTGTTTCCAAAAAGACAGGTATCGTTTCGATACATGTAGTTGCAGAACTGCATTTATGGTGGGAAATAAAGTCTCCGACGGCTCCAATTCAACCCCAACGGTCCTCAACGGCTATAAACTCAATTGGGAGTATAAAAGGGACCTCCAAGCATCAAGGGAAGACTAATGCTTCAATTGTCAACAACCATATGATGAGAAATTTGTCTTAGGGCTTAATTTATTCATTCTTTGTATAGACTAAACTTGTGAGCCTAAATTGTCAAATTTGCTCAAGTGTTTAGGTTTGGGTGAGTGCTTTAGTGTGCAAACATCAACCTTGTAAGAGAGATTTTAGTTTGCTTATCCTTATCTCTTGTAAAGAGGGTTTGATCAAGCTTTGGGCTAGAAAGCTTTGATCGTTGTAAGGGTTTCCTCCTAAGCCTTGAAAAGAGGATGAATCAATTAGTGAATTGGTTGTGAAATCCTTAGTGGGAAGCTAAGGTAGTGGATGTAGGTGCTTGTTAGAAGGGCGAACCACTCTAAGTTATTGTGTCTTTTATCTTTTAGCTTTCACACCTCAATCACCCAAATATCCAACTTCTCCACAACTTGGCAATTCATAACGGTTGAAGGAAATCGAACCTATCAAGCCTAACAATTGGTATCAGAGAGAGGTTCAATTGAAGGGAATTAACATCCTATTGAGGCAATCCAGAAAGCTTGATACAACAATTCAATCAACCTGTCAAATGGCGCAATCTATCGACAAGTCATCATTCTTCGATGGAACCAAATATGCCTATTGGAAGACAAGAATGATGTTCTTCATCAAATCCAAGGATTAGAAGCTTTAGGACATAGTTGTGGATGGTTCGTTCGTGCTACAACGAAGAAAGGCGGATTGGAGTGTAGATGACCGCAAGAAGATGGAGCTAAATTGCAAGGCATTGCACATTCTCTTTTGTGCATTTAGCCCCAACATCTATGAGAAGATGTCTTCTTGTGAAGATGCCAAACAAGTTTGGGAAAAGCTTGAAGTCACATACGAGGGAACTAACGAAGTAAAAGAGACCAAAATCGGTCTTCTCAACCACGAGTATGAGAACTTCAAGATGGAACCGGATGAAGACATCACAAAGATGTTCAATAGATTCCCCACCATAAAAAATGGACTCAAAGGCTATGGAGAAATCATTCCGGAAGACAAATTTGTCCGCAAACTCATCTACTCTCTTCTCGAGTCATGGAACTCAAAGAAGATCATCATCATCGAAGCAAAGAATCTCAAGACTTTAAAGCTTGATGAACTCATGGGGTCTCTTCTCACACATAAAATTATGAAGAAGGGAAAAGAAGAGGAGAAGAAGAAGGAAGAGATAAGAAGATGGGGAAGAAGAAAATCATGGAGCTTGGCATTAACGCCAATGTCATTGCTCACAAATCCTCCAAATGCAACCATGTTGATACAAGCGAAGAGGAGGATGAAGAAGAAGAGATAGTTCATCTCTTCAAGAAGTGTTCCCCATTCATGAAGAAAACAATAAAAGAATTCGAACGTGAATCTATGAAGAAGAAGAGGGCAAACACTTCTAGTCATAAGAAGAAGGCATATGTGGCTACATAGAGTGATGAAGACTCCACTGACGATGAACAAGCCAACCTTTGCCTTATGGCCATCAAAGAAGATTCAAGGGTAACTTCTAATTCATCTGCCTCATGTTCATATTCTTTTGATGAATTACAAGATACCTATGACGATTTGGTTTTAGAGTTTAAAAATCACATTTTGAAAAACAAGAAAGTTGTTTCAAATTTAAAAATTCAAAATGATTTGATTTAAAAAACCAAAATTGAACTTGAAGCAAAACTCAATGAGTTTGAGCAAAAATGTATTGATTTAGAAAATTTCCTTCATAAAGTTAAAGAAGAAAAAGATTTGATTTCCAAAGAACTAGAAAAGCAAAAAAATTTGGAAAATTAAAATTTTATCAAAGACAATCTAGTGTCCGTGGATTTTTAAATGGTAAATGTTTTAGAAGTGTTTGGGTTCCAAAAGAACTAATCACTTCAAACCAAAATGATGAAATTGAAAAATGGATTCCTAAGGGGACTAAATTTTGTGCCACTAACACCTATGGATCCAAAGCAATTTGGATACAAAAAATTACTTGATTGTCTTATGTTAGGTGTGATGGAGAATGATCAACAAGTCCAAATTTGAGTGGAGCTCCATACACACAAGAAAGAAAACTTGAAGAAGGAAGGCTTCACATCCTCCCTTGAAGTTCAAGTGTTGGTAAATTTTCTAGTTGTTTTTTTGTTTTAATTAGATTGTTTCTTTTTACATCTAGATTATCATATTGTTTAGACTAACAATATTCGATTCTTTGAGTAAAGGGGAGCCAATTTTAAAACCAAAAGTTTTTAATTGTGTCAAATCTCTTTAAACCCCCTATGTTATTTTGAGCCTAATATCTTTTAAATGCTTTTTGATATAACAAAAAGGGGAGAAATGATTTGAAAAATTGATTTTTCAAGAGAATAAGGGGGAGCTTTAACTTCATTCAAATTTTAAAAATCTCTTATTCAAAATTT
Organism: Hibiscus tridactylites; assembly: GCA_958450335.1. NCBI lineage: Eukaryota > Viridiplantae > Streptophyta > Magnoliopsida > Malvales > Malvaceae > Hibiscus > Hibiscus tridactylites. The sequence goes on along the minus strand of OY288267.1, from coordinate 108,980,646 downwards.
TAAAATACTAAGGGGGAGAATCTCAAACAATTTTTCAAGTTGATTTTATTATATCAAAAAGGGGGAGATTGTAGAAATATATGTTTTGATATAATAATTGAAAAATATTTTGGACTTAATTGAAAAGAATTTAAAATATTCTCTAAGTCAAAAACAACTTAAAAATAAGTTTGATGATGTTTCAAAAGGTTTTGGCAATGTTTGAAACGTTTTTCAGTAGCCAAACCATTGTTTTTAATGCACCCGTTTCGATACATGCATAATCTGTATCGATATGTTTTGAAACTGTCAAAACCCGTTCGATACATGGCTCATCTGTTTTGATACGGACATGTGTGGTTTTGAAACACCCTTTGGTGTTTCGATACGCCCACGTAGCATACATCCCAACGGCTATAACCCCAACAAATATTTCCCAACGACTATTTGAATTGAAGGTTGTTCCTATACGACACTAGGCGTTTAGAAACAGGCGTTTCGATACGACCCAAGATATTTTGATACGACCTCTTTAATGCACATAACGGCTCTTTCTATTTTAGTCGTGTTTCAAAACAGAAAGGTACCATTTCGATATAGGTAGTTGCAGAACTGCATTTATAGTAGGAAATAAAGTCTCCAACGGCTCGAATTCAACCCAACGGTCCTCAACGGCTATAAACTCAATTGTGAGTATAAAAGGGACCTTCAAGCATCAAAAGAAGACTAATGCTTCAATTGTCAACAATCATATGATGAGAAATTTGTCTTAGGGCTTAATTTATTCATTCTTTGTATAGACAACACTTGTGAGCCTAAATTGTCAAATTTTCTCAAGTGTTTAGGTTTGTGTGAGTGCTATAGTGTGCAAACATCAACCTTGTAAGAGGGATTTTATTTTGCTTATCTTTATCTCTTGTAGAGAGAGTTTGATCAAGCTTTGGGCTAGAAAGCTTTGATCGTTGTAAGGATTTTCTCCTAAGCCTAGAAAAGGAGACAAATCAATTAGTGAATTGGTTGTGAAATCCTTAGTGGGAAATCCTTAGTGTGTAGTTGAAGGAAATGTCTTTGTTGGCAGCTAATGCCAGAAGTTCCTTCTCATCAAGTCCTTTTGTCTGCGTGAGGTTGCATCGTCCGATTTGTGCTTGGTCAATGCATCTTTGAATTTTTTTAATCTACAGAATCATCATTGTGATTAGAAAACATATAAGGGTAAAACATGCTCAAACAATCGGCAAACACCATGCTTATGATACAAAATCGATTGCATTCGATAAGCATCAATCGATCTATCAACAAATCTCACAAATTAAGCAAACAGAATAAAGAATTGCAGCTAAAGCTACATAAACGCCCAGAACCATATAAACAACATTAAACAAAGAGAAAAAAATTATTTTATGTTGAGCCCTGCCTACGAATTTTCGGTTGTGTGATTTTATGTGTTCTTTGTGTGCAATGAATTTATAGGGGAGGGGAGGTAGAGGTTATGGTTTTGAATTAATTTTCTGGGGTTTTAGTTTTATAATTTTTGGGGAAGATGATGAAAAATAAAATTTTGAAAGTTTAGGGGTTAAATTAGAAACTAATTTTTTTAAGTAACGAAGACTAACGGCCAAGGGACCAAAATAGAAACGATTCTAAACGTAAATGACTAGAATAATTTTTTTAAAATTTTGGTGACCTAAATAGAACATACCCTAAACGAAAAGGACCACTGATAAAGATTACTCTTATTTTATTATATACTATCCTGGAAAAGCCATTGTCAAACGTAAGGGCAGTGGTGCACTACCGATACCTTTTGCAGCGAATCATTAACAAAAGTGAAGATCTGCGATGCCACGTCTCTTTGTCGTTGAGTTTCAGAGCTGAGGTTGGTCATATCACATGTCATTACTAAGCCATCACAGTCAACCATGATCTTAACTTAAAAGCTTTATCTTTAACGATGGCGTCTAACCGTTAGATTCAATCCAACATGTGTTCCACTAAAAAAAATGAGTAGTGTTGATTCTAAAAGATATCGATTTGAATCACTTTATCTATAAGGTGTATGTACATTGTCAAAAAATCAATAATATATATGAACAAATATTATCTTATAATCACCTTTAAACAATTCAAAAAAATTGTTTAAATTATATATATTTTTATTTATTTAAATTTTTAGAGTATTTATTAATGCATGAATTATCTTCATTTGTATATGTACAATTTACTCATGAAATATGTTGATTAAATTTATGAGTAATATTTTTTTATTAAATAAAAATAATTATATTTTTTAGACGAATGTCAATATTCGAATTTATACATAATAAAATAATATAAATATTTTTAAACATTCAACCAATTTATAAATAATAAATTAACCTTACATTAGATAATAATGGTAACAAAATAATGAAGGGAAACTTGACCTATAAAGCCCTACAAATTATTAGTCATCCACGGACGGACGATGGCTTTATGTTAGGGGTTCTCCTTATAAAATTATAATGGACAAACATATAAAATTTTATAAGGACAAACATATAAAATTTTATAGAAAATACATAATTTTTTTAAAATATATACTAATTTCAAATTTCTAAGGTGGTTCCAAAAAACTTTGATAATTTTTTTTCTTTTAAGCATTTAGTTTGATTAATTTTTTCTTTTTATTGGCGCGTTTGATAGGAATGATGAAAAATTAAAAGAAGTTTGTATTTTTTTTCATTCTTGTTTGGTAGAATTAAAAATTGAAAGGAAAAGAAATTAAACCTTGAAAATTTCTTATTTTGAACTAACTCACATCTTTCCCACGATTTCTCTTATATTTTCATTTTTAATTTTTTTTTGGATGATTTGATTTTACACATAGCATGAAAATTGATCATCCATCTAGTTTTCTTTCCTTAAACTTTTTTTCCCTACAAAACGCACCCAACATTCATTTTCTTTCCATTTTCTGTCGATCCTTCAATCTTTTCACTTTTCTACTCAACCAATCAAAGCCAAAAGTCAATAACCATTTATTTTACTAAATTGAGATCCTCATTTATTAAATTGCAGGACCCCTAAAATTTTGAATTATTTCTGCTCATACATACCATGTATATATTTTTGAAACGTTAGATGAGAGTAAATAAATGATTGAAATTAACAATAATAAATAAGGAGATTTTTAGGACAAAATAAAGAAATAATCACTCGTACATTATCTTCATCCAACGATCCAAAAAAGTGTAAAACTAAATGAATTTCTAAATGACGTTAGTGGATCCTAACCTCATCTACAACGGGCGTCGAACACCGCTAAAACCATTAAATTCATTAATAAAGTTTAAAAATATAAGGACTCAACATACAATTATAAATTAATAAAATTTCAATTTAATTATTTTCATATATATTATGTTTTTTTTGTTTTTTTTTCTCAAAAAATTAGATCAAAACCAACCATGGTGAATTCCTAGAATAAAAAACCTAAAATCTTTTTCTCAAATTAGAACCCTAAATCTCTTTTTAATAAACAAATGAAAACAATAAGCTGATTCAGATCGTGGAAAACCAAGATAAGATTAGATATGACCACGATGGCGGTTGAAAGGCATACTAACTAGGGGTGGGAGAAAATACCCGACCCGATTGACCCAACCCGATTGATCCGACCCGAAAATCCGACGACCCGAAATTAAAATACCGGGTAATTTCTGAAAAAAATTACCCGACCGGGCCGGGTACCCGACCCGGCAAATTTCCCGGGACACAGGCCGAAAGTTTTCCCTTACCGGGTACCCGACCCGACCCGATGAAATTTAATATATATTTTTTATATTTAAAATTATATTTTTATTTTATGTTTCTTAATATTTTCACTCTAAAATTAAGTTTAAATCCCTACATTTTTTCTATGTTTGTATTATATTCTTTTAAGTTTTAAGTTTATTTTTTTTAAATATTTTTGTGTTTAACATGTGATTTTTTAAATTTTAAAATTAAAAAATATTAAAAAATAGGAACCGGGTACCCGATACCCGATTATCCGGGTACCCGAATTTTACGGGTACCCGAATCTTGAGTACCCGAATATAATGGGGCAGGACACGGGCCGTTTAATGAGGTAGCCGGATGAACCAGGTACCCGAATCCTGGGTACCCGACAATTCCCATCCCTAATACTAACTGCACATACATATTAAGCAAAAGCAAGTATTCAGATTTGTCCCCTATCTGTGTTTGAGCTTGACCGATTTTTAGAAAATTCGGTTGTTGGGTTTTTCTGAGGGATTAATCTTTTTTTTCGGTAATACAGAATGGAATAAACACCTAGTGCAGTAAATCTACCTCTAAAAGAGGTCTAATAGAAACCAGAGGCTCCACAAAGAACTGCTCATGGGCAGTGGTCTTTTGTCCCAAGGATGCAAGCGCGTCGGCAACCATGTTTCCTTCACATCGAATATGTCGAAAACATATCTCCCAATCCCAATCAAGCATCAATAAGATTTCCGAAACCAACCCATGGCCATGCAAAGCGTCAGAGGCCTTCGACACTATCCGGATAGCTTCCTAGCTATCCGACTCAACCTCCACCCGTCTGAATCCTAGTCTCCAGGCATGTATCAGTACATCATGGATGCCCCAGAGTTCCGATAGCAGGACAGAGCAGCTTCTTACCTTGTGGAAAAATCCAAATATCCAAGTACCGGCACTTGTCCGCAGCACACCACCAACTGACGCCCGACAGCTAGACGGATTAACAGCCCCATCAGTGTTGGCTTTGATCCAGTCAGGTGGCGGACGACACCAGCTGTCCACCGGCCTCTCATCCCTCAGTCGTCCCTGTTTACTGCAGCAAGCTTGAGCAAACTCAGCAGCAAGTAACTTACATTGCACAACAATATTTTGTTTTCCCACATAATTCACATCAAAGATTCGGCTGCAACGATCTTTCCAAATGAGCCAACAAGTCGTCGCGAAAAGTATCCCCCACAGCTCATTGTGCTGCATCCCTACGACGTTCGAATTTAGGTTCCCAAGCAACCAATCCCGAAAGGGGGCCGCCATGAACATGCTTCTATCATGTACTTGTACGAGGCTCGACCAAGTTTCCACTGCTCTCTTGCATTTCCGTAGAGCGTGATCTATATCTTCCTCAACCGTTCCACAAAGGCTACAGAGGGGAGACGCATCAATGTACCGGCGAACTCTCTCCACATTCGTAAGTAACCGTTCATGTACCGTAAGCCATAAGAAAGTTTGCACACGCTTAGGGATATTCATCGACCAAACAATCTTCCATACACTCATAACCGCACCCCCTATGTAGGTAGCAATGCTTGATACGCTGTCTTAGTACTAAAACACCGTGACGCCTCCCATCGCCAACCAGGATTATCGTCTCCGAGACGAGCACTAGGTGGCGGTACTGCTGCAATCTTCAACAACACCTTCTCCGGCAACAACTGGACAAGGGACTGCCAATCCCACTCTCCAGTGGCAGTAACCATGCCAACCACCGGGACTGGAACTATAACCTGCGGGTTCAAACAAAATGCAGCAAGGGGGGCCTTCTCCGTCCAGCCATGTATCATACCAAAAATCCGTAAGCAAGCCATTACGGACGTTCCAGCAGATGCTTCGGCGTACCTCATCCCAAACGCTCGATAAACCCTTCCATACACGGGAGCACCGCGTTCGTCGAAGCTGCAATGGTACGACACCAAACCAACGATACTTGGCCTTCAAGATTTTGACCCACAGCTTGTCTTCGTCTCTTACTAGCTGGAATCCAAGCTTCATTAAGAATGCCGAGTTTTGTTTACCAACGTCTCGAAATCCCAATCCACCGCATTCCACCGGTTGTTGTACCACCTCCCATCTAACCAATAGAACCGCACTAGTGCTGCTACTAGCACCCCATACAAACCTACGGATAAGGCGCTCAAGTTCATTACAAAGACCCTTCGGTAGCCAAGTTGATTGCATGGTGTACACAGGTATCGCCTGAAGTACTGACTTCGCGAGGGTGATGCGCCCTGCAAGGGACAAAGCTTTCGCTGTCCAACCCGATAGCCTCTTTTGCACCATGTCAAGGAGATATGCATAAGTTGCCTTTGTAACTCTAGAGTGAAGAAGGGGGACCCCAAGGTACTTCCCAAGGTCCGAAACAACAGCAAAGCCAAATTCCTGAGCAATATATTCACGAAGCTCGGCATCAATATTCTTAGAGAAGCATATCTGTGTTTTAGCAACACTAACCCGGTGCCCTGACCAACTGCAAAACTTTGACAAAATGTCCCTGATAATCCCCATTTGGTGGACGGACGCCTCGACAAATAAAACTAAGTCATCTGCAAAAAATAAGTGGGAAAGTCCTGGGCCAATTCGAGCAAGTCGTACTTGTTTCCAATCGCCAACATCCACCGCTTCAGAGATGCTTTGAGACAACTTTTCCATGCATAAAACAAATATGTATGGCGATAACGGGTCACCTTGTCTAATCCCACGGGATGGTTGAAAGCGCCTTGTAAGCTCGCCATTCCATATTATTTGCATCGAGGCCGATCGAATACAAACCATAATGAGAGAAACAATTTTGCCCGGCAAACCAGTATCCACTAAGGTCTCCTCGATGAAATCCCATTCTAACAGGTCGTACGCCTTCTCGAGATCGACTTTAATGGTCATCCAAGCTTTCTTTCCAGTTTTCATACTCATTGAATGCATTACCTCTTGCGCCACTACTATATTGTCTATGATGCTTCTCCCGGGCACAAAGCTTGCTTGTGTAGGGGTTATCCATTTCGGGAGGAAGGGCTTAATGCGACAAACAAGCAAACGCATGATTATTTTATACATCACGGTGCACAAACTTATAGGTCGAAACTGGTTTATCAGCGTAGGTCGCTCAACCTTTGGAATTAAAACAAGCAGAGTGTGATTGATTGAAGGATCCAATATACCTGTGTCGAAGAAATTCCGAACCATACGATACACCGACTCGCCCACAACCTTCCAATTTTGTTGGAAAAAAGCCACCGGTAAACCATCACATCCTGGCGCTTTAAGTGGTGGCATACTAAAGACCACCTCCCGCACCTCTTCCATTGTCACCTCTGCCAACATCGGCCGCATCTCCTCCGTTCTAAATCTGTGAAACTTCCCCATTGGACCCGTGGAGCTTAGCCGGGGCTCACTTGTGTATAATTTCTCAAAGAACTCAACCGCAAAGGCCTTAAGTCTCTCTGCGTCGCTGCACCACTGCCCATCACTGCCCTTAAGCACACGGACAGTATTACGACGTCGCTTTCCTAGTGTGGCGGCATGGAAATATCGCGTATTGCGATCCCCTTTTTCAATCCACGTAGCTCGTGATTTTTGGTGCCAAAGGCTTTCCTCTTGGTCCAGAACTCGCGCCAATTCTAACTTAAGGTCTTCCTCAAGAGCAATCAGAAAATCCGATCGCGAAGTCCAAAGCTCTCTCCACACCCCTGATGCGAGCTAGTAAAAGACATTTGCGTTTGCCTATGTGGCCAAACACATTCCAATTCCAAGCCCGACTTTCGTCACAGAATTTAGAAATGTTTTCCACCACTGTGCGAGTATCATCCCATGAACGTTGCACAAGGTTTGCAAAATCGGGGTGTTCACTCCATGCATGAATGTAACGAAACGGACGTGTATGGCATGACGCATTGTTCACCATATCAGTAACCAAAAGAACAGGGCGATGATCCGAACCAAGACGCTGCAAGTGGTAAACTTTCGATGACGGAAAATGTGAATACCAATTTGAGCTACATAAACAACGGTCCAATCTCTATGCCAAATTCCCCCTACGCCATGTAAACCTTGGCCCATGGAAGCCCATATCAAGCAGACCAGCATCAAAGATAAAGTCCGTAAACCGTGTACAAACGCCGGAACGAGCTTGGGACCCACCACTTCTCTCCGAGGAATTACCAATTACATTAAAGTCACCGCCAAGTACCCATGGGCTCAAATCAGTAGGTTCCAACGCCCGAAGCTGCGCCCAAACTCCCTGTCTGATACACCTAGTAGGACTTGCATACACAAAGGTGATGTGGAAGCGACTATTATTCGATTTGTCAACACAAATAGCATGTATAAATTGATCAGAGACGGCAACAATATCAATTTGCAAATTGTCCTTCCAAAGAACCCAGATACCTCCAGAAAAACCCATTGCCTCTACTCTAAAAGACGAGTCAAAACCCGATCGACGAATGAAATCATCCGCCTTGGAACCACTGATACGAGGTTCCATTATTGCAACTACCTCAGGCTTTTGAGTCCTAACAAACAGCTGGAAATAACGATTAAATTCGGAGTCCAAAGCTCCTTGTACATTCCAAAACATTATCTTAACCATTAAAATAAATAATGAGAAGGGGACCAAAACCTCAATTCTGCACTGCAGGCTCATTCACCTTAGCGAAGGTGAGATTTTCTCTCCACTGAACATCGCTGGAAGATGCTCCTTGCCCTTTACTGATACGGACCTGTGTACCCACACCCGCAGCCGCACGATTTAGTTCCGACGATATGTCCTAGATCCAATCGGAACTAGAAATGTGATCATCTTTTTTCTTTGTTTTCAGCCCCGTACGAGCTGAGCTCTTACCAGCCGTCAAAGCCTTTGTCGACCCTTTCGACTGATTAGTTCGACTTAGAGTTAGGGCGCCACAACCGTTTTGGTCCTTCAACACAGGTCGACGTTCCTGGTGCCCTACTTGCACCGCTGCATGTTTTCCTTAGATAAAGTCGTAGGTACTTGCATTACCCTGGCCAGCGCTGCCACATTAACAGCTTCCGCTGGTGGAATCACCTCCTGCACAGCAACATCCATCTTACCCCCTGTGTCCGACCCAGTCATTACTCCCCCTGTACCATTCCGATGTTCATCCCCGCCAGATACTGCTGTCCCTGCACCATTTTGGTGCGCACTATTCTTTGGCGAGGGCGTCACATCCTCTAAGGAGTTAACTACCACCACAGATGACACTGAGCCAGCAATATTCTCCTGCACTACGGGCACAGCAGGCGCAGGCAACGGCGTCACGCATCTCCCACCATTATTATCCAATTCCTCCAACGGAATTGCAGCAAGCACATCAAACTGAGATCCAACGTCCATCTTACCCCTGTTCGAGGCATCCCCACCCTTACGATTAGCCATCGTCGCATTCGCTCCCTTACATCGACGGTTTGTGACTTGCATCCAAGGCCCATAAAGCTCCTCCAGACTCTCGGGGGCGACATTTTGAACGGCCTCAACCCTATCATATTGCAGCTCCTGTCCACACACTTCCCTTGAGTGGCCATACTTCCCACAGCCGAAGCAAATAGCGGGAAGTCCCTCGTACTCCACAGTTTGGCGTCGACCATCTATGATCAACCCCGGAATAAGTGGTTTGTCGAGGTTAACCACTACAGCTAGTCTTGCAAATCGGCCTCTCTTCCCTTCCGTAGTATTGTAGTCGATCCGCACAACCTGTCCCAATAATGATGCGATTGAACGGAAGAGGCTTTTTGTATAATAACGGTATGGTAATCCTGGTAACCTTACCCACACCATGATCCGTGAAGGATACCTTTTCGACGTCGAGAAGGAGCGGCTCCATGGTTGGACCGTTAAATAGCTTCCATAGATAACCCACGGTCCACCACTTAATACGGCGTTATAGTCCTCTTCACTAGCAAACCGGACTAAGTAGTAGTCGGTATCCAAATCGACTAGACAAATCTCACCTTTAGGGTTCCATAGAGCTTCTATGCGGTTAAGGAGTGCACGATACCCAATAGCTTTCCCTAACAAACGCACCACTAACGAGAACGCTAGTTTTTCATCAATTGCCGCATGCACTCTATCCGAGAATTGAATCTCCGGTAACGGTCTATCCAACATAACCCTAACGTCCGAATCATCCACAGCCACATCCAATTCGCTTAATGATCCCATGTGGTTCTGCTGTGAATTTTCCCCCATCATGATGTCGCGGAATGAGGGTTTCACCCCTGCTGCAGGCTGAACGGGATTGTAACCCCCGTAGCCCGGTCTAGACGGTTGACCCGAACTACGAAGATTACACGGGGAAAACCAAAGTCAACCCGAAAGTCAACCTTGATTAACGACCCCTTTTTTTTTCCTTTTTAGTCTTGTCTAGATGCACATTAACCTTAATTGTGATCACACAGACAACATATTAAAAGATCACAAACATCAGAGATCAAACAGGGACCCAATTGAACAAATTACAACTTTAAGGACCAAATTGTAAATTCTGATAAATTAAGGGACTTAACCCAAATTTAAGTTACCATCTTGAAATTAGTCAGGTTTCATGCTTCTCTGTGAAATTACAACTCAAAAGGACATCCACAGCTCATGCAATTGATCATACAAGATTCTGGACCAAAACGCAAACATTTCAAAACATATAACTGCTCATGTCAGCCCCCAACGGTCGACCGTTTCGAAACAGGTTGACCCTGTTCCGAAACGCGGGACGTTCCGATACTGGTTCCGCAACGGGGGTCTGGCAGAGAGCATTCCGTTTCGGAACGGTGCACCCCGTTTCGGACCCCTGGGTTCATTCCAGGCACCCGTTCCGAAACGGTATGTACTGTTCCGAAACGCCTGCTCAGATTTCAGCAGAACAGCAAACTAAATCATGCAATTGACCAATCAAACATGCTTCAAACACTACCAAACTTTACCAGCATGCAATCAAACATATTTAAGACATATAAGCATCATCAATTCAACAAAATAACATCACATGCAAAAAGCCCCAATTCTATAGGCATGCTTCCTACACAAGCCAACTTTCAAGCAATAAACCTTCAAAAACAAGCAATAGGAAATCGATCCAAAATCCAGCAACCACAACAACATTTAACATCCATAGGGAGTCTTAAACACCTCCCAAAACATATACATTGGTCCCCCATTGCCAAAACATACAAAAGCTAAATGTTTAACAAAACCTTCCATACATTGAGCTTTACTTGAACTTGTTTGCTTGCCTCCTCTTGCTGCCCTCAATGTACTCTAATGCTCTGCATTATTGAATCAAGCAAACGAGAGAGCGTAAGCCAAAGCTTAGTGAGGAGTGCTCTTTAAAAAAAACCATTCAATAATGCAATTAAAACCATTTATAAAACTTGCTTATAAACAACCTTTTCACATGCTCAAAGCATACTTTAAATCAAGCAATAACATGCTTCCACATTTCATTTAAACAAGCATCTCATGCTTCAACATAAACATTAAAACATGCATCTCATGCATCTCAATGTACTATACATGTCATATTGGCTCAAGTGATACATTTCAATTATGAAATCAAGTTCAACAACTTTCCCCAAGGACTTTTAAACACCTTGGCCCCAAGGACTTTTAAACACCTTGGCCATGGACTTTTAAACACCATGAAAGGACCACACAAGGACTTTTAACCACCTTTGTGTCCGTAGCTTGAATTACCCCAAGGACTTTTAAACACCTTGGCCCCAAGGACTTTTAAACACCTTGGCCCCATGGACTTTTAAACACCATGGAAAGGAGCACCTAAGGACTTTTAACCACCTTAGTGTCCGCAACAAGATTCATCCAAGGACTTTTAACCACCTTGATGATCTTAGATAACAAGGCTCACTCAAGGACTTTTAACCACCTTAGTGACCTTCACTTTTACAAACCATCACTTGCCAATACACACTTTATACATCATATAATCCACTGTTTTAAAGCATTTAAACCAAGCTATTTCATCATGCATTTCAAAGCATTAAATCATCATTTAACAATGCATAAAAACAAGGTACTCCTACCAAGAGACACCTTCAACACATGGCTTTAATCATCAGCATATATCATGCTAAAACATCAGCAAATATCATGCTTAAACATGCTTTCAAAACAGTAATCAAATCATGCAAAATCATCATTTTACATTACATCAAAACATGGCCACCACTTAGAAAGTAATCCGAAAACTTACTCTTGAGCTTAGCAAAGTTGTTTAGACTTAAACTAAGCTCCCAAACCTTGGTTTCAAAGCCGAAAACCATTTTCACAAATCCACTCACCGATTTCCACTTTGCTTCAAGCCAAAGCACCAAATCAAGCCTCCGGATCAACAATTCTTGGATCCAAGGATGCCTCCCCTGTTTCAACACATTAAAGCAGAGGATTAATGCATCATCATGCATTAATTGCTTCAATGAAAGCATCTAAACTCGCTGCTCTCACAAAACCTCCATTTTCGGCCACCAAACACAACCGAAAATGCATCCGGAACACTTCTAAACAAAGCCCAGCCACAAACCAACAAAACCTCACTTCCAACAACATCAACACACATCTAAAAACAACCTATAAGCATCCTTATACCTCCAGCAACATCAGATCACCAAGATCACCACAAAAGCTACCTTAAAACACAAGCTAAACTTAGGAAATTCAACCTATCCGGGTTTGCATCAATCAAGACTCATTTCCACATCAATTTAATGATCATTTAACATCAAAACACTTCTCAAAACACAGATTTAACAGATCAAACGAAAATCATGTGAAATCATCAAAATCTTGCATAATTAGCCAAGATCCATAAATCAACTTTAAAACCTTTAATCAAACATCAATTTAGGATTGAAAACTTTAGGAATTTCATTAAAGAACTTGAAGTTCAGAGGAGAAGGACGTTCTTACCTCCAAACTTGAGTTTTTCCTCTTTTTGGAATAGAAAAGCTTGATGAAACTTGAAACAATTGAAGAGGTTTTGAAGACACAATGATTTGCAACCAATTGAGAGTTGAAAGAAGGATTTTAGGTGAGAAAATCAGAATAAGATCTCTGGAAATTGAGTGTTTGGGTTGAGAGAAAAAGATAGAAAGAAAATTGGAAGTTAGATGAGAAAATGCTAAAAATGGATTTTCCCTCCTTTTGATTCCTTTAAAATCAGAATTATGTGTTAAAATATCTTAGAAAAATCTGGAGAAACTCCCTTTGGGTAAATAGCTCCTTAAAGATTCAAAGTTTCAACCCTTTATAAAATAGCCACCAAACTTTCAAAAATTACATTTTGGTCACTAGCCAAAATGTCACTCTCCCGAAACTCATTTTCCAAAATTGATTTCACAGTTCACTTAATTATAATAAAAGATGATTTTAGAACATTTTCCCATATTTTTAATGCAACCCGAACTAGGCTTTCCTAATTTAACCTCTTACGATTCGAACAACACTTTGACCAGCCAGTCAACGCCCAAGACTTCCAAGCCCAAAACCGGGGCGTTACAGGGATCCACACCCTGTTGCCCCTATCTTCTGTTGGGATCGACTCCTGCATGGGAGCATCCACGATAATCTCGTCCACCCGCTGGTCAACAACCAGGTTTTCCAGTGGAGGCTGCCACTCGTTACGCCCCTTCTTAGCTTGCCTTTGCAGGTCTTCATGGAGTGGAGACGCGGGGCGTTCCAACGCCGGTGCCACCACCACGGGATCAGAACTTTTCGGTGGGCGGCCGCTAGGGTTTTCAAACGGGTTTAGGCTAGGGTTTCCAGAGAGTTGCGTCCTCTCTTCTTTTTTTAGGCTATTAAGAAAATTCAGGGATTAATCTTTTAATAACCAAATAAAAACAATATGCGGCGGAATTTGGGTTTTAATTTGAGGAAAATATTTAGTACTTTTTAATTTAAGGATTGATTACGGTTGGTATTTGATTTAATTATTTAAAAAAATTTAAAAATATAATATGTATGAAAAATAATTTAATTGAAATTTTATTTTAAATAATTTAAAATTATATGTTAAGCCATTGAGATTTTTAATCTTTATTAATCAATTTAATGGTGTTCAACAGTGTTCAGTGTCAGTGATGTTCAACGGTGTTCAATGCACGTGGTAGATTCATCCATATATAATATACAGAGAGAGATATAAGATGGATGATTGATGTTAACAGTCGGAAAATAAGAAGATTATCACATGAAAAATAGGTAAAGAAATAATCTTATCTATTTCTTTACCCTTATCTAACGATTCAAAAAAAGATGTAAAAATAATTGAATTGTTTTACACTAATTTATGATCATTGGATGAGTGAAATTGATGTATATTATTTAAAGTAGAAAATGTTTAGATTTTTAAGGGACAAGAAATATGAGTATCTAATCTTATACATCCATTTCACTCATTAGTGGTCATAATTAGTGTAAAATTAGTTGAGTTTTACACAATGTAAGTAGATCTTAGTCCTATATATGTGTGTTAGGATCCACTTACACTATATAAAACTCGATTATTTTTTCACTAATTTTAATTATTGGATGAGTGAGATGAATGGGTGAAATTAAATGCTCTCTTATTTTTTATCTTTAAAAATCTCATTATTTTTTAACTTTTAATCTTATACATTCACTCTACTCAACTAACTGTTAAAAGGCAGTGTAAAATTAATTAAGTGCGATATAGTATAATTAAATTCTATCCCTATAGGGGTTAGGATCTACTAATGATGGATACATAGAAAGTGAAAAAATAGTCTTAAACGAACAAAAGTTCTCCGCCTCTTAGTCATGTCTTCTATTATGTTCTATACTAAAAAATACTTAAAAATTAAATTTTAAACCTCAATTTTAATTTCTTCATCCTAAACCTTAAACTATAAATTCCCTACTCTAAAAGAATATACCCCTAATTTCCTAAGCTCTAACTACAACTCTTAATTTTAAATCTTAAATCTTAAACTCTAAACCTATTTTTTTTAAATAGGGGTATCAAAGGAGGTATAATTTGAGGAAGAGGATTTCATCCGTCTTAAACTCACTCTTGTTTAAACTTGTTCTCGTATTGGGTGCTCCGTTCGGTCCTGATTACCTCGAGTGGCCCGGATTGTTTTCAATTTAATCAATAACTATTTTTAAGTTAATTATAAAATATATTAAAATATTAATATTTATTATTTTATTTATTTAGGAATAGTAAAACATAATCACCACCAGACCAAATCAAGTCAAACTAAATTCAGACCTAGGTTTATAAACATAATCACCAGACCCTTGCGCTTAATTTGTGAACCAAGCCAATATCCGAGATGAAATAAGATGTCATCGGAAAAAGAAAAACTACATCTAGCCATGCATACACAAAAAACCTCGTACTAGAAAGGTACTGCTACAATGTAAAAATAAAAGGATGCCACTGCCAGTAGTAGCACTGCTGAAAGTTGGAACCGATCCTAACTCCTAGTAGAGCTGCAAGACCTTAGCAATTAAGCACTAGCAAAAGGAGGTATCGTTTGCCACACTCGCTAAGCGACTAGAAAGAGATTCAGAATGCAGATCGATCACCCCATTAAGGACGAACAGATGGGGGCTACCGTGGCCAACCCCAGGGCTACGGCCGGGACTCGTGGGCCGAAAAGCTTCCGTCTCGGTCTTCTTATAACGCTTTATAGTAAGGAAAGGAGAAGTTGGGTTTCCCGGATAAGCTTTGGTGATACAAGGCGGTGCAGGAAATGCCAGTGGTCGTGATGCTGATATCGGCTCAAGATGTTGCTGTAAAAGTAGAAAGACGAACAAAGAAAGCACGAAAGCGTTGGCTCTCATGTGTGCCATAATAACCATTAGGGTTGACAAACAAGTGAAAGAGATATGACTTATGAGATGAGAGGTTGAGTTAGCAGTTTGCGGCTCAGCATCCCTACGGTTGCTGCTATTTAAGGCGATGCCACGGCCCCACCAGCAGGTTTTTCTAATCTTCAAGACTTCAATGCACATGGCAGTGACTGTTCAACATTGATGAAATACAGTCGAATAAAGAGAAGCAAGCGAGGGAATAATTTCCCAAAATGGCAAGTTTAGCATTTTGTGGCACTCCATTTTAGCCATCATTCTCACAGCCGCTCAGTCATTAGTTCATAGAGCTTTAATTTTAGTTTTTTTAAAGGATCTTGATTAGACAACACCATAAACACTTTGATCAGCATTTCTTTTAAGTTTTAATAATATAATTCAGAAAGGATTGAAATCTGAAAGTACTACGTAATTATATAGCAAAGGTTTCAAAAGAAAATGCTTCTTCCACTAAGCGTATTTGTTATTAATTATAATGATGGCGTTGGCGTGCTTTGTTTTATTCCTCCCTTCCTTCTTTCTTAATTTTAATTTTGAGTTTAATCTATTTATTTGGAGTCGAGTTGTAACAAATCTAATATTATTCATACCATGCATCAATTTTAGATTTTATGTGTAAAAATTTAGTAATTTTAAATGATTGAGAAAGTATTTCATGCACTACTTGTTTTTTACAAGCGTGTTTAATTTAGGGATCATATGTGTAGAGTTTATGGGTTTAAGTTGTGAGATTTAAATTTATGCTTTATAATTTATGGTTTAAAGTTTAGGGTTAGAAATTTATATTTTAATTTTTAGAGTAAAAATAAACATGCTTGTGGAATATTTTTTAACTGTCAGTGCATGGAATAATAATCCTTTAAAAATTTACTACTATTTAATAATCTGATTTGGTTACAAATTTAATTAAAAATCAAATGTAAATACTAGATAACCAGAATTCTCGTACCAAAATTTTGTGTTAATTCATATTAATTTTATAATCTATTAGAATATAGCATACTCATAGTACGGGTGAAAATTTTTAATTTTTTTTTAAAAATCATCCAATAAACAATCATGGGTAAAGGAGTGAAAGACTTGTATTAAATATTTATTAAGCACATCTTTCATTTTATATATGTTTTTTTAGTTTTTTTTCATTTAAAATATGACAAGACGAAAGTATTAGTAATATTTATTATCATTCGTAAAAGAGAGTATATTAACATTTTTCCAACCAAAATGGTGTTTGGTTGACTCGTGATGCAAATTTAGTAAAAAACTTAAGTATATATTATCTTTGTGGTTGTTCAGGAGATGCTGGCGAGGGAGTGGGTTGTGGATTTTCAACATATTGTGCGCAGTGCTAATGCAGCTGCGGATGCTCTCGCCGTTGCCTTGCGCGGGGCACCTCTGGAGAGTTGGTTGCTGGATGCTGTCCCAAGTTGGGTGCAGTCGATGCGCAGCACCCCTTTGATGGGCGTTAGTTGTTATGTTGTGATCTTTGTGTTTGTGTTTTATGCGTTGTCTCGATGTAAATATTATTATATACACTCTTTTTTCTCCATCTAAATTTAAGGATGTTTTTTAACGAGGTATATAATAATATTTTTTATCTTATTTAATAAAAAAAATTAAACTTAAATTTTAAACTATAAATAGTAGGGTAAACTATATCATTAGTCAACAAGCTATTATTATTTATTTATTTATTTATTTATTTTGATCATTAATCTATTTTTTGTTGCAAATTTATTCATTAACATTACATTTGTTTTCTCGATGGACTTGCTTCAGTGTTAATATTCTTCTATGGATACCCACTAGGCATAGGTTCGACTCCTCTATCACATATATTTTTACTTCTTTAATTTTCACCCAAAAGTCTACCTTCAATAAAAAAAATTAACCTTTAACCAAGAAATGAGCTTTGTCTCCGATAAAAAAATCGATTTGGCTCAATGGTTGGAGTTATTGTTTACCTCCCAATGTTTCGGGTTCAAATTCTATGTGAATTAAATGTGTAATTGTATAAAAAATATAAATGGCTTAACTGATATCATTTATGTAGTTAAGTGACTAAATTAAGAAAATTAATATAGATCAATGATTAAATTAAAACCTCATTGGACAAGAATTTCAGTTTTGATCGAATGGTTTTTATTTTATTTTTATTTTCTTTGTTCTATTTATAAATTAAGAGCATTATCTGTTTTGGATTTTTTATTTATAGCGAATCAATCGATTTTATCATCTGTCATTATGACACGGATTTCGTTATATTTGTGACAAGTTTAATTTTACTTTTGTGGCAAATTTTCACTCGTGAAGCAAACAATACGACACATGTTCGGGGTTAAGAAATGTCAACGGCATAATATAGTTAATTTTTTTGTGATAGTTTATCGATGCAGTTAAAACTATTAGCGGAGCATATTTTATGATTGATGAAGCCTTTGGATTTTCAGAGAATATTATTCAATCTATGCTCCATGATATTAAGCCAAGATTTTGATTTTTCTGCCCATTACTTCTACATCAATATTCATGCGTTTAGTCACATAGGGACAGAGACTTTAAACAATGGTTGTTGGGTACATTATGGAGATGATGATAGGTTTTATGGAAATGTGGTTTTTGTTTTCATGCTTTTCATGTTGTTACTGTTTTGCTGAATATTTTTGTTGACTTTGAACAAATTACGTTAATTTAATGAAACCCAACCTCTTGTTATAGAACAATTACGTTTTAATATTAAAAATAATAATAACCTTAATAAATAAGAAAAATTCATATAAATCATTAAAACTAAATGCTAACCTTTTATCTTCCATGCCTATTTCTGTTCATATTTAAAATTCAGAATTATCTTTTCCAGTGATGTCATCTTGAAATTTAAACCTGATTTTATTAAAGTATAATATATCCTATCATTACAACTAAGGATGAGTCTACCACGTGCGACGAACATTGATGAACACCACTAACGATGAACATCGATGAACACCATTAATTTATTTTTTAAAAAAATTTAAAAACCTAAAGGACTAAAATTATAATTAAAATTATCTCTTAAAAAAATAAAAATCAAATTTAATAATTACTTTATAATATTTTTAATAGGTTAGAATCAAATATGCCCAATTCTCCTAAACCCTAACAAAATCAGTTTATAATTTTTTAATAGATTAGAATCAAATATACCCAATTCTCATATTATTGATTCTAATCTATTAAAAAATTATAAACTGATTTCTATTTTTTTAAGAGATTGATTTCGTTAGGGTTTAAGAGAATTTGGTATATTAAATTCTAACTTATTAAAAAAATATTACAAAGTAACTATTAAATTTGATTTTTATTTTTAAGAGATAATTTTAATTATAATTTTAGTTTTTTAAATTTTTAAATTTTTTTTAAAAAATTAATAGTATTCATCGCCCGTTGTAGAATTTTCTTTACATCTACTTACATCTAATTCAAGACTTATCAATGATCAAATATTAATTTTAATGTAAAGAATTGAACATTTTTTCCCTAAAAGAATTGAACGCTTAATCTCGTCGTAAGTATCATATATAGAGAAGATTCTTTTTTTTTTGAAGAAATGTAGAGAAGATTCTTTGTTGCCGAGAGATGTAATGTAGCTCTCTTTGATTGATTAATATTTTGTCCAAAAGATTTTGGTAAATTTCAGCTTATTTGGACACAAATAACAAATTGATAGTCAAATCTTTTATTTCTAGTGTTTGATAAACATTTTTTTAAAAAGCTGATTATGTAAAATAAACAAAAAGAAAAAACGCTAAAAAATCCAACAAATTAAAAAAAACTGATTTGAAAAATAAGATATTAAATGACATATTTGATCCTTTTGTTTTCATAATTAATACTTGCAATAAAGACTAAAGTATGCAATAATTTTCAACCAAATCAAACTACAACATTTTTTAAAAATTTTAAAAACATTCACTATTTTTTAAGGAAATTTTTTAATTTCTTGAAAAAAATATTTTATTCGAATAATTTTACCCCTATAAACACTAAAGTATCATAAAATATATATGTATTTAACAACTAAATGTATTATACTCTTATTTGTCATTTTATTCATATCAGCTATCAGCCAAATTTTACCAAACACTTTTATATATATAATTAAGTAAATCAGTTTTTCAAATCAACAAATAAAATCAATTAATCAAACCAGCCACTGTAATCAACTACCGAGTATCGGCTATCAACGATTTGCCAAAACATCACCTTAATATTAATTATTGTAAGGACATTGCAGCGCATGACTCTCAAAGCTAGTGGAATATATATATAAAAAAGTAGTAGTGACCGGTGATGCTACTTTGAACACATCAATCACTATCATTTCTTTTTCTTTTTTGTTTAAGGAAATCCTAACCTTAAAAACCGATACGGAATGCTGGTAACATATTGTGTATTATTTCACTAACAATTAATTAATTCCCTATTTTTTTTATTCCCTAATCTTTCTAGTTACGACTGGTTGCTCTTAAATTAAGACAAATTCTGGAGGACAAGGATCTGTATTCTCTAGGCCATTGGCCAATATTCATATAGATATAAATGAAAAAGCTTGCTTTACAACACACAACATCTGATTCCTTTGTTTCAACAAAGCAACAAAAAGCTTGATTTCTTATTATCTACAACACTGACCTCCACTTTGCTGCATCAGCATTTATAATCACAAGAAACATATAACTACAACTCTCTACCTTCGCCAAAAAAAACATGGATTCAAATAGCTATCTGCTATCGCAATAACAGTTGTTGTAACCCCTAAATTTGGCCTAGAAAAAATTAGGCCGAATCTAACTAGTTGCCGTTGAAAACTTTTCCCTCAAGAAACGATTTTAGGTTAAAATAGTTTATAATTTAAAGTAATTGATTAATTATGTAAAACTCAATAAATGTTCCAATTATTATAAAACTCAATATTTTAAACAATGTTCTGATAGTTAATAAAATATCTAAAAATACATCCATAAATATATGCATCCAATAAAACCTAATTTATAAACAGTCATGTTAAACAATAGTCCGGAATAATAACAAAGAGCTTATACAAAATGATAAAAGTATCTAAATTAAAGTGAGATGCTCCAAGTACTGAGTTGCCTAAAGAGTCTAAGATATCTAAAAGAGAAACTATAGGGGTGTAAACTAAAGAGCTTAGTGTGTTTCTAAAGTGCAAACAAACCCAAAGCCAAAATAATATTCATTTTCTGATAAAGCATTTTGAAAACACTTTATCCGATAAATCTAAATCATAATGTGTAGAACTAATGTTTTGATATAATAACTGAAAAATGTTTTGGACTAATTTGAAAAGAATTTAAAACCTATCTTTAAGTCCAAAAAAACTTGAAAATATGTTTGAGGTATTTAAAAAGGTTTTTGGCAAAGTTTGGAATGTTTTAAAGTACTAAAAACGGACTTTTCAGCTCTACCATACCAATACGATATACCCCGTATATCGTTACATTTTTTCTCCAATTTTGATTCTGCCAAAACCCGTATCGATACAGACTTTCCCGTATTGATGCAGATAGGGGTTATACTGATACGCCTTTAAAGCGTATTGATCCATGTTTTAACTAACCCCAACGACTATTTCCCAACGGTCTTTTAAAGTGCAGACCGTACCGATACACTCCCTAGCGTATCGATACGCATAGGCTGGCAAGAGCCCAACGACTAGTTATGAAGAAGGGCATATCGATACGGTTCCTCGTGTACCGATATGGTAGGCACCAGAACTGCAATTAATGTAGGAAATAAATACCCCAACGACACCAAAAGATCCCCAATGGCTAGTAACGGCTACAAACTCAATTGAGACTATAAATTGAAGGCTGGAACACTTGAAAAATGTTAGAGACTACATCCAAGCAACATGATCAAGAGAAATAGAGTCTAAATCTTTAGTTTACCTTTCTCTTGTACATAGTCTAAGAAGAGTGCTTTATTGTAAATTCTTTGTACACTCTTGTGAGCTTAAATTGTGTAAACACCAACCCTGTGATGTATTTAGTTTACCCAAACAAATCCCTTGTAAAAGGAGAGGTTCTAGTTTAGCATTGAGAGAAAAACTAGAGTTGGTTCTATCTTAGCCAAGTCCAAAAGATAGGGTTGTAATGGTTTCCTCCTAATTCGGGAAAAGGGGACGAATTCATTGTTGAGTGAATTGGGAAATCCTTAGTGGTGTGCTAAGGTAGTGGATGTAGGTACTTGTTAGAAGGTCGAACCACTCTAAAATCATTGTGTCACTTGTCTACCTTTATTTCGATTTTAGCCAATTCAACCACCAAACATTTACAACCCTCTTGACGGTTTCGATGATCGATTCGAGCGTGCTACAATCCCAACAATTGGTATCAGAGCCTCGTCTCCTTCGAAGGACTAACATTCGAGAGTAAAGATCATTTGCTCGAAGTCCACCGTTCAAGAAAATGACAAGATTTGAAGAAGGCCGCTCTATCTCGTGTCCTCCACTCTTCGAAGGAGAAGCATACTTCCAATAGGCAAATATCATGAAATTCTTCATCAAGTCTCAAGGCTATGAAGTTTGGGACATCATTGAAGATGGGTATTTGGAAGCTTCAAAGAAGAAGAAAAAGAAAATGAGTGCCAACGACACGAATGCAAAGCTAAACACCAAGGCGATGCACATTCTCTATTATGGCCTTAACGAAGAAGTTTCCAAGAAGATCTCCACATGCAAAAGTACCAAAGAATTATGGAAGACACTTGAGATGCTTTATGGCAACAAGAAGGGAGAAAAAAAATGATGATCAATCATGTGCAAACCTTCTCTCCAATCCAAAGGTGGATGGTGTTTTGGCTCTCGATGAGCCCAATGTATCTTTTAACTCAAGTGAGCTCAATTCTTATTCATTCGATGAGTTGCAAGATGTTTTCGATGAAATATTTTTGGAATTTGAGACCATGAATTCCAAATTTAAGAAAATAATTTCAGAACTCGAAATTGAAAATGATTTTCTTTTAAAAACAAAAGTGGATTTTGAAAACTAAAATGAAATTTTGAAAAATGATTTAGAGTTTTCAAAAACAAGCAAAGATGTTTTAGAAAAAGAAAATCTTAATTTAAAAGTTAAGCTCGAAAGCTTAACAAAAGAAAAAGAAGCTATTTTCAATAATTCATCTTGTCACATAATGGCAAAATGCTCACATTGCCATTATCATGGTCATTCTATACATACTTGTCCTATAAAGAAGAGACAATCTTATAGGATTAGACAAGTATGAGTTCCTAAGGGAACTAAAGACATTGAAATTAACGTAAATGGATCCAAAGCAATTTGGATACCAAAAATCAAGTGAATGTCTTTTGTAGGTTTGTTGGAGCAATGGCAAGCAAAGTAAACTCAAGAATGCTCAAATCACACACGAGAAGAAGATTGGGTAACCTCTAAGCTTAATGCTTTCATTTTATACATTTGGTTATCTAACTTTTGTTTAAAGTCTTGGATTATTTGTTAAGCCTAACAATGAAGTAATGAGTAAAGGGGAGCCACTTTTAAAACTAAAAATTTTAATAGTTTCAAAATTTAAACCCCCATTGTTATTTTGAGCCTAAAAGTATTTTAAATTCTTTTTGATATAACAAAAAAGAGGAGAGATTGGTTTGAAAAATTGTGTTTTTCAAATGAATAAGGGGGAGCTTTAATTACTTTTCTATATTTCATCTCTTATTCAAAATTTTAAACTTAAAGGGGAGAATCCCAAACAATTTTTTAAGTTGGTTTTATTATATCAAAAAGGGGGAGATTGTAGAACTAATGTTTTGATATAATAATTGAAAAATGTTTTTGGACTAATTTGAAAAGAATTTAAAACATGTATTTAAGTCCAAACAACTTGAAAATATGTTTGAGGTATTTAAAAAGGTTTTTAGCAAAGTTTGGAATGTTTTAAAGTACCAAAAACTGACTTTTCAGCTCTACCGTACTGATACGGTATACCCCGTATATCGATACCTTTTTTCTCCAGTTTTGATTCTATCAAAACCCGTACCGATACAGGCTTGCCCGTATCGATACGGATAGGGACCGTACCAGTACGCCTTTAAAGCGTACAGATCCCTGTTTTAACTAACCCGAATGACTATTTCCCAACGGTCTTTTAAAGAGCAGACCGTACCGATATGCTCCCTAGCGTATCAATACGCATAGGCTGGCAAGAGCCCAACGACTAGTTTTGAAGAAGGGCGTACCGATACGGTTCCCCATGTATCAATACGGTAGGCACCAGAACTGCAATTAATGTGGGTAATAAAGATCCCAACGGCTCCAAAACATTCCCAACGGCTAGTAACGCCTACAAACTCAATTAGGACTATAAATTGAAGGCTGGAACACTTGAAGAAGGTTAGAGACTACATCCAAGCAAATATGATCAAGAGAAATAGAGCCTAAATCTTTATTTTACCTTTCTCTTGTACATAGTCTGTAACCCCCTTAACCCGGCCTAGACGGTTGACCCAAATTAAGAAGATTACACGGGGAAAACCAAAGTCAACCCGAAAGTCAACCTTGATTAACGACCCTTTTTTTTTCTTTTTAATCTTGTCTAGATGCACATTATCCCTAGGTATATTCATAAGATCATCATATTCAAAGATCATAACCATCAGAGATCATTCAGGGACTCAATTGCGCCAATTACAACTTTAGGGACCAAATTGTAAATCCTGAAAATTATAAGGACTTAATCCAATTTAAAGTTACCAACTTGAAATTAATCATCTTTCATGCTTCTCTGTCAAATTTCAGCTCAAACGGGCATCTCATACTCATACAATTGCATAAACAAGTTTCAGGACCAAAATGCAAACATTGCAAAACATTTAACCATCAAATTCAGAGCCCAACGGCCGAGTGTTCCGAAACAGGGAAGACCTGTTTCGAAACGCGGGACCGTTCCGCAACGGGTTCCGAAACATGGCTTGGCAGTGGCCAAACTGTTCCGAAACAGTGCCTCCCGTTTCGGAACGCCCTGGCCATTTCAGGCCCCCGTTCCGATACGGTAGCACCTATTCCGAAACAGGTTGCCCAGATTGCAGCAATACAGCTGGTTTATCATGCAATTGGCATATCAAACATGCTCCAAAAGCCACCAAACTTTACCAGCAAGTCACACAACATACATGGAACATAATTGCTTCAACTAAACATCTACATGGCATCAATTATGAAAAGCCCCAATTCTATAAGCATGCTTCCTACTTAGCAAACCATTCAAGCATCAAATCTCCAATCAAACCATATAAAGGCCAATTACAAATACCAACATTATTAGCAACATGAATCCAACTTAGGGAGTCCAAAACATCTCCCAAAACAACAACAACATAGGTCCCCCATTGCCAAATTACCAAAAAGCTAATAGTGTTTAAGAAACCTTCACCATACATGAGCTTTGTTCACCACTTGGATTCTTCACCACCTTTCTGCCCTCAAATGCACTTTAATGCTCTGCATTATTGGTTTAAGAAAGAGAGAGAGCGTAAGCAAAAGCTTAGTGAGGAATGCTCATTAAAACCACACAATAATGCATTTATAAAACACCTTTATAAATCATACTTCAAACCAACATTTAAACATGCTCATAAGCATTTAAAACAAGCAACTCATGCTTCAAGTTCATATCATGACATATTGGCAACAAGTGATACATTTCACATAAGATCCACACATGGACTTTTAAACACCATTGTGATCTTATAGTTTCCAAGGACCACACATGGACTTTTAAACACCATTGTGTCCTTAACCCCATGGACTTTTAAACACCATGGCCCATGGACTTTTAAACACCATGGCAAGGACCACACAAGGACTTTTAAACACCTTTGTGTCCTTAACAAGAACCATCCAAGGACTTTTAAACACCTTGATCTTCTTAAGTAACAAGGCTTACACAAGGAATTTTAACCACCTTTGTAACCTTAACCAAGGACCAATCATGGACTTTTAAACACCATATTGTCCTTAAAATATACAAGACTCATCCAAGGAATTTTAACCACCTTGATGATCTTAACCAAGAACCAACCATGGACTTTTAACCACCATGTTGTTCTTAAATAAACAAGGCTCACACAAGGACTTTTAAACACCTTTGTGACCTTAAACATCACTTGCCAATATGCATCATTAACAACATTGATCCACTGTTTTAAAGCATTAAACCAAGCCATAAACATCATGCATCTTCAAGCATCAAACCACATTTAAACAATGTTCAAAAACAAGGATCTCTTACCTTGAGCATCCTTCAACACGTGGCTTATAATCTCAGCAAATAAACATGCTAAATATGCTTTCAAAACAGGATTTAAAACATGCAAACAACCACATTGCATACAACCAATCCATGGCTCATCATCAAGAGAGTTTTCCGAAAACTTACTCTTGAGCTTAGCTAAGTTGCTTAGACTTACACTAAGCTCCCAAACCTTCAATTCAATGGTTTCAAAGCTAGAAACCAAAATCCACTCACCGATTCCGTTTCGCCACTTACCGAAACACCAATCAAGCTTCCGGATCACCACCACTTGGATCCAAAGATGACTCCCCTGTTTTAAACACATCAAAGCAGAGGATTAATGCATCATCATGCATTAATAGCTTCAATGAAAGCACCTAAACTCGCTGCTCTCATCCACACTCCATTTTCGGCTACCAAACACAACCGAAAATGCATCCAAACAACTTCACAACATTACCCAGCCATGATCCATCAAAACTAAACACTCTTAAACATCAATTAACATCCAAAATGGATCTCAACACATCCTTATACCTCCAGCCATAACAGATCAACAAGATCACTCCAAAAACCATCAAAAACACAAGCTAAACTTAGGAAATTCAACCTATCCGGGATTGCATTGATTAAACCTCAATTCCTTATCAAATTAACATTCATTTATCATAAAAAATACACCTCAAAACACTGCTTAAACAGATCATACGAATTTTCATCAAAATCAAGCAAATCTTGCATTTAAAAGTCAAGATCATGAATACATCTATAAAGCCTTTTATAAAACACAATTTAAGGATTGAGAACTTAGGAATTTCAGTAAAGAACTGAGAGTTTAGAGGAGAAGGACGTTCTTACCTCCAAACTTGAGTTTTCTCCCTTTTTGGAACCAAAATCTTGAAAATCCAATTAGCCAATGGTGAGGTTTTGATGAGGAGATGATTAGCAATCAAAAGAGAATTAAAAAGATGTATTTAGGTAGCAAAATCTGAGGAAAAAGCTCTGGAGAAAGATGTTTGGTTTGAGAGAAAATGAGAGAAAAGGGAAAAAGGAAAATATGGAAAGTTAGTTGGAAATGACAAAATATCTTCCCTCCTTTTTAGTTTTATTTAAAAACACTTTAATAAATCAATTAATATCTTAGAAAAATCTGGAGAAACTCCCTTTGGGTAAATAGCTCCTTAAAGATTCAAAGTTTCAATCCTTTTTAAAACAGTCTCACAGTTTTCAAAAATTACATTTTGGTCACCAGCCAAAATGTCATCCTTCCAAACTTCATTTTGTAAAATTGATTTCACAGTTCACTTATATATATTAAAAGAGGATTTTAGAACATTTTTCCATATTTTTAATGCAACCCGAACTAGGCTTTCCTAATTTCACTCTTTTATATTCGAACAGCACTTTGACCGAACCGGTCCAAGCCCAAAACTTCTAAGCCCAAAACCGGGGCGTTAAAACTCCCCCCCTTAAGAAATTTCGTCCTCGAAATTTACCTGAAGGAAAGAGATACGGAAACTGCTTCAGCATGTCATCCTTCCGCTCCCACGTGGCTTCCTCAATACCACGGTGCTTCCACAACACCTTTACCAGCTCAATGGTCTTGCCACGAAGAACCTTACTGTCCGAATCCAGAACCTTCACCGGTTCCTCATCATAGGTCAAATTCGGATTCAATTCCACTTCCTCTACAGGCATCACATGCGAAAGATCTGATCTATACTTCCGGAGCATAGAAACATTAAACACATCATGAATCTTCTCCAACTCTTGAGGTAGCCTCAACTTGTACGCAACAGGACCCACACGCTCAATCACCTCGTATGGTCCAATGTACCTAGGGCTCAACTTACCCTTACGGGTAAACCTCATCACCTTTTTCCAAGGCGAAACCTTCAAAAACACACGGTCACCCACCGCATACTCTATCTCCTTACGCTTCAAATCCGCGTAAGACTTTTGCCGATCAGAAGCCGCCTTCAAACGCTCACAAATGAGCTTCACCTTCTCGGTGGTCCCTTTCAACAAAGCCGTCATCGAAACCAACTTCTGACCCGTTTCAGCCCAACAAAGAGGAGTCCTACACTTCCTCCCGTACAAAGCCTCATAAGGTGCCATTTGAATACTTGCTTGATAACTATTGTTATAGGCAAACTCCACCAAAGGCAAATGTTTCTCCCAAGAGCCTTGGAACTCAATCACACAACACCTCAACATATCCTCCAAAATCTGGATAACTCGCTCAGACTGACCATCCGACTGAGGATGATAAGATGTACTGAAATTCAACCTTGTACCTAAAGCTTGGTGCAAACACTGCCAGAAACGCGAAGTAAACCTCAGATCCCTATCCGACACAATCGACTTAGGCACACCATGCAGCCGCACAATCTCAGCAATGTACAGCTCCGCAAGCTTATCCAAAGACAATGTAGTATGCACAGGCAAGAAATGCGCACACTTCGTCAGGCGATCCACAATCACCCACACAGAATTCTTCTTCGACGGTGACAAGGGTAAACCAGATACAAAATCCATGGTAATCCTTTCCCACTTCCATTCAGGGATTCTCAACGGTTGCAACAATCCTGAAGGAACCTGATGCTCAGCCTTAACTCGCTGACACACCATGCACTTGCTCACAAACTCTGCAACATCTTTCTTCAAACCCACCCAATAGTACTCATCACGAAGATCACGATACATCTTAGTACTACCAGGGTGCATAGCAAAAGGACTACTATGACCCTCAGCCAAAATAACACGCCTCAACTCAGCATCATTAGGCACTACTATCCGACTCCCAAAACACAACACTCCATCATCATTAAAGCCGAAATCCGAAGGCCTACCCTCCGCGATATCCTGAACATGCGGTACCAAGGAATCATCCAGCAACTGCTTTTCCTTGATCAGCTGAACCAAAGATGGCTTCACTTGCAACTCAGCCACAAGACCACCATCACGCGAAATACTCAAACTGGCAAACATAGCCCTCAGCTCAACAGCTACCTTCCTACTCAAGGCATCCGCTACAACATTAGCCTTTCCAGGGTGATACTCAATCGTCAAATCATAATCCTTGAGCAACTCCACCCAACGTCGCTGCCTAAGATTCAACTCCTTCTGAGGCATCAGATACCTCAAACTCTTGTGATCCGTGTACACAGTACACTTCTCACCATACAGGTAATGCCTCCAGATCTTCAAAGCAAAAACCACCGCAGCCAACTCAATGTCATGCGTAGGATAATTGCGCTCATGCACCTTCAACTGTCGCGATGCATAAGCCACCACCTTACCCTCTTGCATCAACACACACCCCAAACCAACATAGGATGCATCACTGTAGACCACAAACTCTTTCCCTGATTCAGGTTGAACCAAGATAGGAGCTTGCGTCAAAGCTGCCTTGAGCTTCTCAAAAGCCTGTTGTCTCGCTTCCGTCCACTCATACTTAACATCTTTCTGCAACAACTTCGTCAAAGGTGCAGCAATCTTAGAAAACCCATCCACAAACCTCCGGTAGTATCCCGCCAAACCAAGGAAACTACGAACCTCATGAACAGACTTAGGAACCTTCCAATTCATCACCGCCTCAATCTTCTGAGGATCAACACAAATCCCCTCAGCAGAAACCACATGCCCAAGAAACACCACTTCACTTAACCAGAACTCACACTTGCTTAGCTTAGCATAAAGCTGATTCTCCAACAGAGCTTGCAAAACAATCCTCAAATGCTCTTCATGCTCCTCCTCAATATGCGAGTACACGAGGATATCATCAATGAACACCACAACAAACTTGTCCAGGTATTCATGAAACACACGATTCATCATGTCCATGAAAGCTGCAAGAGCATTTGTCAAACCAAACGGCATCACAAGGAACTCATAATGCCCATACCTTGTCCTGAAAGCTGTTTTAGGCACATCCACATCCTTCACCTTCAACTGATAATACCCTGACCTCAAGTCAATCTTAGAGAACACAGCTGCTCCCCGAAATTGATCAAAGAGATCATCAATTCTCGGCAAAGGATACCGATTCTTGATAGTCAACTTGTTCAGCTGACGATAATCAATGCACATTCTCATAGTGCCATCCTTCTTCTTCACAAACAAGACCGGTGCACCCCAAGGCGACACACTCGGCCGAATGAACCCACGATCAAGCAACTCTTGCAACTGCGTCTTCAGCTCCTTCAACTCTTTAGGTGCCATTCTATAAGGGGTAATGGACACAGGAGTTGTATTCTCATACAGCTCAATCCCGAACTCCACCTCGCGATTAGGAGGTAAACCAGGCAACTCCTCAGGAAACACACCAGGGAACTCCTTCACAATCCTGATATCTTGCACACGCAACTCCTTAGAGCTAGGATTCATCACAAAAGCTAGGTAAGCTTCACAACCCTGCCTCAGCATCCGGCTCGCCTCCAATGTAGACACCACATTGGCAAGAAACTTCACATTCTCACCAACCACAACCACCTCATAATCATCCGCAAGCTTCAACGAAACTCACTTATTTTCACAATCCACAACAGCACGATTCTCAGCAAGCCAATCCATACCAAGGATTACATCAAAACCATAGAAAGGTAACTCCATAAGGTCAACATGAAAAACATGATCTTGAACAACCAAAGGACATCTTCTATAAAGCTTTCGAGTCACAACAGTCTCACCAAAAGAACTAGTGACACGCACACCAACATCCAAAGACTCAACAGGCAAACCAAGCAATTCAGCATGCTCACGCAATATGTATGAGTGCGTAGATCCAGAATCAATCAAGGAAAGTAATGACAAGGATTGCAAAGTAAAGGTACATGCGATCACATCCGCGTCATTCCTTCCCTCCCGCTGAGCATACACCCTAGCTTGGCCGCCACCCTCAGGCTGAATAGCCACAACATGAGCCACACCTCGGCCACCCTCCTCTCTCCGCTGGAAATTACCACGGCCGCGCCCATGACCTCTCTGTGGTGCAGCAACAACAGGAGCACGCACTTGGCCACCAGCCAACATAGGACACTCTCGCCTCAAATGATCCGCAGATCCACAGTTCCAGCACCCATTACCAGCTGCCGCAACAGGAGCTTGCACCTCCCTCACAGCTCGAGGACAATCACGCTTCATGTGACCACATGAACCACATGTCCAACATGCACTCGGATCAGCTCTAGCATTGCCTCCCCGAGCAGGTGCACCACCACCCCGCTTAGCTGAGGACTGATACTTCTGATCACGTCCCCTCTTGTTCCGTCCACCACCAGAACTATATTCAGCTGCTCGCTTTCCAGCACTTGACCCAACACTCTTAGCAGATAAACCCAAGTTCATCTCAATGTCCTTTGCTCGACCCACCAGCACATCAAAATCACTGTACTCGGTAGCCAGCACATACATCTTCACCTCCATCACTAAACCATAACGGAACCTTTCACACCTTTCCCGTTCATCCGGGACAAGCTCAGGTGCATACTGACTGAGTCGAACAAACTGCACTTCATACTCAGCCACAGTCATGCTCCCCTGGGTAAGAGACATGAACTCTCGCTTCTTTTCATCTAGGTACCTCACACCTAGATACCTTCTCTTGAACGCATTCTGAAAGAATGTCCAAGTTACATCAGCTTCAGCCATCCCAGAGATTGTAGTCGTCCACCACGTATATGCATCATCCTGAAGCAAGGATACAACACAGCCCAACTTTTGCACATCAGTGCAACTCATCTGACCCAAGATTCTCTTGGTACTCTCTAACCAAGCTTCCAAACCTTCAGCTGACAAACCCCTGAACTCAGTCCCTCCCAGACTGCGCAGACGTTCCAAGGGTAGTCTAACTCCAGCATCTCCCTGATGCCCAGCTCCTCGAGCTCCAGCTACTGCGGCTTGAAAAGCTCCAGCAATAGCTTGTATCAGCACTGTCATGTCAGGAACAGCTTGTCCCTGACCAACCTCAGGTCCAGCGACCCCAGCACCAGCTGCAGCTCCAGCCCCTTCACCCTCAGCACCACCACCACCAGGTGGAGGAGGTAAAACCGCACTCTCAACATTCTCTTCGTTCTCATTCTCGTTTTGAGCCGCAGCTCGCACATTACTCCTTAACTCTTTACGAGGAGCCATACTCTAACAATGCAATCACAATGCAAATAAACAAAGTCAGACCCAACAAGGTAAGTAATCCAAGTACTCAAGCTCATTTTCACTTAAAAACAACATCATTTCATTAGCTTTGATTTGGCAATGGGTACCCACAACATGCTTCAACACAGCATACAACACAATTGCATCACATTTACAATTTACTCAACATGCTTTCACTCAACAAGCATACAAAGCATACAAAGCATACATGCTTAAATCATTCACATAAACCATTCCCAATTACTCGAGAACTCAGCTCTGATACCACCAAATGTAACCCTCTTAACCCGGCCTAGACGGTTGACCCAAATTAAGAAGATTACACGGGGAAAACTAAAGTCAACCCGAAAGTCAACCTTGATTAACGACCCTTTTTTTTCTTTTTAATCTTGTCTAGATGCACATTATCCCTAGGTATATTCATAAGATCATCATATTCAAAGATCATAACCATCAGAGATCATTCAGGGACTCAATTGCGCCAATTACAACTTTAGGGACCAAATTGTAAATCCTGAAAATTATAAGGACTTAATCCAATTTAAAGTTACCAACTTGAAATTAATCATCTTTCATGCTTCTCTGCAAAATTTCAGCTCAAACGGGCATCTCATACTCATACAATTGCATAAACAAGTTTCAGGACCAAAATGCAAACATTGCAAAACATTTAACCATCAAATTCAGAGCCCAACGGCCGAGTGTTCCGAAACAGGGAAGACCTGTTTCGAAACGCGGGACCGTTCCGCAACGGGTTCCGAAACATGGCTTGGCAGTGGCCAAACTGTTCCGAAACAGTGCCTCCCGTTTCGGAACGCCTTGGCCATTTCAGGCCCCCATTCCGATACGGTAGCACCTGTTCCGAAACAGGTTGCCCAGATTGCAGCAATACAGCTGGTTTATCATGCAATTGGCATATCAAACATGCTCCAAAAGCCACCAAACTTTACCAGCAAGTCACACAACATACATGGAACATAATTGCTTCAACTAAACATCTACATGGCATCAATTATGAAAAGCCCCAATTCTATAAGCATGCTTCCTACTTAGCAAACCATTCAAGCATCAAATCTCCAATCAAACCATATAAAGGCCAATTACAAATACCAACATTATTAGCAACATGAATCCAACTTAGGGAGTCCAAAACATCTCCCAAAACAACAACAACATAGGTCCCCCATTGCCAAATTACCAAAAAGCTAATAGTGTTTAAGAAACCTTCACCATACATGAGCTTTGTTCACCACTTGGATTCTTCACCACCTTGCTGCCCTCAAATGCACTTTAATGCTCTGCATTATTGGTTGAAGAAAGAGAGAGAGCGTAAGCAAAAGCTTAGTGAGGAATGCTCATTAAAACCACACAATAATGCATTTATAAAACACCTTTATAAATCATACTTCAAACCAACATTTAAACATGCTCATAAGCATTTAAAACAAGCAACTCATGCTTCAAGTTCATATCATGACATATTGGCAACAAGTGATACATTTCACATAAGATCCACACATGGACTTTTAAACACCATTGTGATCTTATAGTTTCCAAGGACCACACATGGACTTTTAAACACCATTGTGTCCTTAACCCCATGGACTTTTAAACACCATGGCCCATGGACTTTTAAACACCATGGCAAGGACCACACAAGGACTTTTAAACACCTTTGTGTCCTTAACAAGAACCATCCAAGGACTTTTAAACACCTTGATGTTCTTAAGTAACAAGGCTTACACAAGGAATTTTAACCACCTTTGTAACCTTAACCAAGGACCAATCATGGACTTTTAAACACCATATTGTCCTTAAAATATACAAGACTCATCCAAGGAATTTTAACCACCTTGATGATCTTAACCAAGAACCAACCATGGACTTTTAACCACCATGTTGTTCTTAAATAAACAAGGCTCACACAAGGACTTTTAAACACCTTTGTGACCTTAAACATCACTTGCGGATATGCATCATTAACAACATTGATCCACTGTTTTAAAGCATTAAACCAAGCCATAAACATCATGCATCTTCAAGCATCAAACCACATTTAAACAATGTTCAAAAACAAGGATCTCTTACCTTGAGCATCCTTCAACACATGGCTTATAATCTCAGCAAATAAACATGCTAAATATGCTTTCAAAACAGGATTTAAAACATGCAAACAACCACATTGCATACAACCAATCCATGGCTCATCATCAAGAGAGTTTTCCGAAAACTTACTCTTGAGCTTAGCTAAGTTGCTTAGACTTACACTAAGCTCCCAAACCTTCAATTCAATGGTTTCAAAGCTAGAAACCAAAATCCACTCACCGATTCCGTTTCGCCACTTGCCGAAACACCAATCAAGCTTCCGGATCACCACCACTTGGATCCAAAGATGACTCTCCTGTTTTAAACACATCAAAGCAGAGGATTAATGCATCATCATGCATTAATAGCTTCAATGAAAGCACCTAAACTCGCTGCTCTCATCCACACTCCATTTTCGGCTACCAAACACAACCGAAAATGCATCCAAACAACTTCACAACATTACCCAGCCATGATCCATCAAAACTAAACACTCTTAAACATCAATTAACATCCAAAATGGATCTCAACACATCCTTATACCTCCAGCCATAACAGATCAACAAGATCACTCCAAAAACCATCAAAAACACAAGCTAAACTTAGGAAATTCAACCTATCCGGGATTGCATTGATTAAACCTCAATTCCTTATCAAATTAACATTCATTTATCATAAAAAATACACCTCAAAACACTGCTTAAACAGATCATACGAATTTTCATCAAAATCAAGCAAATCTTGCATTTAAAAGTCAAGATCATGAATACATCTATAAAGCCTTTTATAAAACACAATTTAAGGATTGAGAACTTAGGAATTTCAGTAAAGAACTGAGAGTTTAGAGAAGAAGGACGTTCTTACCTCCAAACTTGAGTTTTCTCCCTTTTTGGAACCAAAATCTTGAAAATCCAATTAGCAAATGGTGAGGTTTTGAAGAGGAGATGATTAGCAATCAAAAGAGAATTAAAAAGAGGTATTTAGGTAGCAAAATCTGAGGAAAAAGCTCTGGAGAAAGATGTTTGGTTTGAGAGAAAATGAGAGAAAAGGGAAAAAGGAAAATATGGAAAGTTAGTTGGAAATGACAAAATATCTTCCCTCCTTTTTAGTTTTATTTAAAAACACTTTAATAAATCAATTAATATCTTAGAAAAATCTGGAGAAACTCCCTTTGGGTAAATAGCTCCTTAAAGATTCAAAGTTTCAATTCTTTTTAAAACAGTCTCACAGTTTTCAAAAATTACATTTTGGTCACCAGCCAAAATGTCATCCTTCCAAACTTCATTTTGTAAAATTGATTTCACATTTCACTTATATATATTAAAAGAGGATTTTAGAACATTTTTCCATATTTTTAATGCAACCCGAACTAGGCTTTCCTAATTTCACTCTTTTATATTCGAACAACACTTTGACCGAACCGGTCCAAGCCCAAAACTTCTAAGCCCAAAACCGGGGCGTTAAAACTCTCCCCCTTAAGAAATTTCGTCCTCGAAATTTACCTGAAGGAAAGAGATACGGAAACTGCTTCAGCATGTCATCCTTCCGCTCCCACGTGGCTTCCTCAACACCACGGTGCTTCCACAACACCTTTACCAGCTCAATGGTCTTGCCACGAAGAACCTTACTGTCCGAATCCAGAACCTTCACCGGTTCCTCATCATAGGCCAAATCCGGATTCAATTCCACTTCCTCTACAGGCATCACATGCGAAAGATCTGATCTATACTTCCGGAGCATAGAAACATGAAACACATCATGAATCTTCTCCAACTCTTGAGGTAGCCTCAACTTGTACGCAACAGGACCCACACGCTCAATCACCTCGTATGGTCCAATGTACCTAGGGCTCAACTTACCCTTACGGCCAAACCTCATCACCTTTTTCCAAGGCGAAACCTTCAAAAACACACGGTCACCCACCGCATACTCTATCTCCTTACGCTTCAAATCCGCGTAAGACTTTTGCCGATCAGAAGCCGCCTTCAAACGCTCACAAATGAGCTTCACCTTCTCGGTGGTCCCTTTCAACAAAGCCGTCATCGAAACCAACTTCTGACCCGTTTCAGCCCAACAAAGAGGAGTCCTACACTTCCTCCCGTACAAAGCCTCATAAGGTGCCATTTGAATACTTGCTTGATAACTATTGTTATAGGCAAACTCCACCAAAGGCAAATGTTTCTCCCAAGAGCCTTGGAACTCAATCACACAGCACCTCAACATATCCTCCAAAATCTGGATAACTCGCTCAGACTGACCATCCGACTGAGGATGATAAGATGTACTGAAATTCAACCTTGTACCTAAAGCTTGGTGCAAACACTGCCAGAAACGCGAAGTAAACCTCGGATCCCTATCCGACACAATCGACTTAGGCACACCATGCAGCCGCACAATCTCAGCAATGTACAGCTCCGCAAGCTTATCCAAAGACAACGTAGTATGCACAGGCAAGAAATGCGCACACTTCGTCAGGCGATCCACAATCACCCACACAGAATTCTTCTTCGACGGTGACAAGGGTAAACCAGATACAAAATCCATGGTAATCCTTTCCCACTTCTATTCAGGGATTCTCAACGGTTGCAACAATCCTGAAGGAACCTGATGCTCAGCCTTAACTCGCTGACACACCATGCACTTGCTCACAAACTCTGCAACATCTTTCTTCAAACCCACCCAATAGTACTCATCACGAAGATCACGATACATCTTAGTACTACCAGGGTGCATAGCAAAAGGACTACTATGACCCTCAGCCAAAATAACACGCCTCAACTCAGCATCATTAGGCACTACTATCCGACTCCCAAAACACAACACTCCATCATCATTAAAGCCGAAATCCGAAGGCCTACCCTCCGCGATATCCTGAACATGCGGTACCAAGGAATCATCCAGCAACTGCTTTTCCTTGATCAGCTGAACCAAAGATGGCTTCACTTGCAACTCAGCCACAAGACCACCATCACGCGAAATACTCAAACTGGCAAACATAGCCCTCAGCTCAACAGCTACCTTCCTACTCAAGGCATCCGCTACAACATTAGCCTTTCCAGGGTGATACTCAATCGTCAAATCATAATCCTTGAGCAACTCCACCCAACGTCGCTGCCTAAGATTCAACTCCTTCTGAGGCATCAGATACCTCAAACTCTTGTGATCCGTGTACACAGTACACTTCTCACCGTACAGGTAATGCCTCCAGATCTTCAAAGCAAAAACCACCGCAGCCAACTCAATGTCATGCGTAGGATAATTGCGCTCATGCACCTTCAACTGTCACGATGCATAAGCCACCACCTTACCCTCTTGCATCAACACACACCCCAAACAACATAGGATGCATCACTGTAGACCACAAACTTTTTCCCTGATTCAGGTTGAACCAAGATAGGAGCTTGCGTCAAAGCTGCCGATATCATACAAAATGGAGGTTGCCCTTAGAGGTGGCAAACGAGTCATTCGGTTTGGTTATTTTGGTTTCGGTTATTTCAGGTCTGATATCATTCGGTTCAAATTCAGTTTCGGTTCTATTCGGTTTTATTTTGGGTTTGTTGTGATTCGGGTCATTTCGGGTCGGTTAATATCAGTTTGGTTATTTTCGGCTTGGTTGATTTCAGTTTGGGTTAATTGTTACCTCCTCAAAAGTATTGTTTTTCATGCCTATATTGATATGCTTTTCCTTGTTTTCGGGTACATTTAGTTACATTAATCTGTTAGGATCATGCATTTTCATCAAGGAGTTGGTATGCTGACTATGCCAGTATGATGAGTTGTTTTAGTGGCCTTTGCGCAGGTTGGTAAGAGGAATGGCAGAAGGAATGGATGCATGAACACTGTAACACCCCCTTTCCGGTCTGGTCGAGAACCGGGTCGGAAGGTGAGATCGATGTTCAATACAATAAACAATGCGATAAAATTTAATGATCATACGAATACGTTTACTATGTTTTGACCTTTATGAGCCAAGTATGCACTTTTAAACCATTTTAAGCCAACCAAAAAGGCCATTTAGGGCCATTTTCCATATTACAACATATGCATACCACAAACATAACAAAATGGGCATAAATGACTAGTTCAACTACTTTGCCACCTTCCTAGGAGTTCTTAAGATCAAAACACATTACTTTAGGGCTTGTAGTGACTTGTCTTGTTTTGCCAATTCGATCTTCCGACACACGAATCCTTTCAACTTGTAAATGCATGAGATGAGACACGTTAGGCATACAATGCCTAGTGAGGTAGTTATAATCAATATGA
The DNA here is from genome assembly GCA_958450335.1 of Hibiscus tridactylites. NCBI lineage: Eukaryota > Viridiplantae > Streptophyta > Magnoliopsida > Malvales > Malvaceae > Hibiscus > Hibiscus tridactylites. The sequence continues at coordinate 108,942,197 of OY288267.1, read as the reverse complement.
ACAACAATATATCAAGTATCAATATATATATATGATCTCATGCTTAACAATGTCAATTCTATGCAACAATATATAATGTTTAACATATTCTTATCATCATTAATCCTTGGGTTGAATGAAGAAAGTGGATACGCGAATTCCTACGCCTCACCAAATCAATAAATGGTCTAGTCCCTCCGCCTCGCCAATATGACCAATATCAATACACATCCCTCCACATCGCCAATATGACCAATATCAATACACATCCCTCCACATCGCCAAATCAATATAGGCCTTAGCCTTAGGACCGTATTCCACCTGTACACTGAGCTCATGAATTCTATGGCATGCCAACTATATCCAATGTCTATTCAAATCCAAGGTTTCAATGTTCATTTCAATGTTCAATGTCCAATGTTCAATGAAGATTTCAATGACCAATGATTCAATAGTATCAATGTCTCATGGTCCAATATCAATACCAATATACAACGCTTTCTTTACAATGTTTCGATGACAATAACCATATCAATGACTATGCATAATAACAATACCAATGACTATGTCCGATATTCAATATCAACTTACCGACACTTACCAAGGTGTTTGTTTAATCGTCCAATACAATTTCTTCAATGATAATATTAGCGGTATATTTTAAAACATCAAATAAAGATTAGGGAAGGCTTTTTGCCTAATCTCGAGACTCTGACTACACTCACCTTGATAATCCGAAGCTTTTAAGGCTCTTGGATAACAATCCTCTTGTTCATAACTTTGGATGGAGACGATGGATGCTTTTTATCAACTTCTTGAGCTAAGAAATCAATAGGGAGATTGTTAGGATCGATATTTCGATATCAAAATCAATATAACAATATCAAAATCGATAATTGATCTCAATATAAATGACAACGATGAGATATCCATGGATGGTCAAAATCCTAGCGTAAGATTAAGCTCGATATTTCCATGGAATCCAACGATTGTTTGAGGATTATTGCTTACCCGAACGATAACAATGATTCAATATCAATAAATCAAAGAAATAGTGAAGTTCAAAACTTCCTCCAATGGAGGTGTGTGCTTGAAGGAAGAAGGTGATAGAGATAGAGGTGCTTGCTTGATTTTCGGTAATCTTTTATCTTTTTTTTCTTTTGTTTTTGCTATTATATATCCTCTTTGACTATTTAGCTTTCCTTCACATGAAGGAAAGCTCTTAAACTATTCCACATAGATAGATATTTTATTGGGGAGGGGATAATCACAAGATTAGTCCTTTAACTCTCACAATACTATACTTTTGACCTCCCACTTGCATTTTCCTCAATTTAATTACTGTAGTGTTTTCGGTGCTACTCAATAGTGCCTGATGGCAATAATTTAACTCGATTAGAGTCCGATATCAGCAATTAACTAGCCAATACTATATTTAGACTTCATCAATGTAGAATTTCCGATCATCGGAACCCAATTCTGACTAGACCAGATTTTGGGGTGTTACAAACACAATTAGGAATGCCAAGTGCTGTGGGCACATATGGACCAGTGGTGTGCCAAGCATTTGTTGGCAGAGAGGTGCATTTGATGCTATGCCTAGTGATGATGAACCCCCGAAAAAATAGGAAAGGATCGAGCTCCTAAAAGATCGCAATTCGATCAACTTCCAAAAAAATAGCAGATAAGGTGGTGCCAAATGATGTTGGCAAAGTTTTGCCAAGCTTGGATGCCCAGGCAACATCGGCATGATGATGTCAGCCCTAGCTTGATAAGCTACCACACCGAGCTGATAAGATGTCAAAAATGATCGGATAGAGCTCTATCTCTAATCCCTTGATCATTTCAAATTCAAATGCAAAGGCTTATCTCATTGATGCTCGCGTAAAAGTGCCCCGCAATAGTGCAAATGTACACATCTCAAGTAATATAATGATAAGTATATCGAGTATCGTCTCCACAAGGATTGAGCTAGCCTTTTGGTCTTACTTCCTCGCACTGTAAAAACAATTAAAGTAAAAACACATATGAGTTGGGTTGTTTGAATAAACTAAAATACTAAAAATAAAATAAGCTAGAAAATAAAGTAAGAGATAATCAAGTTGAGAGAATGGGCCGGATTAGAATGCGTCATAGCGTGGAATCCTATTGACTTGTCTTCGTTCTTGAATGCAACAACACAAAACTGCCGTGACAGTAACCTAAGTCCCTATCCCGACTGCAAAGGTTGAGTCTTTACCGCGACAATCTCATGCTCTTGTGTAGATTCTGTTAAGGTTCGTCAAAATGTCCTTGAATGGCTCATCCTTATCTCTAAGCTCGGAACATTGTTGATGGCTGAACTATGACCATACCTCTCGGCGTAAACCAAAGACAAACACCAACCAATCACACGCTTCTCTTAGCCGTTGAAACTCTTAACTTATCTCTAGGCCGAGTTAGTTAACACCATGTGGGATGAAAACCGTGCTTAATCATTTCGTGAGTTCAACTCTCTCGATATTGAACAAATAGATAATATCAAAAACTCTCTCTCGATAAGTATGCAAGAATGATTAAAGCAAATAATAAGCAAACCTTAACTTAATTGCATTAAGAACTTAAAGAAAGTACAATAATCTTCACACGACTACTAAATAAACTAATCCTAACCCTAAGGAAAATTAGAACATAATGAATGGAAAGAAAACACAAACTAAGCTATAAGCTCTCTCTCTTCCGATTCTCCTCTTGGTGATGGCGACCAACCTCCTTTTATAAGGGAAGATGTAGGCACAAATCCTTCTTGGAGAGGAAGTTAAGTTGGAATTGGACTTAACTTTATTAAAGAGATGAATCTCTTTAATTTAATACATTATTTACTTTTGGCCAAAAGTCCAACTTTATCATTCCTTCCATGTTTTCGCCCTTCTCTTGAGCTCCGACTGCCACACAAAGTGTGTAGAAAAATCCGGCATTTAAAGCTCTACAAATCGACTACCACTTTGCCTATTTTTCATAGAATAAACAAAATATAATGATCAAAGGCATAAATGATGAAATTAATGCATGAAGAGCCATAATGCAGCTCAAATGGGTGTAGGTTGAGTGATAATTGCCATGAAAAAGGGATAAAAATATAGGATTTTTGGGCACTTATCACACCCCCAAACTCGAACTATTGCTTGTCCTAAAGCAATGCAAACCATCAATTGCCAAACCTTAATTTTGTTAAACCGTCTCCTTGGTCTTACTTTTCCTTCTCTCTCCAAACTATAGCAAAGAATGCTTCCCCTTAAATCTTTGGATGCCTTAGGAATTCAATGGAATCAAACTATAAGATTTGTGAGTGTGTGCATGCATTATGAACAAGATGATTATAAGGATTCTAAGCAGACACTTAAGCATTAACCTACTTAACTTGGGTAAATATTTTTTAAGCAATCTAACCTACTAGAGCCAGTTTTGGGCACCTATAATGATTAGCCTAGAGATGGTTTCGGGCACGTCTAGGGCTTGCTTAAGCTAGAGCCAGTGTTAGACACCTCTAACGTTTTACCCAAAATTTTCTTTCTAAGTGTCTATGCCTAAGTGTACTAGAACTTCTTAAATCATACGAGTCACAAAGGTGTTTTAAAAGTCTAATCTTATAGTATGATCCTAAGTTGTCTTCCTTAAGCATCCTCAAATTAAAGGCTCTAAATAATTCTAAACTATGGTAAGAAGAGAGAGTTCTATTGCCAAGTAAGAAGATTTAATTAAAATTAAACTAAGGCAATTGATAGAAAGTGCTGCCGAGGCATAAGAAAAATTCGGTTAAGGCAATGCAATAAAAAAGTTTTTGAACAAGTGAAAGAACATAACTGCATGGCAATTATATTAAAATGCTGTGGCATGAACATGCCTTGGCAACTAAACCTACACCCCCAAAATCGAATCAAGCATTACCCTCAATTCTTACATTGCATACAATAAGATAGGCAAATTTAATACACAAATAATATAAGGGCATTAAAAATAAATGGCATAAAGAAGAAGAATTTAGATGGATGATAATTTGGAAGATTCATCTTCCCCGTCACTTTCGCTCTGCAATATCAACCTCTTCGGTCTGGATGTCGTGCGCTTGACTCGTTTGGATTCTCGGGGTGGCTGGATGCATGATGGTGGGGTGGGCTTTGTTGCCGGGGCAGTAACCTCCTCATTTTCAGAGTCTGGGTAGATTTCCTCCATGGTGGATGCACTGCATTTTAGTTCCTCAAAGACCCAGCTGACAGAATGAGCGATAACGGACCAACTGAGGGCGACATGGTATGAAGATCCGACAGGTGTGTCCAGGCCAACCTTGTGCTTGCCTTTGCGCGTTGCGGCAGAATGAGCATCAGATGCCACGATAGTGGGTACCTGGGATTCCGAGGTAGTGGCGGCGGTAGGGTTGCTTCTTCTCAATGCTCAGGGGCGTCGAAGGTGGTGAAGACATTAGGGAAGGGTGGAAACTGGACCGTCTGGTCTGGAAACATCTTCTAGATCAACTATATAATTGAGGCATGTAAGCCCCTTGTGTGCGCCATGAATAGTTGTTGGCGTTGGTCCATTTCCTCTAGCTTCTACAGAATTTGCTGAAGGTTTGTTGCGGCCGGGGCGTGCGTCTAGGGCGTCTCTGGGATAGTTGCCTTGCATTGGAGTGGCCTGGACAGGATCGACTTCAGTGATGTTCATCAGTTGTGGTAGGCCTCCCGATCCCATCTCTTTCGATGTGGCGTGAATTCATCAGCTTCATCGACGAGTACTTCCTTCTCCGTGCAAAGTTCGGCGATTAATGATGGAAAGTAAAGCGGCCCCTTGTCCTTTTGAGCGCATTTGTAGATTTCCTGACAGATAAGATTACCAACATTAATTTTTCGATTATGCATAATAGAATGGATTAGAGAGAGCCTAGATCGATCAATGGCAGTGTTGTATGAGGTTGACATGAGGTGGTGGCGGATGAATTTGTTCCATAGCTTTGCTTCTGGTCTTAGGCTTCGCCTTTGGACCGACCCTCGGTGTGCCCCAGCCTCCCATGCCGTGCCGGCATAGCAAAGCTCCTCTTTAATCTGTTGGTAATCTTCTTCTATGAGCGCCTCCAGGACCTCCGCGTGCTCGCCCCTTTCAATGTGCATGCCATAAAATTGGTTTATGGCATCGGCATCAACCCTGATTGCCTTTCCTCTTGCATGTACGAAGGGCGTATTGTCACTGGGCCTGTGGGTATAAAATTCTAAGACTATGGTGATGTTGGCCTGGGCAGGTTGAAGGCAGAATATTTGCCACTGCTGATGATTGGTCTTTTGGAGTAGATAGTGGTCGATACCGTAGTTGGGTTCGTCGAAGCTTGGAATCACTATTTTTCCCACACTTGCTGAGAGATAAAATATTTCTTGAATCGATGTTCGACTCCCGGTGGTGCGAAACATGTGTAAGTCTGTACCGTGACAGTGCTAGAGCTTTCTCCTCTGATTTCCATCTGAAAGTTGAGAAGAGTTGAGAGTAGTTGTTTGAAAGTAAAAGGAAATAATAAGCTTTGGAGATTTTAAGGCAGTAGAAGAGAATGTTAAAGTGAAGAATAATGGAGAATAGTGACATTTATATAGAGTTTTGGCACATAATGTCGTTGGAGCGCAATTCTCGGCCGCGACACTTCTAGCCGTTATGATTTGTTTTCTGCCTGTTGCAGTTCCTGCACGTTAAAAACTAGCTGTTGCAGCTCTTGCAGTTCATTGGGTGGAAAATGCCGCGACAGCTAACGGTTTTCTCCTAGCCGTTTGTTCATCTCTTCTTCCTTTCTTGATCTCCACGCTAAAAATAAAATAAAATTTTATTCCTAAAAAATGCGGAAAATTTCAATCAACAATTGAACACTAACAACTAAAAACTAAAAAAGAAAAAAAACTAATAATAAAATAAAAATTTGAGAGTAAAGATTACAACACTAAAGGAGTGCATGTGGATGCATCTCCTAAAGTGTTTATTTCCTTATCCCTCATCACATGGGATCCCTTGTGAGGTAGCAGCTGGTGTCCAGGATCTCCCGTTAATGTGCCGCGGTAGTTGTCCTGGCAGAGTCCTACGTGTTTGCCGCGGCCTTGTGCAACTTCTATGCATGGACAAGTTGGTTCTTTGTTGAGGCTTGATTTCCTTGTGGCCTAGAGTGCTTGACATTTTTCTGAATCCTCAACAAGTTTTCTTGTGTTTAGTACGTGGAGTTTCACACGCTCGTCGTTGATTCACATTGTCAGCTCTCCCTTCTCAACATCGATTATCGTTCTCTCGGTGGCAAGGAATAACCGTGCTAGAATGAGTGGTGCTTTCTCATCTGCATCGCAATCTAAAATGAGGAAATCAGTAGAGAAAATAAACTTATTCACTTTTACCAATATATCCTTAATTTTTCCTTCAGGTTGTACATGGGATCCATCAGCAAGCTGTAGCATTATAGTTGTCAGTCTGGCGTCCTAATCCCCAATTTTTGGAAGACTGACTTAGGCATGATGTTTATGCTTGCCCCTAGATCACAGAGTGCCCTCCCCTTGTAATGATTCCCGATTACGCATGGTATGGGGAAGCTTTCGGGATCCTGTAGCTTAGGTGGTGCTCGGTTATGTAGCGCGACAATGCACTTCTCTATTACGGACACCGTATCGAATTCCTCAATCCATTTCCTTTTTGAAACGACTTCTTTGAAGAATTTGGCATAGTTTGGGATTTTCTTGATTGCCTCCACCAAAGGTAGATTAATGTTTACCTATTTTAAGATATCCAGAAACTTCTTCAAACTTGTACTCTTGCTTTTGTTGTTTCAGTTTTTGTGGGAATGGTGGAGTTGGTACGCTGTTTCTGGGTTCTGTCATGGGTGCTGCCACACGTTTTGCCGGCGCAACATTGTTCTTGGTTGCTTCCGCGACATCGTTTTCTTTGGACTGTGTTGTGACAGTTGACTCCTTTGGTTTCTCTTGTGTTGGTTGCTTGTTCTGAGGCCCCTCAAGTTGTATACCACTCATGGTGGTTAAGGCTTTGCACTGTTCATACGATGTCCCCTTAGCGGCTTCAGTGTCGCTAGGCAAACCTTATACTGGCCTAGTGTTCAGAATCGATGCGATCTGCCTCACTTATGTTTCTAGGGATTTCAACGTTGCCTCATTGTTCTACAGCCTCATCTCAGTCCTGTCCATAAAAATTTCAGTCTTTTTTATGAACTTGTCAGTATTAGCCATAGATGCACTAGTTTGAGTCATAAAATCATGAAGTGTGTCTTCTAGGGAACTAAACTGCACTGGCTGTTGCGGCGGCATGTGCTGCTGCTGTGGCATGTTCTGTCGAGGCATGTTTTGTTGGAATCCTGTTACTGGAGCATTCTGATTTTGTGTATTGAGTGCATAGTTGGGGTTGCTCCAGGAGAAGTTAGGGTGCTTTTTCCAGGCTGGGTTATAGTTGTTGGACATCATGTTGTTGTTGCGATTAAAATTTCCAACATAACATGCCGACTCTGGGTTCTGCGGGCATTCAGAAGAGACATGGTTACCTCCACAGGTTTTACAAAATAAATCCATTACCTTGACTTCTTGGTGATTGTTTTGCGATTGCATGTTCAGGACCAACTTTGTCAAGGTGGCAGTTTGAGATGAAATTGAGTTAGAGGACCCTATTTCGTTTATTGTGGGTTGGCGTCAGATTCCTCCTCGTCTGGTCGTTAGGAACTGATAGTCATTCTTGGCCGTCCTGTTCAGAATATCCATTGCCTCTTCTGGCTCTTTGTCTAGGAGTATGCTGTTTGCCGAGGCATCGAGCATCATCCTAGTTTTCGTGTTGACTGCGTTATAGAACATAGTCACCTGTGTCCATAATGGGAATCCGTGCAAGGGGCATTTATGTAACAACTCTCTATATCGTTGACAAGCCTCGTGCATAGATTCATCGACAGCCTGTCGAAAAGAAGTGATTTTGTTACGTAATCTATTAGTTAAATTTGTAGGATTAAAACGCGCTAAGAAATCACGACATAAATCACTCTAGGATTCAATTGATCCTGTTGGAATACTGTTGAGCCAGGTTTTTGCCCTATCCCTAAGTGAATAGGGGAACAATTTTAATCTCAAAATATCCTCATGTACTCCCTGTATTTTAAACGAATTGCAAATCTAGAGGAAGGATTTGAGGTGCTGTCTGGCATCTTCAGTTGCTGAGCCACCAAATTGCCCCATGATATTGATCATGTTGAACATCACAGGCTTTAGTTCAAAGTGGGCAACCTCAATCTCCAGTGTAACAACTCTATGATTTAGTCCGTTTAGGTCCTCTTCAAGGTAGTCTCGGACAGTTGGGTTTTGTACTGGTACGAAGTACAATGGCGGGTTGTCTCCATTGCCTGCTGGGATATTCTACTGCCCATCGGCAAGTTGCTACCCATCGACAGGTTGCTACCCAATGGCATTATTTACCGGGGCAACTTGGTTGTTTCCTCGACCTTGAGCTTGACCTTCAGGTTCCTACATTGTGGCTACGGTCTTTCGTCTAAGCTTTAGGTAAGAGCGTTCAATTTCTGGATCTAAGTCTCGCAATGGGCTGCTTGGGTTCGCTCTGGTCATGCACCAAAACAAACCAAGTTTTATTAGTACTAAAAGAAAAAATAAATAAACTAAAAATAAAGAGTGCAAGAAAATAAAAACAAAATTTGTTAATCCCCGACAACGACGCCAAAAACTTGATGCTCGCGTAAAAGTGCCCCGCAATAGTGCAAATGTACACATCTCAACTAATATAATGATAAGTATATCGAGTATCGTCTCCACAGGGATTGAGCTAGCCTTTTGGTCTTACTTCCTCGCACTGCAAAAACAATTAAAGTAAAAACACAGATGAGTTGGGTTGTTTGAATAAACTAAAATACTAAAACTAAAATAAGCTAGAAAATAAAGTAAGAGAGAATCAAGTTGAGAGAATGGGTTGGATTAAAATGTGTCGTAGTGTGGAATACTATTGACTTATCTTCGTTCTTTAATGCAAAAACACAAAACTGTCGTGGCAGTAACCTAAGTCCCTACCGCGGCCGTAAAGGTTGAGTCTCTGCCGCAGCAAACTCCTGCTCTTGGGCAGATGCTATTAAGGTTCGGCAAAGCTTCCTTGAATAACTCCTTATCTCTAAGCTCGAAACATTGTTGATGGCTGAACTATGACCATAACTCTCGGCGTAAACCAAAGACAAACACCAACCAATCACACACTTCTCTTAGCCACTGAAACTCTTAACCTATCTCTAGGCCGAGTTAGTTAACACCACGTGGGATGAAAACCGTGCTTAATCATTTCATGAGTTCAACTCTCTCAATTTTGACCAAATAGATAATCTCACAAAATCTCTCTCGATAAGGATGCAAGAATGATTAAAGCTAAGAATAAGCAAACCTTAACTTAATTGCATTAAGAACTTAAACAAAGTACAATAGTCTTCACACGACTACTAAACAAACTAATCCTAACCCTATGGAAAATTAGAACATAATAAATAGAAAGAAAACACAAACTAAACCCTAAGCTCTCTTTCTTCCGATTCTCCTCTTGGTGATGGCGACAAGCCTTCTTTTATAGGGGAAGGTGTAGGCACAAATTCTTCTTGGAGAGGAAGTTAAGTTGGACTTGGAACTTTATTAAAGAGATGAATCTCTTTAAATTTAATACATTATTTACTTTTGGCCAAAAGTCCAACTTTATCCTTCCTTCTATGTTTTCATCCTTCTCTTGAGCTCTAACTGCCACGCAAAGTGTGTAGCAAAATCTGGCATTTAAAGCTCTACAAATCGATTACCACTTTGCTTATTTTGCCCTCCAGGGGGTTGAATAATACACGGTCTCGGCATGGCATTATGCTTCCTCGGATGGGTCTGTGAATGGTCTTGCTCCGCTAGGCTTCATTAGCTTTCCTCAGTAGAAGCTATTAGTTGTGACTTGGCTCGATTAGGGTCTGTCACTAGTTGGTCCTGCCATATCTTTCCTTTTCCTTCATTGCCCTCACGACATCTCCTGCCCCGGGAGCGTGCAAATCTGCAAAAGCACCAAACATGCATTAAACAATACCTTTTTCATAGAATAAACAAAATATAAGGATCAAAGGCATAAATGATGAAATTAATGCATGAAAGGCCATAATGCAGCTCAAATGGATGTAGGTTGAGTGATAATTGCCATGAAAAAAGGGTAAAAATATATGAATTTGGGGCACTTATCACTCATCCTTTCCCACACACGCCTATATAAAGACAACCTGATTAAGCATTTGGAGAGAAGAAGAGAGGAATCGAGAGTGATTGAGTGAAGACCTAGAGTGATCGGAGTAAGGCGTTGAAGTGACCGGCGAGTGACGAACGGCTGCACTGAGGAAGGGTGGTTCAACCTGTTGGCCGAGAGCCTGGCGTAGAGGGCTGCATCTAGAGACCCCTCAGTCTTTTCCCTTAGCATATGTTGTTTATATTTAGTTTTTTTAATGGTGATGTTTTTGAAAACGATTATGGTTGTGTTGGTTAATCCCCTCACCATGAACTATATTCATAGTTGTTGGGGGATGTTTGGATTAAATATTGGTTTTATTCCTTAGTTCTTTTATAAGAAATCTATTTTCGGCAAAGTTTTTCTATTCGGTAGACTTTATTTTTTCCTAAGTACTTTGCCAAGCGAGAGCTGTTAAAGTTAGCCTATTGTCTCCCAATATCTTAACAGACTTGGACTGGCAACGATTAAGTTGTTGAATACTTAGGAGAAAAGCTTCGAGAGAAGTCGTTCAAGTAGATGAACTTACTACGGAAGTGAAATCTACCCCCTCGGAGTATAGATTGGTTTTAATCAAATTGGTTTAAGAAAAACATACACTATAGAGATATATGGGTTTTTACTTGGCCAATTAGGGCAATGACCATCGACAGAGGCTTTGCTAGTGTTGAATTTACTCGGCAAACAATGCTAAGACAGTTTTGCCAACAAGTGCTAGCATGAACCATGTTGAAACCAGGCATTCCATGCGAACAATCATCATTCATTTAGAAGCACCTTCCTTGCCAAAATTTTACTTTTTATTTTCCTTTAATTTCCTTAATAACAAAACCAGTCCTTTTAAACAAACGTCTTTTCTTCCAAAGCAAGTAACAATCAAACAATTGAATTCAAGACAATCTCCATGGGATCGATAACCCAGCTTACCATGCTGTATTACTTGTAGACCGTGTACACTTCCACGCAAAAGACTCTTGACATAACTTTCCCAATACATACCATTTATACCTTTTGCCAACATTCATTTTACACACTCCCAAAAGAGTCCACAAGTTTTTGGCGCCGTTGCCAGGGATTGTAACGAATTTAATTGTTTTTAAATTTTTACTTGTTTTGTTTTGTTTTTTTGTTTTATTTTTATCGTTGTATGACCAGAAGCCATCCTATGGTGGACGAGTGGCCACACGATCCAGAAATTGAGAAGGTCGTGAGAAGGTTAAAAAGGTGATATCGAGAGATGAATCAAGCCAATCAAAGGAATGGTGTGGTGAACAATGATCCACCCAATAACAATGCACCGCCACCTCCTAATGATCCAATTGTTAATGAAGAGGAAGAGAGGCCAATCCGAGAACGTTCAACATCTAACATTGCAAATTTAATGTCAGGACTTGTTGGCACTGATGCTACCGAGTCAAATTTTGAACTTAAACCTGTAATGATCCAAACTCTTTTGAATGTAGGCCAATTCGATGGAGCACTTATTGGAGACCCGAGGCAACATCTCAAGCAATTCATGGAGATATGTTAACTATTTCAGCAAACTGGAGTATTTGAAGATACCGTGAAGCTGAGGTTATTTACTTTTTTTAAGAGACAGAGCTAAGGCGTGGCTTAATTCTTTGCCACCAGGTTCAGTTACTTCCTGAGCATACTTGTGCCTGAAGTTCCTGACACGATTTTAGCCACCAACACTCACTGCCAAGCTGCGTGATGATATCATTACATTCAAGCAGGCTGAGGATGAAACTCTCTACGAAGCATGGGAAAGATTTAAGGATCTGTTGAGAAGGTGTCCAATGCATGGATTCCCAAATTGGACCCAAATACAAACCTTCTACAACGGACTGAATGCACAAACAAGGACTTTTGTTGATGCTTGAACAACTGGCTCGTTGCTAGACAAGTGGGACACAAAAGCTGTTGATATCCTTGAGGGGATAGCGATCAATGACTTTGAATATCATGTTGCTAGACTTGGGATAGGAACCAAAGCTAGTGGGAAATTAAAGGTTGATGAACTTACGTCTATTCATGCCGAAATTTCCAACCTCACTAGCATGGTGAGAATGTTGCAAAAGAATAATGAGGCCCGAGAAGTCAAAGTACTAGATCCGTTTTGCACCATTTGTGGAGAAAACCATCATGTGGATGAATGCCCAGTCAACCCTGAGTCGGTAAATTTTGTTGGCAATGTTGGTCGTTTTTATAATACTAATTCCAATGCTTACAACGCATGTTGGAGACAACACCATAACTTAGCTTGGGAAAATCAAGGAGGCAACCAATACAATGCCCCTCACTAAAATGCTCAAAGGCAGAATAATAATACCATGCCAACATTCTATCAAAATGCCATGCCACAAAAAGCTCAAAACAATTTCCAGCAAGGGCAAGGACTCAACCAAGGAGGCAATCTCACACAGTACATGGCAGGAAAAGAACGAAGTGACAATCCAAAATTTGGCAGCTTCAAAAAGAAACTTGGAAATGCAAGTTGGACAGATTGCTAATGCACACAACAATCAAACCCAGGGTGCTTTTCCAAGCGACACTGAAGTTGCTCGGCATAAAGGAAATGAGCAATGCAAGGCAATAACTCTTCGAAGTGGTAAGCAGTGCGAAGCAAAGATGGTTGCCAAGCAGCTAGTTAATAGCCAAGATGCTAAGCTTGTGTCAACAGACAAGCCCATGTGAAGCATATAAGGAGAAAAACAAAGCATATGATGCAAGTGGTTATGCCCACAATGATGCCAACGCTCATGTCAGTACCAGTGCTCAACATGATGCTTGTTCCAGTGCCAACAATGATGTTAACAATGATGACAAGCAGACTGAGACCAAAAGGCATATTGATGCCAAAGTGGATGCCAACACTACCTTGGCAAAGCCGACAATGCTAGTATATATGTATCCACCACCACCATTTCCAGCAAGACTTTAAAAGCACAAGCATGACCATTAATTTAAGCGCTTCTTGTAAGTGCTTAAACAATTGCAAATTAACGTTCCATTGGTAGAAGCCCTTGAGCAAATTCCCAACTATGTAAAATTCATGAAGGACATCTTGTCCAAAAAGAGGAAGTTAGGAGAGTTTAAAACTGTTGCTCTTACTAAAGGATGCGGTGCCATGATCCTAAACCGATCGCCACCAAAGCTGAAAGATCTAGGGAGTTTTACTATTCATTGTACAATCGACAATAAATTCGTGAATAAGGCATTGTGTGATTTAGGAGCTAGTACCAATTTGATGCCACTATATGTTTTCAGGAAGCTTGGGATAGAAGCAAGTCCTATCATAATGACACTTTAGTTGGCAGACCGATCTTATGCACATCCCAAGGGTAATATTGAGGACGCGTAGGTAAAGGTAGACAAATTTATATTTCCAGCTGATTTTATCATTTTGGATTATGAAGCTGACACTAATGTGCCAATTATTTTGGGTAGGCCATTCCTTGCCATGGGTATGGCTCTTATTGATGTTCATAAAGGGGAACTAACCATGCAAATGAATGACCAACATGTTACTTTTAACGTGTGTCAAGCTTTGAAATGTGCAGATGAACCAGATGAATGTCAAGCCAAGGAGATGATGGAGGCCATTTATACTTTGGGCATGTCACAGTTGTGCTAGGATGCAGAATTTGATGACAACATAGCTGAATTGTTTGAGGAACTTGAGGAATCAACCTTGAAGACTGAAGATGTGAGTTATTTTGAGCCACTCTAGTTGGAAGGCAGAGAGATAAAAAAGTCGAAACCATCAATTGAGGAACCACCAAAATTAGAGCTTAAGCCACTGCTAGAACACTTGAAGTATGCTTATCTAGGTGAGCACTCAACTCTACCAGTTATCATTGCTAATGATCTCACTAAAGATGAGGAGGCAAGATTGTTGGCAATATTAAGGGATTATAAGCAAGCTGTAACACCCCAAAATTTGGTCTAGTCTGAATTGGGTTTCGGTGATCAGAAATTTCACATCGGTAAAGTCTAAACATAGCATCGGTTAGTTAAATATTAACAATGGACTTTAACCGAGTCAAATTATTGAAAATGGACTTTATTGAATAAGCATAAAATCCAATTTATTGACTAACTTATAGCCGATAGAAAGTTTGAGAGAAGAACTTAAAGGTATTGAGAATTGAGGGACTAATCTTGCGATTAGCCACTCCTCCTTTATAATTTCCATATGTGGAATCATCATGAGAGCTTCCTTCATTTGAAGGAAAGCTACTCCAATTAATAGCTATTGAATAGCCAAAAACAAGCTTACCCGATTGCAAATAAACAAACACCACCTTATCACCATCTTCTTCTTGGAAGCACACACCTCCATTAAAGCTAAGATTTGAGTTTCGATTTTCTTCAATTTATTGTTATCGATCGTTTAAGCTATAATCCTCAATCGATTATTGGATTCCATGGATGTATTGAGGTTAATCTTAAGCTAGGGTTGTGACCATCCATGGATATCTCATCGTTGTCATCTATATTGAAATCGGATATCGATTTTGATATTGTTATATTGATTTTGATATCGTATTATCGATCCTAATAGTCTCCCTATGGATTTCCTAGCTCAAGACGACGAAAAGGAACATCCATCAAATTCACCGAAGGCTAGGAACAAGGGAATTGTCATTTAAGAGCCGTAGGAGCATCGAATTCTAAGGTGAGTGTAGTTGGAGTCTCGGGATTAGGAGAAGAGCTTTTCCAAATCTTTTATTATTGTTTTCGACCCTATCGCTAACAATATCATTGAAGAAGTTGCATTGAATTGTTAATCGGATTCGTTGGTAAGTGTCGATAAGTTGTTTTTGAGTATCAGACATAGTTATTGACATCGCTATCATGCATTGTTATTGATATGATTGGTGTTATTGGAATAATGTAAAGAAATCATCAGATATTGATATTGATATTGACATTGAAACATGGCATATTGATAATGAAACATGGTTGCTATTGATAATATTGATATCATTGGTCATTGAAATTCTCATTGAATATTGAATATGGATACGGACATTGAAACCTTGGATTTGAATGGAAAATGGATACAATTGGCATGCCATAGAATTCATGAGCTCAGTGTACGGGTGGACTACGGTCCTAAGGCTACGACCTATATTGATTTGGCGAGGCGGAGGGATGTCTTTTGATATTGGCCATACGGAGGGATTAGACCATTCATTGATTTGGCGAGGCATAGGAATTCGCGTATCCACTATCTTGATTCAATCTAAGTGTTGAGTGTGTAAAAGTTCTATTATTTACACCCTTTTTAACCCATATTTCTGCTGCATTCAAGCATTATTACATTGCATTTAGGTTAGTTTTCAGTAAAACGTCACAAATGGATTAAAAGTACGGATTCTACTAAAAGATGGCTATTTTTGCAGGTATCTGCCACAGTTGACAAAGAGGGCAGGCGCAGGGCAGAGAAGCAGGAAAGCTGAACTGGACAAGCAGGCGAAGAAGACGAAGCTGCCATGGACCTGTCGTGACAGCATGGTGACAGCAGACTTATGAAGAGGAAAAGCAAAGTGGACCTCGATAGATAGAGAAAAATCTGCTCGTCTGTCGTGTGAAAGCCACATATTTTTCCAAGCCCCGGATCAAAAGATATGTCAAGCCAAAGCTCAAGGAGAGGAAATTCCTAAAAGAAAGGATGCGGCTGGAAAGTAGGAGTCTTTAGAGATTTAGTCTTTATTAGAATCTTACTTTTAATTAAAGTTGTAATCCTTGTTACCTTAGATAACTTGAGCCCAAAGCTTATATAAGGGCATAGATTTAACTTAGGAGACACAACCGATTACCCCATAACCGAAACCTAAACCCCTACCGTTTACCTGTCACCGACATGTTCTAAGTTCCCCCTAGGGCTACGAGTTGTTTTGTAAAGTAGTTGCAAGGATTGTTTTGTTTTAGGATTTTCCAAGTTCAATAAAATAAACTTCAAGTTCTTTTATCTTGGTTTTAATATCTTGCAAGAGCATCGGGAGAGCATTGTGAGGTTATCCATTTACTTAGCATCGGGAGAGTTAAGTATACGAAAGAGATAAGAGCGCGTTCTCTAGTTTATAGTTGAACCATCTCGTGCCTAGGGATAGGGCGAGGTTAAGTGGCTAAGGAAGAATTCATACACATCGGTGTTCATCCTTCGATTCACGCCGGGAGGTATCATCAAAGACGTGATCGCCGACAGACTTGGACCTAGGGATAGGACAAGGCAGATCTGGGATTCTTGCCAAGCTTGAAGTACGGAGTTGGTGTGTTCGCTGCCGCGACAGCTAACGGACAGCCGCCGCGACAGGTGCTGTCGGCGACGGGCGCTACGACAGAACTGGAGTTCCTAAGCAATTCAATACCTGCACTACTAAGCAATTCAATACTAGCCCATTCTTTCTATCTTGATAACTCAATTCTTTTATTTGCGTTTTTACTTTATTATGCTCGTGACAACTCTCAATTATTTCTTTTACTTTTGTGCAGTGAATTTAGGTGAAGTCATTAGCCCAATCCCTGTGGAGACGATATCCGATACTTCGTATCACTTTACTACTTGCGTCGTGTACACTTGCACTACAATTGCGATAGACTCTTTTACACGCAACAAGTTTTTGGCGCCGTTGCCGGGGATTGGCAACATAACTACACCTTTCTTTTCTTGCACTTTTTGTTTTTATTTTCGTTTTTGTTTTTGCTTTAATTTTCTTTAATTTTTCTTTTGTGTTTTCAACTCTCGCTTTTCACGAGGTTGTCTTGTTTATGCGCAGATCGAAAAGAGGCGAAGAACCAGAGCATAAATTAGATCCGGAGATCGAACGTTCCTTCAATCTCAAGAAACAGATTCGCCACCTCTTAGACCGGAACGAGTACCTCGAGGAACAGCTAGAGCAGATGGCCCGTAATCAGCCCGCTGGTGGAATTATACCGCCTGTCGGTGACCCGCCCGCGGCAGATGGACGACGGTCATGTCGTGACTACATGCTGAATGATCATGTAGAGCTGGAGACCACGCTGCCGGATATTGATGTTGATAACTTCGAGCTCAAACCTGTCATGTTTAGTATGATCAACAACGCCGGACAGTTTAGTGGTTCTGCGACAGAAGATGCTAGGGAGCATCTCAAAACGTTCCAGGAGATCTGTGGTTCGTTTAGACTACCAGGAGTTAGTCCGGAGATATTGAGGCTTCGGTTATTCCCCCATTCATTGAGGGACAGAGCTAAAACTTGGTGGAATAAACTTACACCGGGTTCCATTATGACTTGGGCAGATCTAACTCGTGAATTTTTATCTCGTTTTAATCCTTCGCATTTATCTGAGCGATTGCGTAACGAAATTGCTACTTTTCAACAGGAAGATGACGAGCCGATGCACGAGGCCTGGGACAGATTTACTACTCTTCTTCGGAACTGCCCAATGCAAGGATTCCCTGTCTGGAATCAGGTAACTAAGTTCTATAATGCTGCTAAC
Organism: Hibiscus tridactylites; assembly: GCA_958450335.1. NCBI lineage: Eukaryota > Viridiplantae > Streptophyta > Magnoliopsida > Malvales > Malvaceae > Hibiscus > Hibiscus tridactylites. The sequence continues at coordinate 108,924,449 of OY288267.1, read as the reverse complement.
TTACAAACTCGCATTCGGATTGATTTTGCAGCAAATGGACTATTATTGGATAAAGATCCGGACGAGGCATTGCAAGTTTTGAAAAACCTAGCGAAGAACGAGGAGCAGTTTCCGACCGCTAGAATAGGAGGTAAACGGGTACTCGCTGTCAAGGACTATGAGGCCGACAGCACTATGAAAAAGCAGGTAGCATTCCTTACTAAGGCAATGAAACATTTACTGAATGAAGAAGAATTACAAGGGTTTGCTGTCGAGGAAGTCTGTGCTACTTGTGAGGGAAATCATAGTAGGGATGAGTGCCCAATAAATATAGAAGAGGGAAAATATGTTGGAAATTACAAGCCAAATTATAATTCCAACAACTACAACCCTAATTGGAGGAAGGATCCCAAATTTTCCTGGAGTAACCCCAACAACGCCCTGAATCCGCAAGCATATAATCAGAATCAGGGAGGTCCTAGATTGCTGACAAGACAACAACTGCCGCAGCAACTGCCGCCGCAACTGCCGCAACAACTGCCGCCGCACCTGCCGTCACAGCAGCAACAGCAACCACCACCTGCCACGAGTAGTATATTGGAACAGACTCTGGCCACCTTTATGTCTCAGACCGGTACATATATGGAGAATATAAATCAGTTTGTCAAGAAGACGGAAAATTTTATAGATAAAACCGAGATGAGAATGACAAATCATGAGGCTACATTGAAATCTCTGGAGACACAAATGGGTCAGGTGTCGCAACATATTAAACCAAGGCAGAATGGAGGATTCCCTAGCAATACTGAAAATGCTAGACCGCCTCCGCATGAGCAATGTAAGGCGATTACTACTAGGAGTGGGAAAAAGTTACCAGGGCCGGAAAAAGAAGCTGAAACAGAAAAAGAACCTGCCTTGGATAAACCTGCCGAGGAAGCTGCCCCGACAGGTGATAAACAGACTGCTGCCGATGAGCCTGTCATGACAGCAGAAGCGACAGAGGAGAAAAAAGATGATTACCGTCCTCAGATTCGCATGCAGTGGGAAGGACGCATTGCTGATTATCGTCCTCCACCACCTTTTCCGCAACGGATACAACAAGCTAAGCATGAATCTCAACTTAAAAAGATTTATGATATCTTTAAGCAGGTTCATATTAATATTCCGTTGTTAGATGCTGTTAGAGAGATGCCCGGTTATGCTAAATTTCTCAAGGACGTTATGTCGAAAAAATCTAAACTTGGGGAGTTTGAAACGGTAAGGATGCAAGAAGGTTGCATGAGTATTCTTCATAGGCAGCCGCCCCAGAAAAAAAGGATCCGGGGAGCTTCATCATACCTTGTGTAATCGGCGACAAATTTGTGGGTAAGGCACTTTGTGATCTTGGTGCCAGTGTTAATCTAATGCCCAAATCTTTTTTTCAGAAACTAGGTATTGGCAAGGCGCGGCCCACGTCAGTTACCCTACAGCTAGCCGACCGCTCTTACGTCCACCCCGAGGGAAAAATTGAAGATATTTTGGTAAGAGTGGATAAGCTTATTTTTCCTGCTGACTTTCTTATCTTAGATTGTGAGGCAGACGAAAACGCACCAGTCATCCTTGGGCGACCCTTCTTAGCCACGGGAAGATCATTGATTGATGTGGAGAAAGGAGAACTCACCATGCGCGTGAACGATCAAGAAATTAAGTTGAATGTTCTCCAAGCAATGAAACATGCTGATGTGGACGAGGAGTGTAAGGCCATCATTGAGGTGACCTTTGATCAACCCTGCATCAGGTCGGGCTGCCGCGATATAAAATTTGGTCACTGCCACGACAGCCACTTACAGGCCTGTCACGACAGTAACGACGACAGTACCGACGACAGCGACTCCTCTGAATCCGATACATCCGATACTGAAGGTCAGGAGGAGGTAAACTGGTTATGCAATCGTCAAGGTAAGTTATTCGAACCTCTGAATTACACTTCGGATAACCATTTAATCCAAAAGCCATCTACTGTCGAACCACCTGTCTTAGAACTTAAGCCCCTGCCAGGGCAGCTTAAATATGCTTATCTTGGTTGCAATGATACACTGCCCGTAATCATCTCTGCTAAGCTGCCGCAGGAACAGGAACGACAGCTGATTGACATGTTAAGGCAGCACAAAAAGGCGATTGGATGGATGATAGCAGACATTCAAGGCATCAGTCCGGCGATTTGCATGCACAAAATCCTCCTAGAGGAAGATCATAAGCCGACTATTGATGCCCAAAGGCGGTTAAACCTTGCGATGAAGGAGGTAGTGCGTAAAGAGATAATTAAATGGTTAGATGCTGGTATTATTTACGCTATCTCCGACAGCAAATGGGTAAGCCCGGTGCAATGTGTTCCCAAGAAAGGAGGAATGACCGTGATAACCAACGAAAACAACGACTTAATCCCAACCAGGACTGTGACCGGTTGGAGGGTTTGTATGGACTATCGGAAACTTAATAAAGCTACCCGAAAGGACCACTTTCCTTTACCCTTTATTGATCAAATGCTTGATAGATTAGCGGGTAAACCTTACTATTGTTTTCTTGATGGTTATTCAGGTTATAACCAAATTGCTATTGCACCAGAGGATCAAGAGAAAACAACTTTCACATGCCCCTACGGTACATACGCATTTAGGAGGATGCCGTTTGGACTCTGTAATGCACCTGCCACCTTCCAAAGGTGCATGATGGCTATATTCTCCGACATGGTAGAGGACTTCCTTGAGATTTTCATGGATGATTTTTCCGTCTTTGGAGATGACTTTGAGAGCTGCCTCGGCAACTTACAAAAGGTACTTGAAAGATGTGAAAAAGCTAATCTTGTTTTAAATTGGGAAAAATGCCACTTTATGGTGGATGAGGGGATAGTCCTTGGCCATAAGATTAGCTGCCCTGGGATAGAAGTCGATAGGGCCAAAATAGAGGTAATTGAGAAGCTGCCACCCCAACAACAATCAAGGGCATTAGGAGTTTTTTAGGGCATGCTGGTTTTTATAGGAGATTTATCGCGAATTTCTCAAAAATCACGAAGTCGCTATGCCATCTTTTGGAGCAGAACCGACCCTTTGACTTTAATGAGGAATGTACTGAAGCATTCAAGGTTCTGAAGGAAAAACTAGTGACAGCCCCTATAGTACAGCCACCAGACTGGACACAACCGTTTGAGATCATGTGTGATGCAAGTGACTATGCTGTCGGGGCAGCACTTGGGCAGCGCAAGGACAAGCTGTTTCATGTCATATACTACGCCAGCAAAACATTGAATGATGCCCAAGTGAACTATACCACCACAGAAAAGGAGCTGTTAGCTGTGGTGTTCTCCATCGACAAATTTCGTTCTTAAATACTTGGGACGAAGATAATAGTGCACACCGACCATTCTGCCCTTAAGTACTTGTTCACAAAGAAGGATGCAAAGCCTAGGTTGATACGGTGGATTTTGCTATTACAAGAGTTCGACCTTGAAATCAAAGACAAGAAGGGGACAGAAAATCAGGTGTGTTGAGTTGTGTGGAGCTCGATTCGATCAACCAATTATGCTCACCAAGTGGTGGAGAGGTGGATATTTGGGTGGAAGGGTTTAGGAAGCTAGAAAGATTAAAGACACAATGATTTATAGTGGTTCGGCCTTCTAACAAGCACCTACATCCACTACCTTAGCTTCCCACTAAGGATTTCACAATCAATCCACTAATTGATTCGTCCCCTTTTCTAGGATTAGGAGGAAACCCTTACAACCGATCAAGCTTCTACCCAAGCCTTGATCAAAACCCTCTTTTACAAAGAGACAAATGAAAGCAAACTTAAACCCTCTAATAGGTGTTTGTTTGCACAATTAAGCACTCACCCAAAACCTAAAACACTTGAGCAAATTTGACAATTTTGGCTCACTAGTGTTTGTCTATACAAGAATTGACACTTAAAGCACTAAGACAATTTCTTGATCATTTGTTGATTGACAATTGAAGCATTAGTCTTCTCTTGATGCTTGGAGGTCCCTTTTATACTCCCAAATGAGTTTATAGCTGTTTAGGATTGTTGGGGATGAATTGGAGCCGTTGAGGACTTTATTTCCCTTCATAAATGCTGTTCTGCAGCTACCAGTATCGATACACGTGGAACGGTATCGATACGGCCTTCTTGAAGAAATAGCCGTTGGGCTCTTGCCAGCACAGGGGTATCGATACACGTAGAACGGTATCGATACGGCCTTCATAGGAACTAGCCGTTGAGCTCTTGCCAGCTGAGGCGTATCGATACGCTTGAGGGCGTATCGGTACGGGTGCACATTTAAATGGTCGTTGGGAAATAGCCGTTGGGGTAGTTGAACAGGGATCGGTACGCTGACGTGGCGTATCGAAACGACCCCGGTCCGTATCGATACGCTAAACCCTCGTATCGATACGGGTTTTGACAGTGGCCAAACTGGGTCAAAAAGGTATCGGTACGGGTACAACCGTATCGATACTGGTGACTTGAAAACACAAGTTTGGCTGTTTAAAACATGAAAAATCTTTGCCAAAAACCTCTTAAAATACCTCAAACATAAATTCAAGTTGTTTGGACTTAAAACCAAGTTTTAAATTCTTTTCAAATAAGTCCAAAACATTTTTCAATTATTATATCAAAACATAAGTTCTACAAGGTGGCAGACCACTTGTCGAGGTTGGAGACGGGACAGAGTCTACCGTTCGATGAGACACACATACTGGAGACCTTCCCAGATGAGCAGCTCTTTGCTGCCGCAATCGCTGTCGTGACAGCCATGGCGGCAGGTAAGTCTTCTAACCTTACCTGGTATGTTGATTTCGTTAATTTTATAGTTAGCGGAATATTACCTTCTGATCTTAATTATCAAGCCAGGAAGAGGTTCCAAAATGATGTTAAGCATTATTATTGGGACGAACCTCTTCTTTTCAAAATGTGCGCAGATCAGGTTATAAGAAGGTGTGTACCACAAGAAGAACAAGAAGACATTCTCCATCACTGTCATGCTTCACAATATGGAGGTCACTTAGGAGGCAATAAGACTGCTGCCAAGGTGCTGCAGTCAGGGTTCTACTGGCCGACACTATATAAGGATGCACAGGAATTTTACAAAAAATGTGACAGGTGCCAGCGGACAGGTAACATCTCGAGGAGAAACGAGATGTCACTGCAGAATATTTTAGAAGTCGAGATCTTCGACGTTTGGGGGATTGATTTTATGGGACCTTTTCCATCTTCGTGTGGAAATCTTTACATCCTCCTAGCGGTGGATTATGTCTCCAAGTGGGTTGAAGCCATCGCCACTCAAAAGAATGATGCCAAGACGGTCCAAAAGTTTTTGCACAAAAACATTTTTTCTAGATTTGGCATCCCTAGGGCGATTATCAGTGATGAAGGGAGACATTTCGATAATAGGGTAATTGCTGCCGCCTTGAAGAAATATGGTGTCAAGCACAGGATTGCGACAGCATACCACCCACAGACCAATGGACAGGCTGAGATATCCAATAGGGAAGTGAAGAACATTCTTGAAAAGATGGTCAAACCAACTAGGAAAGATTGGTCTTTACTTCTGAATGATGCATTATGGGCATACAGGACAGCATTCAAGACTCCATTGGGCATGTCTCCATACCGTTTGATTTATGGGAAAATCTGTCATCTACCTGTCGAGATAGAGCACAAAGCATATTGGGCAATCAAGGCAGTAAATATGGACTTGGACAAGGCCGGCCAGAAAAGGTTATTAGATCTGAACGAGATTGAAGAATTACGGACAATGGCCTACGACAACGCAAAGATCTACAAGGAAAAGACTAAGAAGTGGCACGATAAGAAACTGCTGCCAAGACAGTTCTGCCCAGGGCAGCTTGTGTTGTTATTCAATTCTAGACTTAAACTCTTCCCAGGAAAGCTAAAGTCTAGATGGTCTGGCCCGTTTCAAGTAGTTCAAGTTTTTCCCCATGGTGCCATTACAATTCAATCATTAAAGGACGGGCACCAATTCAAAGTCAATGGACAACGCCTCAAGCATTATCAGGGGACTGAAGCCCCAGGAATACAGGAAGTGGTTACTTTACGTGATGCCCCACAAGGCATCCCTAATTTAACCTAATTTTTATTTATTATTTATTATTTTTATTAGGAAATTAGGTTTATTTTATTCGAATAATGTTTTGTTTTTCTAATTTCAGTTTTTAGGAAATAAAGGAGTCAAGAAGGAAAGGAGAAGTGGCCCAAGCCCACCGCCCATCCATCAGCCCAATAAAGCCCATTTATGGAAACCTGTCGTTTCGGTTGCCGCCGCAGACGGATATGACAGGCTGTCAACAGACTGACACGGCAGACGCAGAAGCGTGCGGCAGACGCGTAACAGACGCATAAATGCGTGTCAGACGTGTCAAACACGCTAAATCCAATCTGCCGCCCCGTTATTCACGCTTGCCGTTGCGGCATTAAATGGGCAGCCACCTGACCGCTATAAAACCCCACTCTCATTTTCATTTTTTCTCACTTCTGCTTATTCTTCTTTGCTTTCTACTCTAGTTTTATTTGTTTTCTCTCTTTCACAGCCCTTGCAACTAAAATGTCGTTGAGACAGACCCGTCGTAGCGCTGCCTCCGCTTCATCTTCAGCAGCAGCAACACCCTTTGCCAACAAGGAGTTATGGGAGGAACGTGGCTTCGTGTACAACCGAAAAGCTCCCCACATGGGACTCCGGCCGTTCATTGTGAAGGCCATCACGGCGCAACTATGGGAGGACTTTGCCGAACAACCGGCAGAGCTCAATGATACCTTGGTCCGGGAGTTCTACGCGGCCATAGACAGCAGAACAGCGACATCTGTCACCGTCTGAGGAGTGGAAGTGCCCTTCACTGCCGATAGCATCAATCATATGTTTGGCCTCTTCTTTGGCCCCGATGATGATGCTCACCAAAAATTTCTCGACACCCTCGATGCTGCCGCTTATAATGCTATCATGGTGGAGTTGACAGAGGAGGGGACATCATGGACAACCAGCAAGAAGAACCCCCACTCCGTCAACCGGGGGCAGCTCCTACCGGAAGCCAATCTTTGGAACGCTTTCATCAAAAAGCGTATCCTGCCGTCTTCCCACCATACGACAGTCAACAGGCAGCGGCTCGCCCTCATCCATTCCATCATGCATGACAGGCCCATCAATGTGGGTAGATATATGAGGGACAGCATCCTGGACAGCGCCTTCCACTCCGACTCACACCTCTGCCTGCCGTTCACCATAACTTCCCTCTGCCGATGTGCTACTGTACCCGAGGCGCCCTCCGACAAAATACACCAAGGTAATGGCTGGACTGACAACAACATCTCCAGCCTCATGGAGGTCATAGTCGCATCACCCATCAACGCCTTCGATCCAAATGCCCCTCCTGCAGACTCCGATGAAGAACCTGCCACCGAGCCTGCCCCGGAAGCTGCCGCCAACACCGCTCCGACAGACCAGTCTGCTTACATCCTTGCTGCAATCCAACGGGTAGAGGAGCGGCAAATGGGATTGATGACTTTCATTCGCGATTTCACCAACGCAACGGTAACTTTCATTACCGATACTTTACATTATTCTGATGTCATCTTCCCCTCCTTCCCTGCCCATTATTTCCATATCCCCTCCCCTACACCTACACCACCTACCTCTCCCCATACACATTCTGCCGCCTCATCCCCTGCCCCGACGGCAGCAGGCAGTCCACCCGCCGACACCCCTGTCAGAGGAACGAAGCGACCGGCCTCCGATGACAGCCCTCTGATCAGGAGGAATTTGGAGCGGGAATTTACGCCGGTCAAGCGGATAAAGCACATGGCAGACAAGAAACGGCTGCCCAAGGCTAGCTCCACCACCAGCAGCACATGGGACAGCGGCAGCAGTTCCGACGTCCGGCTAGTGGAGCAACCTGCCCCTCAACCTGCTCCTGAACCTGCCCAGCCCCCTCCACAGCGCAGACGCCGCCATCAGATTCGCGTCAGCAGCAGCAGCGAGGACAGCGATTGAAAATTTAAGTCTTTATTTTCCTTTCTTGCTGCCTGCTTAATTTATATTTTGTAATGTACTTTTCATGTTTTTATTTTTTTGTCATTTTGCATTGAGGGCAATGCAACCCTTAAGTTTGGGGGTGGCAACCCTCCATCATTAATGGAGTCTTAAGTACATATGTTTATTAATTGTGGTGTCTTTTATTTAATTTCTGTTCTTTTTAAAAAAAATCAGAAAATATAAAACTGTTGGCTTAAAACTGTGAAGTTAACTTACCTGTCATGACGGTTCTGTCGTGGCAGCATCTTTAGGACAGGTTAAGGAAAAGTTTAGAGCCTTTCTATAGTTCTGAAAATTTAAACACCTTTGTGACTGTTATATTGCTTAGATTTCTTTTAGCCAAACTAGAATAGGATGCTTAGAACTTGAATAGCCCCTAGAGGTGCCTAACACTGGCTCTAGCAAAGAAGTTTAGCAAAAGAAAATCAAAAACCTAGAGGTGTCCGAAACCGGCTCTAGGAAGCTAACTAGAGGTGCCCAAAACTGGCTCTAGAAAAACTTAGCTTGAAAATAGAAGAAAAAGAAGCATGAAAATGTGCCTTCTAAAAAAATAAACTTTGGCATAAAAATTCGAGTTAAGAAGTTGAATATTCTAGTGAAACTAAGAGAGTCTTAGCATATAACTGTTCACAAGCATGCACACACTGCACGAGAGCTATAGGGAGATTCCGGACAGATCCTAACCTTTCCGACAGGTTGCTGCCGCCATAGAGAATGAGCGACGGGTAAGGGACAGTTCATTGTTTGAAGGCCAACACAAAAATTTTCATTTTTCTTTTAAGTCTTCATTGCTTGAGGGCAAGCAAAAACTTGAGTTTGGGGGTGTGTTGAGTGTGTAAAAGTTCTATTATTTACACCCTTTTTAACCCATATTTCTGCTGCATTCAAGCATTATTGCATTGCATTTAGGTTAGTTTTCAGTAAAACATCACAAATGGATTAAAAGTACGGATTCTACTAAAAGATGGCTATTTTTGCAGGTATCTGCCACAGTTGACAAAGAGGGCAGGCGCAGGGCAGAGAAGCAGGAAAGCTGAACTGGACAAGCAGGCGAAGAAGACGAAGCTGCCATGGACCTGTCCTGACAGCATGGTGACAGCAGACTTATGAAGAGGAAAAGCAAAGTGGACCTCGATAGATAGAGAAAAATCTGCTCGTCTGTCGTGTGAAAGCCACATATTTTCCAAGCCCCGGATCAAAAGATATGTCAAGCCAAAGCTCAAGGAGAGGAAATTCCTAAAAGCAAGGATGCGGCTGGAAAGTAGGAGTCTTTAGAGATTTAGTCTTTATTAGAATCTTACTTTTAATTAAAGTTGTAATCCTTGTTACCTTAGATAACTTGAGCCCAAAGCTTATATAAGGGCATAGATTTAACCTAGGAGACACAACCGATTACCCCATAACCGAAACCTAAACCCCTACCGTTTACCTGTCACCGACATGTTCTAAATTCCCCCTAGGGCTACGGGTTGTTTTGTAAAGTAGTTGCAAGGATTGTTTTGTTTTAGGATTTTCCAAGTTCAATAAAATAAACTTCAAGTTCTTTTATCTTGGTTTTAATATCTTGCAAGAGCATCGGGAGAGCATTGTGAGGTTATCCATTTACTTAGCATCGGGAGAGTTAAGTATACGAAAGAGATAAGAGCGCGTTCTCTAGTTTATAGTTGAACCATCTCGTGCCTAGGGATAGGGCGAGGTTAAGTGGCTAAGGAAGAATTCATACACATCGGTGTTCATCCTTCGATTCACGCCGGGAGGTATCATCAAAGACGTGATCGCCGACAGACTTGGACCTAGGGATAGGACAAGGCAGATCTGGGATTCTTGCCAAGCTTGAAGTACGGAGTTGGTGTGTTCGCTGCCGCGACAGCTAACGGACAGCCGCCGCGACAGGTGCTGTCAGCGACGGGCGCTACGACAGAACTGGAGTTCCTAAGCAATTCAATACATGCACTACTAAGCAATTCAATACTAGCCCATTCTTTCTATCTTGATAACTCAATTCTTTTATTTGCGTTTTTACTTTATTATTCTCGTGACAAATCTCAATTATTTCTTTTACTTTCGTGCAGTGAATTTAGGTGAAGTCATTAGCCCAATCCCTGTGGAGACGATATCCGATACTTCGTATCACTTTACTACTTGCGTCGTGTACACTTGCACTACAATTGCGATAGACTCTTTTACACGCAACACTAAGGGTTAATGATGAAATTACTATGTTAAACATTGTATTTGGATACATAAGCATTGACATTGATGAGCATGAGATTATATATACATATATGCTTCACACATGGATGTTCATGTTGTTTATGACTACCTCACTAGGCGATGTATGCGTAACGTATCTTATCTCATGCATTTTAGGTTGAAAGATCGTGTGATTGAAGATCGGTTAGTCAAGGCAGGACAAGTCACTACAAGCCCTAAAGTAATGTATTTTGACCTTATGAACTCCTAGGAAGGTGCCAAAGTAGTCAAACTAGTTCTTTATGACCATTTTGATATGTTGTGAGATGCCTATGTTGTAATGTGGTTGATGGCCCTAAATGGGTTTTTGTTTTGGCTTAAAGTGGTTTAAAGTTGCATATTTAGCTCATAAATGTCAAAGCATAGTAAACGTATTTGTATGATCATGAAATTTGGCATGCTAGTAGTTTATATAATTTAAATGTTGTGTGTAAAGTTTCATTGCATTTGAACATCGTTTGGTAGATCAATTCGAATAAAAACCAGTAAAAATCTGTCATTACAGGTCAGGCCGTATCGATACGGGTGATGGCGTATTGATACGGTTAAGCAAAACTGGACTTTAAGATCAGGGCATATCGATACGGTTTGAGGCAGTATCGGAACATTTTGCTACTGAAATTCATTGTTTCGATACGGGTCTATAGTGTATCAAAACGGGTCAAAATCAAAGTGAAAGAAAGTCAACCTATATCGATACGGGGCTTGGAAGTATCGATACAGTCTAAAAGACAAGTCAACGTTTGTATTGTTCTCAAAATGGTCACTAAATTTTGGATGAATAAATTGAATGAGTAAATGGACTTAAAATGGCATGAAATTTTACACGTTTGCTCATGTAGCATTTAGTTTCAGTGTGGTATAACTAACTGCATTGAAGGACCTCCAATTTATTGAATTTATAGTTTGGTCCCTAAAACTTGCATTTGTTATAAATTGGTCCTAAATGATTAGTTACTATTTTCTAATGGATAAATTGGACTAAGATGTATATCCGGTAATGTCTCGATTGTTTAATATTGATTAACCATCGATTATTTAATGAAATTTTGTTGTATTGTTCATCGGTAGCACTCTTCGACCCGGTTCTCGACCAGGCCGGGTAGAGGGTGTTACACAAGAATTGGGTTGGACCTTGGCAAACATCCAAGGGATTAGCCCAACCATTTGCATGCACAAGATCATTCTAGAGGAATACAATGGGAGGACTATTGAAGGTCAGAGACAACTAAACCCAAGCATGAAGGAGGATGTTAAGAAATAGATAATAAAGTGGCTTGATGCCAGAATTATTTATCCCATTTTCGATAGCTCTTGGGTTAGCCCGGTGTAGTGCGCGTCGAAGAAAGGTGGCACGACTGTGGTGCAAAATAGTGAAGCTGAATTGATCCCCTATAGAACCATCATCGGATGTAGAGTGTGTATGGATTATAGAAGGTTAAACAAGGCTACAAGTAAAGACCACTTCCCATTGCCTTTCATTGACTAGATGTTAGACAGGCTGGTAGGTAAAGCTTTTTACTGTTTTTTGGATGGTTATTCGGGTTATAATCAAATTGCAATCGCCCCAAGTGATCAAGAGAAAACCACGTTCAGGTGTCCATATAGGACATTTGCCATTATAGGGGTGTTATTTGGTCTATGTAATGCGCCAAAAATATTCCAACGTTGCATGATGGCCATTTTTCTTGTATGATTGAACATAACATGGAAGTATTTATAGATGATTTCTAAGTGTTTGGTATAACATTTGAGGAATGCATCCATAGCTTGGAGCAAGTCTTGAAGAGATGCACTAAGACAAAACTAGTGTTGAACTATGAGAAATGCCACTTCATGGTGAAGGAGGACATCGTTCTCGGTCACAAGGTAACCAAGAAAGGACTAGAAGTTGATCAAGCCAAAGTGAAGGTAATTGTAGAGCGTTTGGGTGTTCTCCATTTTTGAGCGCAAGTGCACACTCTGTCAAGTTATAATATAAAAGATATCGTCTCCCACAGGGATTGGAGCAACTCCTATGAATGGTTTCATGCACAAAGATTTAGTAAATGCGCCATTAAATCTCATGATGTGGAAAGATAAAACACAAGTAAAAATAAAAATAGTGATGAGAGAGATGATAGGGAGAGATTTGGGTGATAAGCTGGGTAAGACTGGTGCAGCTCAGTAGCGTGTGGACTGCATTGCAAAGTCTGAGTATATTTTGTGCAGCCATGAGATGTTGCCTCGGTGGGTATGGCAGACGGCAAACTACGACCCTATCACGTGGCCGCAGCAGGTCACTGCCATTGCAGAGATGTGTGTACTGTCTCGGTAGGTGGAACAGAAAGAAGTCCTGGCGGCTCGTTTGACAGATATTCTATGTTCGGCAGGATAGTCGACAATGATCCCTCCTATTTCTAGGTTAGGATGCTCGAGATGCTAACTTGTGGACTAGTGTGGAACCAAATTAGTCAACTCGGATGGTAATCCCTTTTAGCCGCTGAAACTTGTGGACTAGTGTGGAACCAAGTTAGTCACGCCTTTGCATGTTGTGACCGTGCTTAACCCTTTCGTGAGCCTTGCACTTCCGTGCCCGACAAATGGATTTTCTCTTCAACTGACTGGTGTAGACTAATTGAACGAACAAGGAGCATGGATTAAGAAAACTCAGAATTTTATTGAAAACAACTCAAAACTATACAACCGTTTCCCACAAATTACTTTACATACACGCGCCTAAACCCTAAGAGAGTTGGGCCGTGTTGAGTGTGTAAAAGTTCTATTATTTACACCCTTTTTAACCCATATTTCTGCTGCATTCAAGCATCATTTTATTGCATTTAGGTCAGTTTACAGCAAAACATCACAAATATATTAAAGGCACGGATTCTACTAAAAGATAGCTGATTTTGCAGGTTGCTGCCATAGTTGACGAAGAAGGCGGGCGCAGGGCAGAGAAGCAGAAGAGCTGAACTGGACAAGCAGACGACGAGGATGATGCTGCCATGGATCTGCCGTGACAGCATGGTGACAGCAGTTTTGCGGAGAGAAAAAGCAAAGTGGACCTCGATAGATAGAGAAAATTATGCTCGTCTGTCGTGTGAAAACCATATATTTTTCCAAGCCCCGGATCAAAAGATATGTCAAGCCAAAGCTCAAGGAGAAGAAATCCCAAGAAACAAGGAAGGCGGCTGAAAAGTAGGATACTTGATGATTAAGTCTTTATTAGAATCTTACTTTTAATTAAAGTTGTAATCCTTGTTAACTTAGAATACTTGAGCCCAAAGCTTATATAAGGGCATAGATTTTAACCTAGGCAATATCATACTCCATACCCCATAGCCGATAACCCAAAAACCCCTCCGCCATTTACCCGCCGTCGTTATGTTCTAAAACCCCCTAGGGCCACGGGTTGATTTGTAAAGTAGTTGCAAGGGTTGTTTTGTTTTAGGATTTTCCAAGTTCAATAAAATAAACTTCAAGTTCTCTTATTTTGGTTATTAATATCTTGCAAGAGCATCGAGAGAGCATTGTGAGGTTATCCATTTACTTAGCATCGGGAGAGTTAAGTATACGAAAGAAATAAGAGCGAGTTCTCTAGTTTATAGTTGAACTATCTTGTGCCTAGAGATAGGGCAAGGTTAAGTGGCTAAAGAAGAATTCATACACATCGGTGTTCATCCTTCGATTCACGCCGGGAGGTATCATCAAGACGTGATCATCGACAGACTTGGACCTAGGGATAGGCCAAGGCAGATCTGGGATTCTTGCCAAACTTGAACGTACTGAGTTGGTGTGTTTGCTGCCGCGACGACCAACGGACTGCTGCCGCGACAGGTGCTGTCGGCGACAGGCGCGACGACAGAACTAGATTTCCTAAGCATTGCAATACCTGCACTACTGAGCAATTCAATACCAGCCCATTCTCTCTATCTTGATATTTATACTCTTTTATTTACGTTTTCTTTATTATTCTCGTGACAATTCTCAAATATTTTCTTTACTTTCGTGCAGTAAACTAAGGTGAAGTCATTAGCCCAATCCCTGTGGAGACGATATCCGATACTTCGTATCACTTTACTACTTGTGTCGTGTACACTTGCACTACCATTGCGATAGACTATTTTACACGCAACAAGTTTTTGGCGCCGTTGCCGGGGATTGGCAACATAACTACACCTTTCTTTTATTGCACTTTTCGTTTTAGTTTTTGTTTTTGTTTTTATTTTTCTTTTTCTGTTTTCGTTGGTGCTTTCAACTCTTGCTTTTCACGAGGTTTTCTTGTTTATGCGCAAATCTAAAAGAGGTGAAGAAACAACTTCGTCACCTTTTAGCCAGGAACGAATACCTTGAGGAACAGCTAGAGAAGATGGCCCATAACCCACCTGTTGGCGATATTATACCGCCTGTCAGCGACCCGCCCGCAGCAGCCGGACGACGGTCTTGCCGTGACTACATGTTGAACGATCATGTAGAGTTGGAAACCACGTTGCCGGATATTGATGTTGACAACTTCGAACTTAAACCTGTCATGTTTAGTATGATCAACAATGCCGGACAGTTTAGTGGTGCTGTTACAGAGGATGCTAGGGAGCATCTCAAAACGTTCCAGGAAATCTGTGGTTCGTTTAGACTGCCAGGAGTTAATCCGGAGATACTGAGGCTTCGGTTATTTCCCCATTCATTGAGGGACAGAGCTAAAACTTGGTGGAATAAACTTACGCCGGGTTCAATTAGAACTTAGGCAGATTTATCTCGTGAATTTCTATCTCGTTTTAATCCTTTGCATTTATCTGAGCGATTACGTAACGAAATTGCTACTTTTCAACAGGAAGATGACGAGTCGATGCACGAGGCCTGTGACAGATTTACTACTCTTCTACGGAACTGCCCAATGCATGGATTCCCCGTCTGGAATTAGGTTACAAAGTTTTATAATGCTGCCAACTTACAAACTCGTATTCGAATTGATTCAGCAGCAAATGGACTATTGTTGGATAAAGATCCGGACGAGGCAATGCAAGTTTTGAAAAATCTGGCCAAGAATGAGGAGCAGTTTCCGACAGCAAGAAGAGGAGGTAAACGGATACTTGCTGTCAAGGATTATGAAGCCGACAGCACGATGAAATCACAGGTAGCATTCCTTACTAAAGCAATGAAAAAGTTATTGTATGATGATGGAAAACATGGATTTGCTGTTGAGGAGGTATGTGAAATCTGTGAGGGAAATCATGGTTCGGATGAGTGCCCGATACAGTTAGAAGAGGGAAAATATGTTGGAAATTACAAGCCAAATTACAACTCCAACAACTATAATCCCAATTGGAGGAAGGATCCCAAATTTTCCTGGAGTAATCCCAATAATGCCCTGAATCGTCAAGCACATAATCAGAATCAGGGAGGTCCTAGATTGCTGACGCGACAGCAACCGCCGCAGAATCTGCCGCCGCACCTGCCACCGCAGCAGCCACCAGCTGCCACGAGCAGTATATTGGAACAGACTCTGGCCACCTTTATGTCTCAGACCGGTACTTATATTGAGAATATGAATCAGTTTGTCAAGAAGACAGAGAATTTCATGGACAAAACAGAGATGAGAATGACAAATCATGAGGCCACTCTGAAATCTTTGGAGACACAAATGGGTCAGGTTTCTCAACATATTAAGCCGAGGCAGAATGGAGGATTTCCTAGCAATACTGAAAATGCTAGGCAGCCCACACATGAGCAGTGTAAAGCTATTACTACTAGGAGTGGGAAGAAACTACAAGGGCCAGAAAAGGAAGCTGAAACAGTAAAGGATCCAACCTTAGACAAACCTGCCGAGGAAGCTGCCCCGACAGGTGATAAACAGACTGCTGCCGATGAGCCTGTCACGACAGCAGACGCGACAGAGGAGAAAAAATATGATTATCGTCCTCAGATTCGTATGCAGTAGGAAGGACGTATTTCTGATTATCGTCCCCCACCTCCTTTTCCCCAACGGATACAGCAAGCTAAGCAAGAATCTCAACTTAAAAAGATTTATGATATTTTTAAGCAGGTTCATATTAATATTCCGTTGTTAGATGCCGTTAGGGAGATGCCCGGTTATGCCAAATTTCTCAAGGATGTCATGTCTAAGAAATCTAAACTTGGGGAGTTTGAAACGGTAAAGATGACATAAGGTTGCATGAGTATTCTTCATCGGCAGCCACCCCAGAAAAAGAAGGATCCGGAGAGCTTAATCATACCTTGCGTAATCGGAAATAAATTTGTGGGTAAGACACTTTGTGATCTTGGTGCTAGTGTTAATTTAATGCCAAAGTATGTTTTTCAGAAATTAGGTATTGGAAAGGCGCGGCCCACGACAGTAACTCTGCAGCTGGCAGACCGCTCTTACGTTCATCCAGAAGGAGAAATTGAAGATATTCTAGTAAGAGTGGATAAATTTATTTTTCCTGCTGACTTTCTTGTTTTAGATTGTGAAGCAGATGAAAATGCACCAATCATCCTTGGGCGACCCTTCTTAGCCACGGGAAGATCACTGATTGATGTGGAGAAAGGAGAACTCACCATGCGAGTGAACGATCAAGAGATTAAGTTGAATGTTCTCCAAGCGATGAAACATGCTGATGTAGACGAGGAATGCAAGGCCATCACTGACGTTGCCCTTAATCAACCCTGCATCAGGTCGGGCTGTCACGATATTAAATTTGGTCACTGCCGCAGCAGCCACCTTGTAACACCCCAATTTTGGGCTTAGGAGTTTTAGGTTTGGACCGGACCGGTCGGGTTGCGGTTCGAATATAAAAGGGTGAATTTAGGAAAGCCTAGTTCAGGATGCATTAAAAATATGGAAAAATGTTTTAAAATCCTCTTTTATTATATATAAGAGAATGGTGAAATCAATTTTACAAAATGAGGTTTGGAAGAGTGACATTTTGGGTTAGTGACTAAAATGTAACTTTTGAAAACTGGGTGACTGTTTTAAAAAGGATTGAAACTTTGAATCTTTAAGGAGCTATTTACCCAATAAGAGTTTCTCCAGATTTTTCTTAATGTTAATCAATTAATTAATGATTTTAATAAAAGGTAAAAAGGAGGGAAAAGATATTTTGGCATTTTTAACTAACTTTTCCCAAATTTCCATTTTCCTTTTCTCTCAACCCAAACACATTTTTCCAGCACATTTTCCCTCTGATTTTGACATCCAAATATGAGATTTCAATCCTCTTTTGATCTCTAATCATCTCTTCAACAAAACCTTAGCATTTGCTTATTGGATTTTCAAGAATCTTGGTTCCAAAAAGGGAGAAACTCAAGTTTAGAGGTATGAACGTCCTTCTCCTCTAAATTCTCAGTTCTTTACTGAAATTCCCAAGTTCTCAATCCTTGATTTGTGTTTTATAAAAGGTTTTACAATTGTGTTCTTGATCTTGGCTTTAAAATGCAAGATTTGCTTTAATTTTGATGAAATTCGTATGATCTGATTGGGCATTGTTTTGAGATGTCATTTTGATGAAAAATGAATGTATAATTGATGAGGAATTGAGGTTTAAATAATGCAATCCCGAATAGGTTGATTTTCCTAAGTTTTGCTTGAGTTTTTGGTTGTTTTTGGAGTGATCTTGATGATCTGTTATAGATGGAGGTATAAGGACGTGGTTAGATCCTTTTTGGATGTTAATTGATGTTTAAGAATGTTTAGAATTGATGGATCTTGGCTGAGTAGTGTTGTGGAGTTGTTTGGATGTGTTTTCGGTTGTGTTTGGTAGCCGAAAATGGAGTGTGGATGAGAGCAGCGAGTTTAGGTGCTTTCATTGAAGATATTAATGCATGATGATGCATTAATCCTCTGCTTTGATGTGTTTAAAACAGGGGAGTCATCTTTGGATCCTTGTGGTGGTGATCCGGAAGCTTGATTGATGTTTCGGCAAGTAGCGAAACGGAATCGGTGAGTGGATTTTGGTTTACGGCTTTGTAACCAATGTTTTGAAGGTTTGGGAGCTTAGTTTAAGTCTAAGAAACTTAGCTAAGCTCAAGAGTAAGTTTTCGGAAAAACTCTCTTGATGATGAACCATGAGATGGTTGAATGCAATGTGATTTGTTTGCATGTTTTAAATCCTGTTTTGAGAGCATATTTTAGCATGATTATTTGGTGATTTTATAAGCCATGTGTTG